>CM076572.1:976565925-977070224 GCA_034641835.2 Pinus albicaulis
GACGTCATCGTCTCCATTCATGGATGTGATCAGAGATGTGCATAGTGGTATCTTGTTTCAAGGATGTGAGGAGGTTAGTTCTTGTTTCATAGTGAATAGGTAACTGGAAGTGTGTGAGAAAATCCATAGCTAAAGAATTGAAATCTTGGAAGGTTCCTCGAGGAAGCTCGATGTACCACTTGGTAGCAGCACCAGTCAATGTTCTCTGGAAAAGACGCAAACGGACCGAGTCTTCAACCCAGGAGTAAAAGAACACCAAAGATGGTAGGTCATGACGTGCGCTTGGGGGTCTTCCCCAGGATTGCCTTCAAATTTAGGGCAATCGCTTGGGATTTTAGTAGGAACAGGAATCCAATATGGATTATGGAGGATTGGATCATTAGTCAATCTCGACACATCGGGTAGTTCCAACATTGCAAGGAAAGGAAATTGAAAATTGAAAGGCATAATAGACCTTTGATAAAGGCCCATTTGACGATTCCAACCAGGTTGGGAGAAATTCTAGCCCATGGGTTTTTTCTGAAAGGATTGAAACCTTGGGGATTTTGACCATATCCCAATTGTGGCCAAAAAATGGATTTTGACCTGCAGCAGACCATTGAGGTCCAACCAGAGCATAATTCGTAGCATATGGATTTTGTTGTTGTTGAAAGTTTTGGAACACAGTGCCTTGAGGTTGACCTTGCAAACCCAAAAGGTAACCTTGTGAACCTAAATTTTGACCTTATGATCCCAAAGGCTGACCTTGAAGTTGTTGAGGATTGGACATCACGGTACCTTGAGGATTCGATATCATGTACTTTGCGGCTGCTGAGGTTGGCCAGGTTGACCAAGAGGCCCAGGTTGACCTGGCTGAACAAAGATCTGAATTTGTTGATTTGAGGGTTGTCCTTGTTGGAAAAAAGGTTGTCCCTGCAGAGAATCGGAAAACTGACTCTAATGGGAAAGAGGTTGGCCAGATTGTATATAAGGTGGTGCTTGTTGCACATAGGGTTGACCTTATTGCACATAGGGTTGTTGTTGACCAAAATTGAGCCCCTGCTGATATGCATAAGCCCCGGACTGAATTCCAGACTGACCTTGAAATCCTTGCAGATTCAGGAATGGAGTCTGCAATTGTTGAGAACCAAAAGGGACATAGGGTTGTTGGTTGAGTATCTGTTTCTGCAAAGCTTGCTGATATTGATCGTAGGTTAACCCTGCTAAAATAGATGATCCAGAAGGCATATGGATTCTACCAATAGGTTGAATAGTCCCTGGGATGTGAGTTTTTAATCCACTCACAAATGGTCCAACTGAAGATTGAGAGATATTCAACATGGATGGCTTCCCCCCAGCAATCAAGATCAAAAGAATCGATATGGGAACACTGACGAGAGGTTCCAAAACATTGAGGCAAACAGTTGGTTGTGTTGCAAGAGACGTACCTATAGTTTGAGCAGGGATAGTAGCAGATGCACCAGAGACAAACAAACCAGATGTAGGTATCGTGGTAGTTTTCCAAATGGTGTTTTGGTATAAATACATGGCACTTGAAACTAGATGTCCAGAGGACGTGTAACCTGTAATATTCCCAATTAGTCCTAAGCTAATGGGAATATTCATTTTTGTTTTATTTTTCTTTTTCATGAATAAAAATTTAAAGGAGGATCATAGAACTCCTAAATAGAAAATAAATCAATGCCAAATGTGAAAAAGGCTAAATCTTGGCTATATAAGCAAGCACCCTTAGGTGTGAAAGGGGTTTGATGTTTTGACTGGGTCAACCATGACCAAATCTACAGCGTTGTCTTGAGGGAGTGGCCATCAATGAGGCACAACACAGTTTTAGATGGAGATGGCTTGTGTGAAAGAAGCTATTTCATTAAAGGTGGTTTATGGTTTACAAGCTCTTAACTTATAAAAGGAAGAGGATGGCAGCATGAAAAGGTTGTTGATGAACATTATATTTCTGAATATATTTTCCGTTTAGACATATATCATTCTCTTGTTTTTTAGCTGAGAAAAGTGTTGTTTAGCACTGGGTGTTCCTGATCAGGAAACCCACCTCTTCCCATTGAGTAGCTCTTAGGACAGTTTGTACTACATTGTCCACTATCTCGCTGAAGGCCAAGCTTCTTCTTTCAACTACAACGTGGATCTTTTTGAGGGTTTGGTTGTCTTTGCAAGCTACAGCAAGTGGAGGCTAGATCTACTCAGATCTATATCATTTCAGTGCCCTTTTTCAATGGAGGAGGCTTCTACTCCATTGGGAGGAGTGTATTGGAGTGCTTGGGCATCATTTTCTGATCTTGGCATGTGGCCAACCATGATCTATACCCTACAGTATAATTTCCCTTCCAGATCTGCGTTATTCCTATAGGTTTTGTTGCAGTGTGTTTGGCACATCATTTGGAGAACTTGTTTTCAAGTGTTGGGGATCTGCTCTTCACGTTGAAGATCCATTGAAGGAGGATCTATGTATTGTTCAAGTCAGATCTGATCTGTATATTCCTGAATATTTCTGAATCATTGAATATTGCTGCATATCTGAAACTTAGATCTTAGATCTACTGCTTGTACATGGTGTAATGCTCAAAACCCCAAGGGGATCTGAAAGAGGAGCCTGTCTAGTGTATGGATCTATTATAGATCTTACTTTTCATGCACATATTTTTTCTAGATATAAAATGTAATCAACAGCTGATGCAACCTAATAAAATAACGTTGTCAAGGCAGTTTCAGTGTATATGTATGGTTGCAACACCTCTTTTTGAGGATTTTCTTCAATAGGATACTTCTATTTCCTGGTATACATCTTATGGGCCATCTTGTACATCTATTTTGTTGTTGTAAATGTGAATGAAGGGTCTCCATATTGGCCTCATGTTTTATTCTAGATGATCTGCATTATTTTCCTGCATAACTGTATTGTATTGTTGCATTTCCCATTTGGGAATATTACAGTGGTATCAGAGCATCATATTGGCACAACCTGTGCATTCTAAGAAGCCAATATTTCTTCTGAAGAAGAAGGACCTCTTACTGACAGAGATAAGAGGTATCTAAAGAGAAGACAGAATAAATTTGATTACATAAATTACAATGAAGACAAGGGTAAATCCCCTACATCTGGAAGTGATGAATAAGGAAAGGACTTTGCTAAGATCCTTTTGAGAGCCATGCAAGATCTTTCTAGAGAGATCAAAGAGATGAGATTGGACAGAATCAAAGAATATCCTAAGAGATTTCATCTTGGATAAAGCTCTGGCATGTCTCACCACTAGAATGATCAACCAGTGCATCAACCACAAGTTTCCCAACGCTCTACCATGCCTACCTTTTTGGCTATGGGAAATGAAGGGTTTCAAGAGCAAGAATACCTTGAAGACTATTTTGAAGAATATGAGTCTTAAAATCATAGATTCAAATATCACTTGATTTTTCAAGAATTTTTTCACCTCAAGGACAAAAGAAGACCAAGGCATAATCATAGAGATGGTGGATTCACTCAAAACCATGATCGACATCACTCTATGGGCAGATTCTTTCTAACCAATTTTGATGGGTCATCCAAGTGTTCTACCAAAGCATGGGTAGAAAAAATTGACATCTACTTTTAGTTGAACAAGGTTCCAGAGATGGAGGCTATCAATATTGTAGCGCTACACTTTGAAGGTGAAGCACATGACTGGTGGTTCCATGACTTGTCTACATTGGGTCATGCTAATGTGACTGCTTATTCATAGTTCACTAGGAAGCTGGTGGAAAGATTTGATAGAAGAGATCCATAGGCACCATTCATGAGCCTTGCAAAGTTAAAGCAATCAAGTAATATAGAATCTTACATTTCTGAATTTTTGAGATTTTCTGTTATGGTTCCTGATTTGCCTGCAGCTAGGAGGGTGTACATGTTCATTAACAGTTTAGATGAACCTCTTCATGGGTTGGTAAAGTATACCAAGCCCACTACCTTGCATGATGCTATTTAAAGGGCTAGATACCTTCAAGATGCCTTGCCAAAAGCAAAGGCAAGCTTTCAGCATAAGTCCTCTTTCCCTTCAAAGGAAAGGAAGAAAGAGCTGCTCCTTCCAAAGATATCTCATAGAAGAAGCCTCTTGATGATGAAGTTCGGAGAGATATAAGAAAGAAGAAGCTATGCTTCACTTGCCAAGAATCATGGGCACTTGGACATAGATGTGTTGTTGGAAAAGCACATTACATAGAGGTATTCTCAGATGTTGAGGAGGAAGAATAAGATGAACCAAGAAGAGGTCACAGCGCTGACACTGCAGGAGGAGAGCCAAAACCATTAGGATATGGGGATGGAGCATTTTCTCCTATTGGAGGGTCTCTTGCATATTTGAGAGGAGTACCTAAGTAATTGACCTTAAGAGTTCAATGTTCCATCTTGAATCAGAGGGTCTCTGTTTTGATTGATAGTGGGGCAACTCACAATTTCATTGATGCCCATCTAGTGCAAAGGAGGGCAATACCCACTGATACTTTTGAGGGATTCTCTGTTTTGGTCCCAGAAGATAGAAAAATGCAATGCATGTATTATTTCCCATCACTTCCAATCACTGTGGGAACCTATACTTTGGTTGATAGCTTATTTTTTGTTGACATACCAAACACCAATGTGATTTTGGGTGTTCAATGGTTGATTACATTGGGAAAAGTCACCACTGATTGGGAGGCTTTGCAAATGGAATGGGTGGAAAAGAAGAGTGGTGAAACTCAAATGATCAAAGGCATGCATACATACCCCTCACATACCACTTCCACACAAAAAACAGACATGGATTGGCGTAGTGGAAGCAAGGACCTTACAATCCCATCTATCATGATCATGAGATTTCTACATGGGGCACCTTTATCTAGTGAAAAACCACCTAGGAGGCCACCTGATTCAGTTTTTGTGGGATATCCCTCACAACATGATGCTCCAAATTTAGATCCAGGAGGGATGGGAGCATTGGAAGATAATGATACAGCATTGGCATGCTTGGGTAGGCCCAAGGAGGAGGGAGATCTTCTTCCCTTATCATCATCACCCACTCTCATTTCTGATTCTGCGTTGTGGGAGGAGAAGAATGGAAGGAATGGCCTTCCAACATACACCTTTGGCATGGGAGATGTTAAGGAGGAGAGTAGCAACATGAAAACCATTTCTGTTGATACATCATCAGCGCTGTCATTGTTCAAGGAGATTAGATCCATATTGGAAATCCCAATTGTTGGTGGAATATTCCAAAGATATTCACACTTGTATGATACTTGATGACCAGTTGCATGAAGAGGGCTATTTAGTCCAAGAAGGACTCATATATCATCATGGTATGATATTCTTATCTATAGCTTCCAAGCTCAAGGAGAGGTTGCTACAAGGAGCCTATGAAGAGTTCTATTTCAGCCACACATATTCAATGAAGCTCAACAACATTATTTTGAGGAGCTACTATTGGGAGGGCTTTGAAGGAGAACTATATCAGCATTGTCAAAGATGCATGTACCATGTGGATATGGAGTAGCAACATAACTCTATGGAAGAGTTAATTCAGCCCCCTCTTTCTCCTTTTGAGGGAGAGGATAGATCTATGCACCACTCCATGTGTATAAGGAGGATTGTTGGTAAAGAATATGATCATGTAAAACATGTTTTATTTTCTGATTGTATGCATTCTTTCACCATGTTTATGCAGCCCATGACTCCAAGGAGGAGTATTATATCTTTTAAACTTCATCGCCAACATGGGGCCACAAAAATTTCTAAAATTGGCCACTCCCTTGGGAGACAAAGGGAGATTTCTCATCATGATGGGTGCTTTCCTAAGGCACCAAATATATCTCACACTTTCAGCCATAGTGAGATAACATGGAAAGAAAGTGGTGGGGAAACCACTTACCACATCTAGATCTGATGCAGGCAGGAGATGCATTGTGTTGGTTCCACATGTGGGACTATGACCCACCTCCATATGCACACATTTCTGCTTGTTTTTGCATTGTTTTGCTCCCATACATTGATGATATTATTGTACTTTTTATGGGAATGTATGGAGGGAGGATGGGAGGTATGTATATACCATATGGGATGGAGACTCTCTATGTACCTTATACTACATGTTTCAAGGAGAGCATTGGACCAGCCATGTTTGTTTCATTTGAATTATTATCTCCTTGTGGGATGAACTATTTACATCTCATGAGAACTTTGGAGGAGAAATTCATGGAGGGATGGATTGGTGAACACTTAGCTTATGGAGGAATCTTATCTCATGATGGTGTCACCAATGGAGGAGGAGAAGAGTTGCAACACTCACCTTATCAGTTGCTTGAGGACAAGCAACATTTTGGAGGGGAAGAGTGTAATATTCCCAATTAGTCCTAAGCTAATGGGAATATTATTTTTTGTTTTTATTTTTCTATTTCATGAATAAAAATGTAAAGGAGGATCATAAAACTCCTAAACAACAAATAAATCAATGCCAAATGTGAAAAAGGCTAAATCTTGGCTATATAAGCAAGCACCCTTAGGTGTGAAAGGGGCTGGATGTTTTGACTGGGTCAACCATGACCAAATATACATCATTGTCATGGAGGAGTGGCCATCAATGAGGCACATCACAGTTTTAGATGGAGATGGCTTGTGTGAAATAAGCTATTTCATTGAAGGTGGTTTAGGGTTTACAAGCTCTTAACTTGTAAAAGGAAGAGGATGGCGGCATGATGTTGGAAATACTGAGAAGGGGAGGGTGAATTGGTATTCCTTTCAATTAGAGAATTATTTAATCTTCAATTATTATCAATGTTTGTACAATGATAGCATTAAACAAAAGGAACACAAATGCACACATTTTTTAAGGTGGAAACCCACTCTGGGACAAAAGCCACCTAATGCTTTTCTAATAATTCTTTAATATACAACTCCAATTGAAAATAAAGCTCCAACTTCCTAGAATCTAGAAAAGCATTCTTCTCCAGCACCCACTGGATGGACGCTCCAATGCCCGATATTCTTCACTAGTGAACTGAACGGATGCCCCAACACCTAATGAGCTACAACTCACCCTAGCACCACCCTACCACCCAATAGAAGAGTAAAAGAAGAATGGACTCTCGTACCAGGGAAAGTGGTCCACTTTACAATGATACAGAATGATGTAGAAGAAGAATACAAACTAGAACATAACCCCAACTATGACACAACCACCTAATGATGACCCTCGACCTCCTGACACTTCCTCTTCAACTCTTGGCAGATAGACACTAGTACAATTTTTACAATAATGTATTTACAATGACTTAGTACAATGATACCTTTACAGTGACTGTATGCAGTGCTGTCCACCTGAAGAATTTATGTGATTAAATTGTTGCTGCTGTTTTTCACCTTGATTGATGCTCTTGCCATGCTACCCTCTGATGCACCTTGCTTTGATTTGTTTCCCTAGAAATTCTGGTCCTTTGCATCCCTTGACAACACATGATCTAGTTTTTTCTTGCCTTCTAGGAGCTCAATATTGAATCTGGTGTATCTATGTTATTTTAGATCCCCAATATGTGATTTGTGGTCCTGTAGTACTCCTCTACGTTTTCTTTCCAATTCCACAGGTCTAACCCAATTTGGATTCTTCAAGAGAGAGTTATGCCTAATCTCTCACAATGCCCTAATTATAGACTGTTTCAGTAGAGATAACTTGTACGGCATGCCACGTGTCACTGTTTCTTCATTTAGCTCTAAAATTGATAGTGAGAAAACTAAAATCTGTTCACTATTTTCCACTTCTTATGGAATTCCAATCTGATACTCAGAGAGAGATTTATGATGATTTTCCCAAGGTCACTTATTTGAGATGAATTTCAGGAGCATGCAAAAAGGCTAACTTCCACAGATCATATCTCTAAAAATGTTGTGCACCTTGATCTGAAATTTTCACAGGAGCTTCCGCAGGATGTTGGCTTCACCTCATAAAAATTTCAGCTTCTGACCCTTCATAGAAAAAAATTTAGAGCGAACATTCCACGATGACCTGTTTCAGATGGTGAAATACCTTGCATAAGGAGGATATGAGGATCACAATTTATATAAATGCTTAGGTTGAGAGGGGCTTCAAAAAGTGAACGTGGGAGCGATTTTAGGAGCTTCAAAAATATTAATTATGAATTTCAATGACCCATGCCACAACCCCATGGTGTTTTAGCCCATGAACTGGGGTTACAAACTTCAAACATGAATATCTCTCAAATTGTGAAGAATTACGTGGCGTGCCATATATCAACATAAACATCTCGACAAGAAGAAACCATCAAAGGAATTCTTGACCCAGAATATAGTAATTTTTTAGGTCAAAATTTAAATGCAATATTGGGGTAGCCCCTGGTGCTGCTTGGGTTGAAATCAATGACAACCACGGATCAACAATCTCCCCCTTTGGCATTGATGGCAACACAATTACTCCCCCTGCAATCATGACACCTCTTCCTACAACATTCTCTCCCTCTTTGAAATCAATGGAAAAGGGTAACTCCCCCTGACACACAACCATCCTGTGGACCTGTACACACTTCCACTCCCCCTTTATATTATTAATAAGGAAAATCTAATGAGAACTTGGGAGAATCCCAAGCTTCTGGTGAAGATATTCAAATGCTTCACGAGTTAAAGGTTTAGTGAAGATATCAGTGATTTTTTCTTTTGTACCAACATACTCAAGTTTGATATTATTTTCAGCGAATTTTTCTCTAACAAAATGATATTTGATTGGAATGTGTTTTGTTTTTGAATGCATGACAGGATTCTTGTAGATGTCGATGGAACTAGTGTTGTCACAGAAAATGGGAATAGGCTCACTGAATTGTACTCGAAGATCTTGCAAAGTTTGTTTCATCCAAAGGACTTGAGTACAACATGATGTCGCTACAATGTATTCTTCTTCCACTGTAGATAACGAGATTGAGGTTTGATTTTTGCTCAACCATGATACGAGACAACCACTTAGATAGAATGTTGCTCCACTAGTACTCTTAAGAACATCAAATATTCCTGCCCAATCTGCATTTTTAAAGGTTTGAATAATGAGATTGTTACCCTTGAGATACCACAAGACATATTCTTCTGTGCCCTTTAGATATCGAAGAATTATTTTGACGGCAATAATATGTGATTCTTTTGGTGTTGCTTGGAATCTTGCTACTTGTCCAATTGCTTGCATAACATCTGGTTGGGAGGCCGTTACATATAGAATACTACCAATCATAGATCTGTACAAAATCTGATCCACATCCTTAGATGAGTCATCTATGCTCAATTTGCAACCTGTTACCACTGGAGTAAGGACGGGTTTGGAATCTTCCATTTTGAATTTCTTGAGCATTTCCTTGATGTACTTGGCTTGACATATAAATATTCCTTTCTCTTGATGAGATATTTGAAGCCCTAAGAAGTATGTCAGCTCACCAAGTAAAGACATCTCAAACTCACTTTGCATCTTTGTAGAAAAGTTCTTACTTAGTCGATCATCATTGCTACCAAATATTATATCATCCATAGATACCTCAACGATTGTTAAATTATATTTATCTATTTGTACATAAATATTGCTATCAACAGTACCTTTCTTGAACCCTTGTTGACATAGATATCCATGAAGACGACAATACCATGCTCTAGGAGCCTGCTTGAGACCATATAGATCCTTCTTTAACTTGCAAACATAGTCTTCTTTTTCTGATAGTAGAAAACCTTCAGGTTCTTCGATGTAAACTTCTTCTAATTATCCATTCATAAATGCTAACTTAGCATCCATTTGGTAGACTTTGATTTTTCTTGAACATGCATAGGCGAGAAATATTCGGATTTCTTCCATTCTGGAAACTGGTGCAAATGTTTCATTGAAATCAATTCCTTCCACTTGTGCATAGCCTTTGCAAACCAATCTTGCTTTGTTTCTGGTAACCTGTCCATCTTCATTCAATTTGTTGCTAAACACCCATTTAGTCCAATGACATTTTTATCTTTTGGTCGTGGAACTAATTCCCAGGTGTTATTCTTCTCGTTTTGATCCAATTCTTCATTCATAGCTGCTACCCAATGTTCATTCTGGTTGGCTTCCTCAAAACTACTAGGCTCAAAGGTTGCTAGAAAAGAAATGTGAGCTTGTTGTGATGAACGAAGCTGTCGACCTTCATTTATGTCACCAATGATTTGATTTGATGGATGGTTCTTTTGAATCCATTCTTTTGTTCTCCTTGGAGGAGATTCTTGTTGTTGTTCTGGTATATATTGATGATCATTATTTACTTCTTCCTGGTTGATAGTTTCTTCTTGTTCTAGAATTTTATTTGTGTCTTTTTCAACCTCTGTCTCAAGTTTCGAGGATTCTAGATCCTCATCATTATTTGCTAGAACACCATCTTCATCAAATGTAACATTTATGCTCTCCACTATCTGTTTTCATCTTAGATTATAGAATTTATAGGCCTTTCTTTTACGTGAGTAACCAACAAAAATACCTTCATCAACACATGATTCAAACTTACCCAAATTTTGATCTTCTCTTTTGATATAACATTTGCTTCTAAAGAATCTGAAATATTTTACATTAGCTGGTTTTCCTTTCCATAATTCATATGGGGTCTTGTTGCAATTATTTCTGAGAAGACTTTGGTTGATAATGAATACTTCCCTATCAATTGCTTGAACCCAGAATATTTCATCCAATTTTGAGTCCTTCAACATTATTCTACCCATTTCCTGTATGGTTCTGTTCTTTCTTTCAGCAACTCCATTTTGTTGAGGTGTTCATGCTGTTGAAAATTGTATTTTTATTCCATTTTTGTCACATTATTGTTGAAATAATTTGGAAGTGAATTCTCCGCCATTATCTGATCTTAAACACTTTATTTTCAAATCAGTTTCATTTTTTACCAACTCCTTGTAGATCTTAAAGCACGCAAATGCTTCAGATTTTTTCTTTAGTAAAATGATGGTTGTCATCCTGGTATAGTCATCTATCATTAACATGAAATATAATTCTCCATCTAAGCCTTTTGTTGTCATAGGACCACATAGATCAGTATGTATCAATTCCAATGGATGTGATGCAAAGTGTTCTTTTGTTTTAAAGTGGAATTTTGTCTGCTTGCCGTGCCGAAAAGCCTCACATAGTATGTTGGAAGGTTTTGATATTTTCGGCATTTCTCGTACTACTTCCTTTTTGCTTATCCTGACAAGATTGTCAAAGTTTATATGACCCATTTGTTTGTGCCATAACCAGCTTTCCTATTCTTTAGCTAGTATACATGCATTATTTGCTTCATCTAGAACATATATGTCGTCTGGAGCTCGACTTGATGTAGCCACAATTTAACCATACCTGCCTTTCCTGATTTCATATTTTGTGGTGTTGAATAGCATTGTGTGTCCTTGATCACACATTTGTCCAACAATGAGCAGATTGTGATTCATGTTTTCAACCAATAGAACATTCTTGGCTATAACATCTTTGCTTCCGAGAGTGATGGTACTTAATCCTATAAAATTTGAAAATCCATCATTTCCAAAGGATACAGTCCCATCCTTCTTCTCTTTCAGAGATACAAATTTCCTTCTATGTCCAGTCATATGTGTTGAGCAACCGTTGTCAACATACCACACATCTTTGTTGTTTTGAGCCTTGAGAGTGAGAGCACAATTATTAGTCTTCTTCTTCTTCCATGTTCGTTCATTCTATGGCTTCGAATATTCTTCTGGAGGATTTTCAAGTCTGCATTCTCTGGCTATGTGTCCAAAGTTTTGATGTTTTTAACATTCCATATTATTTCTTAAATGTTCAAATATATTGATGTTTCGTTGAGCCCTGGGAGGTTCATATTTGAAAGATCTCTTGGAATTGTATTGGTTCCTAGGGCAAGTGCAACATTCTACAGCTTTATGACCAAATTTCCCACATGAATAACAATAACCATGAAAAATATGTTGGTACCTAGATTAAAATATTCATCAAGGAATTGTCTTCCAAGGATGTGCTTGCGAATATTTTCCAATGAAGTCTACATGCATGTCAGATCTCATAGGTTCATTGTATTTTGTTGTAGAAGGTCCTGCTTCTTCTTCTTTGTAACCGAGGCTAGTTCTGTCATTGTAAGATCGTTGATTGTTGATGACTTCTTCCAATGCCCTTGAGTTGTTTGTTGGAAATGTTGTCATTGATGGCAAAGAAGGCAGCAGATGCAGAGACAGGCAAAGGACAATAGGAGAAGACAACAGGTAACATTTACAGAGAGCATTGGAGGCAGAGGTTAAGCAGCAGAGGCAGAGGCAAAGGTAGCGAATATAGAGGAAGAGATGAAACGGTCGAGCAGTAGAGGCAGAGGCACAGCGAAGGCAGAGGCAGAGATGAAATGGTCGAGATGAAATGGTCGAGCAGCGGAGGCAAAGGTAGAGGCAGAGATGAAATGGTCGAGCAGCAGAGGCAAAGGTAGAGGCAGAGATGAAATGGTCGAGCAGCAGAGGCAAAGGCAGAGGTAGAGCCGTTATCAAATAGTGAAATGATCAGTGTCGAATTAACGTAAGAATGAAGAAGGCTTCATATATTGAAGCGCTGAAGAAATAAGAAATAAACCTTTTAACAGAGCTCACATGAATTTGTATATAACGAAGGCAGGACAGTCTTCATTGAAAAGGAACCCGAAAGGTTATATTACTACATATATTTGTGATGGGCTTAAGTCTGATCCAAAGACTTAATATAATATTGACGGAGAATATTATATGTAGTGTGGGACCCCCCTACATAAAATTATGAGAATCGTTACCCAAGCTGGAGGATACATAAACATAAATTCTGAGAATCATTACCCCAGCTGGAGGATACAATAAAGGTGGAAGCGGAAGCTTATATATATGCAGTGCGTTACATATATTGTGCCTTATACACAAAGGTCCAAAGCATATATATATAAATTTATATGGAGCGCTTTATGGACAAGGGACCAAAGGTATAATACAAGGCATATGTATCATATTATTGAGCCTGAGATCAAAAGAACCAAAGGTACAAAGCCTTATATGGTGGGACCCTTTCCTAATCGCATTGGAAAATTGACAGCGGAACAGGTTAACAACAGGTTGCAATTGCAATTGAGTTCCGAACCCGATGGGTTTAGAAACCACGAATTATATATGTTTTAGTTCCGGAAAACAATGTTACATCGCATCGGAGAAAAGTGTGGCAGCGAAGCATGACAATAGAAGTTGCGATTGCGATTGAAGTTCCGGGCCCGATATGGTTTAAACAACGATTCATATATGTTTGAGTTTCGGAGATTTGATAGCTAGTGGGACCCTCACCCAATCGCATCGGAGCATAAGAATATCGGAACATGCAAATGTAAATTGCGATTGTGATTGAGTTCCGGACCCAATGGGCGTATAAACTGTGACTTTATAGGTTTGAGTTCTGGTCTAATCGCATCGGCACATTTAAATGAACATTGGTCAATCGCATCGGAGTAAAAGCAAGACATCAGAACTATCACAATCGGAAGTATTCAGAAGCGAGTCATCGCATCGGGAATAAGAAATTTTCGGAAATTGGGCCTGAGGTTTATAATTTTAATGGGTGTTGATGAATTCTAAGTCTTACCGACTGTTTCGTAAACATTCGAACGGAGAACGTAATGTATGTTGATATATATTATGATTGGAATGTGTTGGCTGAGTTAATAACCAAACAAAGACTTGAATGAATGCCTCCGATGATCAATGTGCCATAGAGTTGTTATAAGGATGTGTTTGGGTGTAAACCTAAAGTCAAGGATACCATATAGCATTGGGTCGGAACACGTATAATATATTGATATATTACGTTCAAAGAAACGCCATGAGATATCATTATATTGGTCCTAAATAAAGCTTATAGAAGCCAAGTTCGGAGGTTAAGTGGTGCATTGGGTTATATTATAACCAAGATTGAGCCTGTTTGAAGAAAGGTGTGCCTATTCAAAGCTGTAACGCAAAGGTAATACTGTGGGCCCGAGGAGTTCAACTTAATTATAAGTGCTGATGAATGTGTTGGTCAAAGTTCATTGAGAGGAGTATAGCTGGCATGTGGGGTCCATCCAAAATATGAGACTAAGAACAACAGTTACACCATGGCAGAGGAAAGAAGAGCAAGCAGAGCTGAAAAAGACAGACACAATCAAAGAAAAGACAAATGCGCAGCGATCCAAAAGGCTGAATGAGTGAGCTGGAGTTTTCATTGTAATTGAATGTAAATTATTTTAATTTATATTGTTGTGATGCATTGGCAAGTCTCCGGAAGAGAACAAATATCCCACTGTAATGTTAAATTGGTACCTACATTTATATTTTCTAAGTGAGCTGGAGAAGAAATGAGAAGGTATAAGACTAAGAGGTATGGCTATCCATTTCGAATTCCTTGAGGAATACAGACAGTCACTGGAAAATCTTTATAAATAATATCATCTTGATATGCACAGGGGGTTAGAGAGAGTAAAGATAGAGAATGTAGAGTATAGAAGATTGAGACAGATAAGATAAGGAAGAGAAGAGCATAAAGAGATCCTACAGAACATAGCTGATATCTGAGGTAAATCAGCAAACATTCCGTTTGATAAATTGAGGAAGTTGGAGCTTCCCTATCAAGTTGAAGCTTGATAGCTGTCAGATGTAGCTTACTGAGGTTGGAGCCTCCTGTGGGTTGGTGCCTGTAGAAAATTGAAGGGAGTTGGAGCTTCCTTGCAAGTTGTAGCTTCCAGAATTGAGGTTGGTGCCTCCTGTAGGTCGGTGCCTGTAGAAAAACAGTGTTGAGAGGGAGTTGGAGCTTGCCTTTGCATCACAACAATAATAAGATGTGGTTTTCTCCCTTTATGGGTTTCCACTTATATCTGCTATCTCTATCTGTATTTTCTATGTGCTGAGATGATTTACCAAATCTGCTTAATGTTTGCTACTCTCATAATAAGTTTGATGTCACATTAATTTAATACTTGCTGCAACTTATTAAGATTGTTCATATACTAAGGTTGGTTATAAAAGTAAGTTGTAAACAAGCTGATGAAAATTTTAAAAAAGCTCATGTATGTGTTAAACTGATTCACCCCCCCCCCCCCTCTCTCAGTTTAACTAAGAATTCAACAATTGGTATCAGAGCAGGTTCCTTTTGCATCAGTTTAACAACTGAAAGGAGGTCCTAGGTTCCCAGGATGGCAAGTAAAGAAGGATTCTCAACCAATAAAGCCCCTTTTTTCACTGGTGTAAATTATGCCTTCTGGAAAATCAGAATGAGGACATACATAATGTCTCTAGGAATAGAAATTTGGGCTGCTGTGAAATTGGGATATGCCCCAAAGGAAACTGACTCAGAGAAAGAAACCAAACAAGATTTTCTAGCTAAAGCAAAAGCCATGAATGACATCTTAAATGGATTATGTGAGGCAGATTTTATCAAAGTAATGTACAAAGACACTTCCAAAGAGATGTGGGATACCCTAGAGAATATCCATGAGGGAGACAAGAAGGTAAAGACTGCCAAACTTCAAGTCTATAGAGCCCAGTTTGAGAACTTAAAAATGAATGATGATGAAGACATTTCCAACTTCTTTCTAAGGGTTGCAGAAATAGTAAATAACATGAAGGCTCTAGGAGAAACCATAAAAGAAGTTGTAATTGTACAAAAGATTCTAAGATCTCTTCCACCCAGTTTTAACCCCAAGGTATTTGCAATAGAAGAAACAGCTGATTGGGAAACCTTGACCATGAACCAGCTACTTGGAAATCTAACAGCATATGAGATGAGGCTCCCACAGAAGAAGCCAAGTACGAGGGAGGCAGTCTTTTGAAACAGAAAATAAGAAAGAAGAAAAGGAAGACATATGCTCTTGCTCGGATGAAGAAGAGGCTAAATTTGTCAAGAAACTGGATAGAGGCTCAAGTAAATACAAAGGTAAACTTCCCTTCAAATGCTTTAACTGTAGCAGAGTTGGACACTATGCTGCTAAGTGTCCTCACAAGAAAGTAAGGAATCAGGCTTAAGAATCAGAGAAAAATGCATCAAGAAACTGGCAGAAAGGAAAGAAGTTCAGCAGAAAATCCTTCTATGCTCAACAAGACAGTAGTGCATCTGAAGACTCAGATGAACCTTCAAGTGAAGAAGGAACCTCTGAATTTTTATTGATGGCCATAGAAGAACTTGAAGGTCTCCTGCTAGAAGATGAAGAAAAAGAAGGTGAAGTCGACCTTGAGGGGGAGCTAAGAAGTGCTCTGGAAGAGATTGATAGACTCAAGCTGAATTGCAGAAAACAAAAGGAAATTCTCCTCAAGTATGTATGAGAAGAACAAAATTCAGAAGTCCTTATGCAGCTAAAGATAGAGTTTGAATAATCCAAGAAGATAGAGAACATGTTACTTAAGCAAATCAAGGAGAAAACTCAGGAACAAGAGAATTTGGAAGAAGAAGTAGTATGTCTCAGGAAGAAATTAGAAACTTCTCAAAGGAAAGTGGCTATAAATTCTTCTCAAACAACAAGCTCTAGTAAGTTGAATGAAATTCTGGTTGCTCAAAGATCTCCTATGATAAAAGCTAGAATAGGCTATGGAGGAGAATCAAGTAAAAGCAAAGAAAAGGAAAACAGAGAGATTATTTTTGTAAAAGAAAAGAAGGATGATGAAGAAGCTCAAACAATTCCTACAAAATAAGAAACATGTAATGAGGAAGACAAAGATCATAAGAAACCTCCAGTAACAAAGAATGTTGTAAACACTAGGACAACAGAAAAAAGATCATATGCCCCTGAGTATGTCAAATTTGGAAGCCATCAAGGTGATTCTTCCCTCTTATGAAGAATGCCACCTATTATGTCTGCCACAAGCTAGGACACATTGCTGCATATTTTCATGCAAGGAGGAGTAATTCAAACCAGCAAAAGATGCAAACATTGAAGAGATTGCCTCAAGCAAACAAATGGAAAAGACAACCTTACATCAGGTATGCAAATAGTTTCTATGGTTACTGTTTTTATTGTAAGGAATTTGGCCATAAAATCATTGAGTGTAGAAAGCATGGACAAAGATTGATGTTCAACACCTCAAGGAGGTTTATGAATCAAAGAAATTTTGTTCATACTCACAATTCTGCAAAAATTATGATCAAATGCTGTGTATGCAATCAAGTTGGACATATGCCTTCCAAATGTCCTCTGAAAGGATGTGATTCATCATCTCACAAAAGATACCAAACAAAAGGATGCTTCTAGTGGAAAAAGAAGGTGAATAAGTGTGACCTGGCTCTAACTGCTCAAGATCTGAAAATCCAATGGTATCTGGATAGTGGCTGCTCAAAACATATGACTAGAGACAGGAGAAAATTTATAACTTTTGATGAGAATAAAACTGGTAATGTTACTTTTGGCAATGATAAATCAGGAAAAATTAAGGGAAAGGGCTCAATCAGCTTAGATAATGGCAAAGGTAAGGCCCAAGATGTACTATTTGTATATGGGTTGAAAGCAAATTTGCTGAGTGTCAGTCAAATGTGTGATAAAGGTTGCGAAGTTCTTTTCAGAGCACAAGACTGTGAAGTCAGATCAAGCACCACAGGTAAGACTCTGCTCAAAGGTGTTCAAACAGAGAGCAATGTTTACATCATGAAAGAGGAAGATGAAGCATGCCATCTTAGCAAACTTGAGGAGTCATGGTTATGGCATAGGAGATTGGGACATCTCAGCTTCGATCATATCATCAGATTGAGCAAGAAGAAAGCGGTCAGAGACATGCCATAAATAAAAAGGCCTTCTAATACCATATGAAAATCTTGTCAATTGGGTAAACAGACCCACACATCCTTTAAGGCCAAATATGAGTTATCAACAAGAAGACCACTCCATCTTGTGCACATGGATCTGTGTGGACCTGCAAGAACTAAAACACCAAGTGGAGAATCCTACTTCATGCTGATAATAGATGATTTCTCCAGAATTACATGGGTTGCATTTCTCAAGAATAAATCGAAAGCTTTAGACAAATTCAAAATATTCAAAGCATTAGCACAAAATCAAACAAGATGCAAGCTAAAATGCATCAGATCGGACAGAGGAGGTGAATTCACAGATTATGACTTTGCAGATCTATGCAATGCATATGGCATAAAACAAAAATTTACTATTGCAGGGACACCTCAACAGAATGGAGTAGCAGAGAGACAAAACAGATCTGTTCAACAAATTGCCAGAGCCATGATGCAAGAGAGTAATATTCCTCAAACCTTCTGGGCAGAAGAAGTACACACAGTGGTGCATATCCTTAATAAAGCTCACTTAAGGCCAAGCAGTGACAAGACTCCCTATGAACTATGGCATGGAAAGCCAGCTTCAATCAAACATTTTAGAATTTTTGGAAGAAAGTGTTATATAAAGAATAATGATGAAAATCTTGGGAAATTTGATGCAAGAGCAGATGAAGGGATTTTTCTAGGATATGCTTCCAAAAGTAAAGGGTACAAGTGCTACAACAAGACTCTTCGAAAAATAGTAGAAAGTATTGATGTGAGATTTGATGAAGAACTTCCAAACAATACAAGAGATACAGACTGCTGCAGTCCATCAGACAACCATGAAGAAGAAAACCAAAATGATGATGAAACAAGCAAGACAATAGAAGATGCAGAGCTGAGCTCGAAAGCCCCCTCAAGATACACTCAGAAGAATCATCCTGAAGATCAGATCATAGGAGACAAGAAAGTAGGGGTCCAGACAAGAAGGCAGCTAACTGAACAGACAGAAGAGGTATACATAGCCATGTTATCACAAATAGAGCCAAAGAGATTTGAAGAAGCCAGCAAGGACAAGTATTGGGTGAATGCTATGAATGAAGAATTAGACCAAATTGAGAAAAATAATACCTGGGAACTAGTTCCTAGACCCACTGAGAAAAATGTCATAGGCTCAAAATGGGTATTCAAAAATAAAATGAATGAGGAAGGACAGGTAATCAGGAATAAAGACAGACTTGTCTGCAAAGGATATTCACAAATAAAAGGACTTGATTTCGATGAAACATTTGCCCCTATAGCCAGAATGGAAGCCATCAGAATGTTTCTGGCCTTTGAATGCTATAAAGACTTAAAGGTATATCAAATGGATGTAAAATCTTCTTTTCTGAATGGAGATCTAGAAGAAGAAGTCTACATGGAACAATCATAAGGTTTCTCTTTAACAGACAAAGAAGACTATGTGTGCAGATTGAATAAGGCTCTATATGGACTGAAACAGGCTCCTCGTGCTTGGTACTCAAGACTGGATAAATATTTGCAAAAACAAGGCTTTAAGAGAGGTGGAGTAAACAACAATCTATAAATGAAAGCCCATGAAAATGAACTCCTGATTATTGTAGTATATGTTGATGACATTATGTTTGGAAGCAACAAAGATGAACTAGCAAAAGGGTTTGCTGAGAAGATGAAATCAGATTTTGAGATGTCCATGATTGGAGAACTCAGTTTCTACTTAGGACTTCAAATTCAACAAAAGAACACAGGCACATTCATCTCACGGGAAAAATACTTAAAAGAAATGTTGAAAAAGTTCAAAATGGAGGACTGCAAACCTGTGTCAACTCCCATGATCACGGGATGCAAGCTGTGTGCTAATGATGGATCTGCTGATATAGATCAAAAACTCTACAGATCCATGATAGGAAGTATGCTGTATCTGACAGCATCAAGACCAGAGATCATGCTAGCAGTAGGACTAGTGGCTAGATATCAAGCATCACCTAAACAAAACCACCTTC
This sequence comes from Pinus albicaulis, assembly GCA_034641835.2. NCBI lineage: Eukaryota > Viridiplantae > Streptophyta > Pinopsida > Pinales > Pinaceae > Pinus > Pinus albicaulis. The sequence continues at coordinate 976,585,721 of CM076572.1, forward strand.
TGGCAGTCAAAAGAATATTTAGATATCTACAAGGAAAAACACAGTATGGACTTTGGTATCCTAAAGGCAAAAGCTTCACCTTGACAGCATACACATATGCAGATTGGGCCAGCTGTGTGGATGACAGGAAAAGCACAAGTGGAGGTGCATTCTATTTAGGAGAAAGTTTGGTTGCATGGTTAAGCAAGAAACAAACATCTATCTCTCTGTCTACAGCAGAAGCAGAATATATAGCAGCAGCAACATGTTGTACACAAGTCATGTGGATGAAGCAAACCCTCCAAGACATGAAGGTAAGCATTGATGAACCTATCTCAATCAAATGTGATAATACAAGTGTTGTAAGTATATCTAAAAATCCTGTGCTTCACTCAAAAACCAAACATATCCCAATCAAGTATCATTTTCTCCGAGAACAAGTGGCTCAAAAGATAGTAAAACTGGAGTATGTACCAACAAAAGAATAGACAGCAGATATATTTACCAAACCTCTTGCTAGAGAACCATTTGAATATTTGAGATATAGACTAGGGGTAGTATATGTAGATGCTACTCTCTGATATGACGAGAAAGCACAGTTTCAGGGGGAGAACATAAATGAAAATATCATTCGAGGGGGAGATCAGTCAGCAAAGAAAGCATGAAACAGGTCCTCAGGATCAAAGGATTAAAGGACAGAATCTACACTAAGAGATGTGCAACCCCTTGCCATTGATGTCAAAGGGGGAGGAAGAGCAAGCAACAAGAGAAAGGATCCTAAAAGGAAAACAGAGAAAGTGTATTGCCATCAATGCCAAAGGGGGAGACTGTTGGAAATGATGTCATTGAAGGCAAAGAAGGCAGCAGATGCAGAGACAGGCAAAGGACAACAGCAGAAGACAGCAGGTAACATTTACAGAGAGTAGTGGAGGCAGAGGTCGAGCAGCAGAGGCAGAGTTAGAGGCAGCGAATACAGAGGAAGAAATGAAACAGTCGAGCAGCAGAGGCAAAGGCAGAGGCAGAGCCGTTATCAAACAATGAAATGATCAGCGTCAAATTAACGTAAGAATGAAGCCGGCTTCATTTATTGAAGCACTGAAGAAATAAGAAATAAACCTTTTAACAGAGCTCACATGAATTTGTATAAAACGAAGGCGAGACAGTCTTCATTGAAAAGGAACCTGAAAGGTTATATTACTACATATATTTGTGGTGGGCTTAAGTCTGATCTACAGAATTAATATAATATTGACGGAGAACATTACATGTAGTGTGGGACCCCCCTACATAAAATTATGAGAATCGTTACCCAAGTTGGAGGATACATAAACATAAATTCCGAGAATCATTACCCCAGCTGGAGGATACAATAAAGTCGGAAGTGGAAGCTTATATATATGCAGTGCGCTACATATATTGTGCCTTATACACAAAGGTCCAAATCATATATATATAAATTTATATGGAGCGCTTTATGGACAAGGGACCAAAGGTATAATACAAGGCATATGTATCATATTATTGAGCCCGAGATCAAAAGAACCAAAGGTAAAAAAGCCTTATATGGTGGGACCCTTTCCCAATCGCATCGGAAAATTGACAGCGGAACAGGTTAACAACAGGTTGCAATTTCGATTGAGTTCTAGACCTGATGGGTTTATAAAGCACGATTGATATATGTTTGAGTTTTGGCAAACAGTGTTACATCGCATCGGAGAAAAGTGTGGCAGCGAAGCATGACAATAGAAGTTGCGATTGCGATTGAAGTTCCGGACCCAATATGGTTTAAACAATGATTCATATATGTTTGAGTTCCGAAGAGTTGATAGCTAGTGGGACCCTCACCCAATCACATCGGAGCATCGGAGCATAATAATATCAGAACATGAAAATGCAAATTGCGATTGTGATTGAGTTTCGGACCCGATGGGCGTATAAACTGTGACTTTATAGGTTTGAGTTCCGATCTAATCGTATCGGCACATTTAAATGAACAGTGCTCAATCGCATTGGAGTAAAAGAAGGACATCGGAACTATCACAATCAGAAGTATTCAGAAGCAAGTCATCGCATCAGGAATAAGAAAATTTCGGCAAGTGGGCCCGAGATTTATAAGTTTAATGGGTGTTGATGAAGTCTAACGCTTACCAACTGTTTCGTAAACATTTGAACGGAGAACGTAATGTATGTTGATATATATTATGATTGGAATGTGTTGGCAGAGTTAATAACCAAAGAAATACTTGAATGAATGCCTTCGATGATCAATGTTCCATAGAGTTGTTATAAGGATGTGTTTGGGTGTAAACCTAAAGTCAAGGATACCATATAGCGTTGGGTCGGAACACGTATAATATATTGATATGTTACGTTCAAAGAAACGCCATGAGCTATCATTATATTGGTCCTAAATAAAGTTTACAGAAGCCAAGGTCGGAGGTTAAGGTGTGCATTAGGTTATATTATAACCAAGATTGAGCCTGTTTGAAGAAAGGCGTGCCTATTCAAAGTTGTAGCGCAAAGGTAATACTGTGGGCCCAAAAACTTCAACTTAATTATAAGTGCTGATGAATGTGTTGGTCAAATTTCATTGAGTGGAGTATAGCTGGCATGTGGGGTCCATCCAAAATATGAGACTAAGAACAACAATTACACCACGGCAGAGGATAGAAGAGTTGAGAAGGTACCTACAGTTATATTTTCTAAGTGAGCTGGAGAAGAAATGAGAAGGTAGAAGACTAAGAGGTATGGCTATCCATTTCGAATTCCTTGAGGAATACAGATAGTCACAAGAAAATATTTATAAATAATATCATCTTGATATGCTCAGGGGGTTAGAGAGAGTAAAGATAGAGAATGCAGAGTATAGAAGATTGAGGCAGAGAAGATAAGGAAGAGAAGAGCATAAAGAGATGCTACAGAACAGAGCTGATATTTGAGGTAAATCAGCAAACATTTTGTTTGATAAATTGAGGAAGTTGGAGCTTCCCTATCAAGTTGAAGCTTGATAGCTGTCAGTTGTAGCTGACTAAGGTTGGAGCCTCCTGTAGGTTGGTGCCTGCAGAAAATTGAAGGGAGTTGGAGCTTCCTTTCAAGTTGTAGCTTCCAGAATTAAGGTTGGTGCCTCCTGTAGGTCGGTGCCAGCAGAAAAACAGTGTTGAGAGGGAGTTGGAGCTTTCATTTGCATCACAACAATAATAAGATGTGGTTTTCTCCCTTTATGGGTTTCCACTTATATCTGTTGTCTCTATCTATATTGTCTATGTGCTGAGATGATTTACCAAATCTGCTCAATGTTTGATGCTCTCATAATAAGTTTGATGTCACATTAATTTAATACTTGCTGCAACTTATTAAGACTGTTCATATACTAAGGTTGATTATAAAAGTAAGTTGAAAATAAGCTGATGAAAATTTTAAAAAGCTCATGTATGTGTTAAACTGATTCACCCCCCCCTCTCAGTTTAACTAAGAATTCAACAAGGATCAAATTCATATGCAACCTGTGGGAGCCATGTGTTGGGGTTCTCTTGGGTGTTAAGAAACCCCAACTAGGATCAGATCTCGCAATGAAGTAATGGGTGACCTAGGACAGGACTGTTAGAGAAGTCTCTTGGCAGCCACGAGGAGGATTTCCTAAGTGTGAGGATGCCCTAGCCAGAGGTAGATGCTACAAGAAGTATTGATCACTCGTGGTCTGCTGGAGGGAAATGTGAGAGTGGGCCAAGTGTGAATGTGGATTGTGCATTTATGGTATTTTGGAGGACAATGTGATAGTACCCATGTTGGGGCCCGGTGTGCACCATCTTCATGGACCTCGGTGGTTGCTAGAGGTCAAGGGTCTGATCAACTAGGAGCAGTTTTGTGTAGCCCTAGACTTGTGTGTGGAGGACTTCTACAGTGGATGATGGGCAGTCCTCCTAGATCGTGTTCATTGTGGGATATAGACATCTTGCAGCGATAGGTGGTAGCCCTTCATGCCCTATGTTGGCCTTCATCGGTGCAGCACAGGAAGACCATAGTGGTTTGAAGTCCCTAAGTAACTGAGGAGCAGCAATGAGAAGATTGAGAATTGTTCACAAACGGAGTTGTGAACAATTTGACAGGAGTCTCGATGTGTTGTGCCCTGTTATAGCCCAAATCCACCTCAGGCTGAAGGAAGGCGGGATTCAAGGTAACACCAAACCACGCTCAGTCTGGTAGCTAGCCCTACCAGAACAGGAGAGAGCTCTCTCCGGTTCAATCTCAGTAAAAATGTATCAATAGGCCTTGAGATGACTAAAATGAGTGCTAATTTTAGGCTAGGTATATTAATCAAGGATTTGGAATGATTTTTAGGGGTTTTTTGTTGGAAAAATGGAAAGGCAATTTTGGGCTTGGGGATGAGGCCAAATTCTTGCAGAGTTCAAGTTGAGGCAGGGAAAGCAATGGATTTGATGTCTTAGATTCAATGAATGGATATAAAGGACTGCTGAGGAGCTGAAGAGGGCAAGAGGCTGCAAGGATCCTCTTCAAACAAATGAAAACATATAAAACTAAACAAAATTTTAAGGCAGAGCACCAGCCAACTAATGAATTCTACCTTAGTTACTCATTTGTTTAATTCAGAAGAAAAGAGAAGGGAAATTTCCTACATATAACATTAATGAAAATTACAATAACATGGAGAAAAACACCATCAAAACTCAGAGCCACAAGGATCCCAACAAGTGCTGCAAAACTCTGGTCTTTCCTTTGCCAAAAAGCCGAAATGAATATACAATGAGGTGCCAAACTTTTCCCCAGAGTCCAACCCTGAAAATGCCTCAGAAAATACAATATATAGACCATCCTAACCCCTTCCCATGCCTCTAGGGGTCGAGCTCATCCTTCTAGGAGCTTTTTCAACCAATTCTAAACATGGAACTGAAATCTAGGCAGCCAAACAACTTGCCTCTATATGCTAGGAAACTGATCCATTCACTTACTTTTCACTTTTTAGTGAATGAATCCTCTAGAACAAGTAAATATGAGCCAAAATTACATCACGATAGATCATTAGTTACATCAAAAAGTAAAACTAGTCAAAACTAAGCGAATTTCTGAGCTGAAGAGTCAAAATTGGGCCAAAATCCTCTACGCGCCGCGCCAGAAAACTCAATGCACCGTGCCACTTTGAGCCTGTTTTTGGGGCACTTACTGAAGTCCCAAATGAGCTCATGATAGCTCGTTGGAAAGCCCTATCTGTCTTCTATCCAACCCAAGTGGAATTTTTCAATTTGGAGTTCATTTTCCCCTCCAAAACTGCAATCTCCCAAGACTGGTTCCTGCTGGTGCAAAAGGTGGCAGAAAGGTCATTTTTGGAGTGTTTTTGACCCTTAAGACCATCCAGAACTTGATGAAATCTGTCATCCATTCTTGAGCATGCATAATTTATCATAAAAAACCCAAAAACATCAATTTTTCCTCCAGAAGATGTTCCAAGCATAAGCGCGCGTTGAGTGACGCGATGCGTCGGGCAGAAAAACCTATTTTGCAACAAAAATTTCAAAAATGAAAAAATTTTCTCCAAATTTGCTGAAATTTGGAGTGAATGTCTCCAATCAAGTATCATGCTCAGGAAAAGAAGCTTTGGCCAAGATTTGGATTGGATCAGGCCTTTTTCGCCGTTTCAGTGCTCTTCTCAGCCTCGCCTTCAGGATCTTCATCCTAGCTCTGCAAACATGTGTGCAGGCCCAATAGTGGTTCTTCATATGTCTAAGCATGTCTTTGTCTCTATTTGCCTTTGACAAGAGCTTCTCCAGATGAATGTTGACTCTTGTAAGGCAAGTCTCCCGCTCAAATGGTTTCATGTCACCTGGTCTCTTTCGGGCCAATTCCTGGTCTTCACGGATTTGCCGCAACTCTATGAGTCTCTGTTGATCCTCCAATTGTTTATTCCGCTGCTCCAAGTAATTTATAACCCACTGAGATCTCTGCAATTTCTCGGTCAGTGTGTCGATCTCAGCTTTCTGCTCCTGGATGGTTTCTTTCAGCTTTGAGCTGGGAGAGCTCGAATCAACATCGATCAATATAAAATCAGTATCTTGGCCTCCTGAGGGGCCCTCATCCTGCATAGGCTTCTTGCCTCTGTCCTGTACCTATGCTGATGTAGAAGGCGAGACCCCTTCCACCCCGGGTGGAGATAGTACTCGTCGTGCTGCTGCAAATAAGGCTCTGGTACCTCTCTAATAGGTAACACACACTGAAACACTGATAGGCTCTGTCTCAGGAACCTCAAACTGATGTGAAGGCTCACCTACATCGTGAAAAATCTCTGGAGGAGGCTGAGGGGCTGTAAAAAAGTCATGGGAAATGAAATCCTCCCATGCAATGCCCTGCAATCCAAGCTGATGCACCACAATCATCTTGATGAGCGCATAATGATAAATGTTGTTATGTTGCTGCTCTGGAGTCTTCTTCTGCACAAGGGTAGTCATCCGCTCTATGTTTCGGCACATGAAGTATGGAATATTCATCAGTCTCACTCTCGTGAAATGCATCAACAGTCGGATGTGGTATGCATAAAGGCATGAGAATCTACCCTCGCAACTGAAGTATCTAATGATGAGCTTCATTAATGGCACATAGGACTCCTTCAAAAATCGAAATGGGAATACCCTGCTGAGCTGCCTCAAATATCCAGGCCTGATGTAAGGTTCATAATATGCTCTATCTAGCTGTTGTCTCTTATTCCACTCCTCACCTATGTTTGGTATCCCGATTGCCTCAGAAATGGTTTCTGGTGTCAAGGTGAAGTTCACTCCAACAAGGTTTACATGGCCATCACGCAAATGTAGGACAAATAAGCGAACCAACTCCTGATGATGCTGAATCTGAGCAATCATCTCACAATACTGAAAACACAAATGTTGCTGAAAGCATGTCATTGCAAGCGGGCAGGCCTGCAATTGAGTCAAGGAAGTGGGCTCTTCTCTGACGTACCTGCCACTTTTATGAGACCTCCTCGGTACATTAAGCTCGGTGGTTGAATCACTGTCCTGCTCATATTCTTGCTCATATGATGAATTAGTTTCTGACATGGTGCTTTGCAATGTGTATAACAAGTATATGCTGATAGATGTGTGGTGAAAATAAGAGTTTGTCTTTCAATACCAAATATGTCAAATATGTACCAAGTAGGAAATGAAATACTGTGGGGAAATATTACATTAGGTATAATGGACTGTCAAGTGAAATTTGAGTGGAAGGACAGTCACTTTGACTGCTTGGGAACTTTCGGGATTTGGGGATTTTATAAGTGATATGGGAGTGGGAGATGGTGATGGGAAATGTAGTTTTTAGAGATAGGGGTAAATGAAATGACAAGATATACTTAAGCTAGGTGAGTTCAAGGATATAGAGACAGTCCTTGAATGTTTTGGGAAGTGGGAATTTATAACTGATATGAAGGAAAGGAAGTGATAGAAAGTGGTAGGGTTTGAGGATGAAACATGGGAACAAAGGGTATAAGTAGTTTGGGACAGAAGGAAATAGGAGAATGACTGTGATAACAGTATGACAGTGATGGGAACACAAATGAACAATGGAGTGAGAGCGTTTAGCACCAATAGTCAAATTTCAACACTTCATTTCAAACCCTAAGGGAGCAGACTTTGACATGGGTATAGGGTTTGTTTTTCACCAACCAAAACTCTAATGTTTTTTCCTGACAACAACACCACACATGACTAAAATCACTGAACAAGCGTTGTCAAACTTACTTGGAGCAAATGAGTTGAACCGATTTGATTTTTATGGAGCCGTGATGAATTTATTTCCTTGAAGGCTCTATGCGCCGTGCACAAGCCCAGTGTGCTGCGTCCTGTGGATGCACTGCGCCAGAGGAAAAATACACTGTGGCAAGCCGCCCAATGCGTCGTGCAGCCCCAGTGCGTCGCGCGCTTACCCAATGCGCTGCGCAAACTTGTAAACACAGTCTTGGTTTTCAAAATGACAGCTTCGCTCTTCCACAGCTTGAGTCTGCTTTCAATCGACCTTCTTGGATGCAAATGACATTGATACACATAGAAATATCTTCATAAAGACATGGCTTTGATTTTCTCTTTTTAAGAACCACTTTTGTAATGTTTCAACATTTGACATTTCTTCAGTTTTAATACAACTCTGTTCTTCAATTTTCCTGTTTTATTTTTGGTTGCAATGATGGTTTTCTTGGTTGATTTTTTGCAGGGATGGTGGCATTTGGACTTCGACAAAGGATGACCAGAAGTTGCATTTGAAGTACTTCATGGCGGAAAACTTTAAAAGTACATATTTATTACAAACAATTAACTTGACGATTTCTTCTTCAAAACAGAGTTTTGAAGAAGAAACATCCTTGAACATTGTTAATGATGAAAATCTTGAAATGAAAACTTATTGAAGACATCCTCATGGCCTGCAGGTATTTTTGACATTCTGAAGACCAAACCCTAGACCTAGTGACTGAAAGACTCTTTTTTTTACCACAAGACCAAACTATGACTGTAAATGACTGCAATCAACTTTAATGAATTTTGATAAATTTTGACCAACCTAGCAGGTACAAACATGAGGGAAACTAGTGAAGAGACCCTTCCATCAGATAATGGCATGCCCCTAACGGAATGCAGATGAATGAGCAGAATGAGACACCTAAAAATGAAATGCAATAAGAGAAATGATCTCTGACGGAGGGATGTAAAGACTGACTCTAACATGCCCTTGATGGACTAAGGCATAACTAGTGAGAAGATTGGCAGCCAAGCTCTAGTGGATAGATGGACTTGGCGCATTGATAGAGTGAAGAGCTTCAGATTGGGAGCCGAAGGACCGATCTGGTACAGGGCATGACCGAGAAGAGCTGAGAGAGAATGCAACAGTGACATGGTCAGAGTATCTTGTTGAGGGCAGATTGGTTGTCGATGGACTGACACCAAACCCAGTTTTGTATCTTGTATCAATGGGTGTATGAAGGCCATTATCCTTGGTACGAGAGCCCTAGACTGTTGTATCATATGTTGATTAATATAACGAAGTTGGGTTAAAATTTGTAAGAAGTTTTCTATATTTTGTGCATTGGTAGATTTACTGCTATTTATATTTTGTTGTGCAAATTAGTATCATTGTGATTATTGTTTTGGTAGCGTGAAATATTTTAAGACACTATCCTAGACCCAATATCATGGAAAAACAACATGGTATCAGAGAGTATCTGAGCTACTTTAAGGGATAGTGAATCAAATTGTGCTCAGCGAAGCAACTCAGAGGGATTTGTGGGTGTCTAGATCAAGGACCAAAAGGTTCAGTTAAAGAAGAGTCTAGGTTGACTTGATGTTAATAATCCATGTGACAACTTGTCAAGCCAATGTGGACACCCAAATGAAGCCCTTATATTGCGTATAAATAGAAGGTGAGGGAGGCTAAGATAACATCCAAGTGAAAAAATTTAGGGGTAAAACACCTTCTGATGTAAGCCACAGCTTGAAGAAGAGAAGACTGAAGCCTGAAATGATTGTTTTGAGGTCATATTAGAAGATATAACAAAGCCGAGGAGTAACTGCATAAATACGTTGATAATAGGGTTGTTTTGGTACCAAAAGGGGTGGCATATTTATTGTTTAAGAGAGTCTCAGACACTGTAGTTATTACAGGGATAACGCATGTCTATATTAGGCTTGTTGGAGGGGCCATAAGGACTGATTCCTACAACAAAAGTAAGGGAGAATCAGTGTATGGGAGCAGCTCTAAGGAGTGCCTGATATTGCTAAGCACGAAAAAAAATATGATTGATTTTATAAAATCTTGTCAACCCTACCACTACCTTCTACATAATTCTGTATACAAGTTTAAATCTATTGAAATTTTAACAATAAAAATCATAGATATCAGGAAAATACCTTTCGAACTTATCAATACACACTCTCCCTCTCTGAGTTCTTGAAGGTTGCAATTTTATCTCCATATGTTGGCAACGGACCACATGTTTTCTGCTCCGAATTGCAGGGAAACCCCCAAATCAGGAGAAGAATATCTCAATTAAAGCTGGAAAAAGAGCTAAACCAAATCTGATATAATAAAATCACGTTAAAAATATAGTCAAATCTAGAGTGCAGTGAAGAATAGAAGGGTATGGAATCTACGCCAAAATCATAAAGATTTTTAAAGATCACCGAACTCTGTCCTGAACCTGGCCAAGGGAGAATAGCCACTCGAAATTAAATTTTAAGAGGTACCAAAATATTATAAAGCAATTGGTATAGTCGTTTTGATTTTCATTAAGTTCTAATTTTATTTAAGAAAAAGGAGGTCATCTAGTATTTTTATTTGAGCAAAAGAGGTCATTTCACATCTAGGAATAAATTTTAATAGGTCCATTTAGAGTTTAGACTAGCAGCCAAATTAGATTTTAATAGGTAGTAAAAAATTATAAAGCAATTGCTATGGTGGCTTTGGTTTTCATTAAGTTTTATTTTTATTTGAGTAAAAGGAGGTCATCTAGTATTTTTGGTTTTCATTAAGTTTTATTTTTATTTCAAGAACAAGAGTTCATTTCAAATACAAGTTATGTTTAATATTTAATGATTTTGAAGACCCATAAAGTAATAATGTTAGTTTAATGTTAGTTTAATTAGAGCATCAATAAAAACTGTATTAGGGAACACAGTTTTTAAATGGGAAATCATGTGTGTTGCTTGATCTAGGCTGGTGTTTGAAATTCTGACTCGGCCATCTGCCACCATGGCCCCTCAGAGTTCGGTCCTGGTAGGGAACCACCCCCTGCTGCTCCTCAAAATGTTACGCAGCCTCCTCATGACGAATCTACAATCACTTTTGTCTCTTTGGTTTCCTCAATGGGACCTCCGCGATCACGCCCAACTATGACAAAATTTGTGAAAAAACTTGATGGAATACTAGAAAACACTCTGCCTCCAACACTCCCACACAGAGAAGCCCTCTAATGGGAGCCTGCTCCTTTTCATTTACAACTCCTTATGTGAGATAACACTACAAGCTCCATCTCAACATGATGAAGTGTAGATATTCTGAGTAATTCAAAACGAGGCTTTGAAAATTATCCAATTGTCTACATTTTGTATACATGATAATAATGGCATTACCCACAAACACATATCCTCGTAACCAGTACCTAGTTCTCTAAGAATCAATTAATGTTTTTAATATGCTCAGTTAGAGATGAAGGATTCTCCTAGGAGGTCAATTTGCTGGTTTGGGGTGTTTTACTTTAAGTGGTTAAGGGGTTAGTAGTTAAGGTGTTTAGGGGTGAAGGGTCACAGGTTAAGAGGATAAGGATTTATGGCTTAGGAGGTTCATGGATTAATATAGGTTAGGGGTTAATTTTATAAGATTTAATGAATGAAGGGGTTTATGGGTTATGATTTATGAGTGCAGGGGTTAAGGGAATATGGATTGGGGGTTAAGGGGATAGGGAATTTAGTGGTTATGGGTTAAGGGCTTATGTTTTGTGATAATTGGACTCCTAATCCCCTTATCACCATTATTCTGGGTTCCCTTATCAATTTCTCTTGCTGCCTTCCCTCTAGGTCCCCTAGGCCCTATGAAATTAGGTCCTAAGCCCCCTTCTCATTCTCTAATGCTAGGATTATAGATCTTAGTAAACCATGCTTGCACCTCTGAATTATACACATACATGCTACCCTTGTGTCCCCTTGGCCCGTTCAAGACACCATAAGATACCCCCCCCAAAAGAAACTTTTTGGTTATGTCATTCCACCTTTCCTAATGTTATGACCCCCCAAATTTGGTCTCAGTGCCCCTACAAGTAAACCCTTGGGCCCTCTTGGCTAAGGGAGTAAATGTATTTGGGGTTATGGGTTGTGATAAGGGAGCCCCTAATCCACTTATCACAACTAGAAATAGGCTTATGAACACCATCAATATCTATTGTAGGTGTTGTGATGAAAGAAATAATGAATACAAAAGTTGTGGTCAATAGGACAGGGAAAAAGTATGCCAGAAACATAGTAGGAAATTTTGGAAAAAAGGTTTTAAGTAACCGGGACTGCGCTCCCGCTCTTATCTCCTTAACCCTACTCTTCTTTAAACTCTTTAAACCCTCCCTGTAATGGGAGCTTTCTCCTTTTCATTTACAACTCCTTATGTCAGAGAACACTACAAGCTCCATCTCAACATGATGAAGTGTAGATATTGTGAGTAATTCAAATCAAGGCTTTGCAAATTATCCAATTGTCTACATTTGGTATACATGATAATAATGGCATCACCCACAAACACATATCCTCGTAACCAGTACCTAGTTCTCTAAGAATCAAGTAATGTTTCTAATATGCTCAATTAGAGATGAAGGATTCTCCTAGGAGGTCAATTTGTTGGTTTGGGGTGTTTTTTTCGGCCTTGGATACTTAGTGGTTAAGGGCTTCAAGGTTCAAGCATTAAGGGCCAAAGGGATTTAGGGTCAGAGGATTTAGCAGTTAAGGACTCAATATTTAGGAGATTTATATGTTAGTGGTTAAGGGGTTAGTAGTTGAGGTGTTCAGGGGTTAAGGGTCACAGGTTAAGAGGATAAGGATTTATGGCTTAGGAGGTTCATGGATTAATATAGGTTAGGGGTTAATGTCATAATATTTAATGAATGAAGGGGCTTATGGGTTATGATTTATGAGTGCAGGGGTTAAGGGAATATGGATTAGGGGTTAAGGGGATAGGGAATTTAATGATTATGGGTTAAGGGCTTATGTTTTGTGATAATTGGACTCCTAATCCCCTTATCACCATTATTTGGGGTTCCCCTATCAATTTCTCTTGCTGACTTCCCTCTAGGTCCCCTAGGCCCTATTAAATTAGGTCCTAAGCCCCCTTCTCATTCTCTAATGCTAGGATTATAGATCTTAGTAAACCATGCTTGCATCTCTGACTTCTACACATACATGCTACCCTTGTGTCCCCTTGGCCCATTCAAGACACCATAAGATACCCCCCCCCCCCCAAGAAACTTTTTGGTTATGTCATTCCACTTTTCCTAATGTTATGACCCCCCAAATTTGGTCTCAATGACCCTACAAGTACACCCTTGGGCCCCCTTGGCTAAGGGAAACATATTAGGGGTTATGGGTTGTGATAAGGGAGCCCCTAATCCACTTATCACAACTAGAAATAGGCTTATGAACACCATAAATATCTATTGTAGGTGTTGTGATGAAAGCAATAATGAATACAAAAGTTGTGTTCAATAGGATAGGGAAAAAGTATGCAAGAAACATAGTAGGAAATTTTGTAAAAAAGGTTTTAAGTAATCGGGACTGCGCTCCCGTTGTTATCTCCTTAACCCTGCTCTTCTTTAAACTCTTTAAACTATCCCTGTAATGGGAGCTTGCTCCTTTTCATCTACGACTCCTTATGTGAGAGAACACTACAAGCTCCATCTCAACCTGATGAAGTGTAAATATTGTGAGTAATTCAAATCGAGGCTTTGCAAATTATCCAATTGTCTACATTTGGTATACATGATAATAATGGCATTACCCACAAACACATCTCCTTGTAACCAGTACCTAGTTCTCTAACAATCAATTAATGTTTCTAATATGCTCAATTAGAGATGAAGGATTCTCCTAGGAGGTCAATTTGTTGGTTTGGGGTGTTTTTTTCAGTCTTGGATACTTAGTGGTTAAGGGCTTCAAGGGTCAAGCGTTAAGGGCCAAAGGGATTTAGGGTCAGAGGATTTAGCAGTTAAGGACTCAATATTTAGGAGATTTAGGTGTTAGTGGTGAAGGAGTTAGTAGTTAAGGTGTTTAGGGGTTAAGGTTCATAGGTTAAGAGGATAAGGATTTATGGCTTAGGAGGTTCATGGATTAATATAGGTTAGGGGTTAATGTCATAAGATTTAATGAATGAAGGGGTTTATGGGTTATGATTTATGAGTGCAAGGGTTAAGGGAATATGGATTGGGGGTTAAGGGGATAGGGAATTTAGTGGTTATGGGTTAAGGGCTTATGTTTTGTGATAATTGGACTCCTAATCCCCTTATCACCACTATTTGGGGTTCCCCTATCAATTTCTCTCGCTGCCTTCCCTCTAGGTCCCCTAGGCCCTATGAAATTAGGTCCTAAGCCCCCTTCTCATTCTCTAATGCTAGGATTATAGATCTTAGTAAACCATGCTTGCACCTATGACTTCTACACATACATGCTACCCTTGTGTCCCCTTTGCCCATTCAATACACCATAAGATACCCCCCCTATAAACCTTTTGGTTAGGTCATTCCACTTTTCCTAATGTTATGACCCCCCAAATTTGGTCTCAATGCCCCTACAAGTACACCCTTGGTCTCCCTTGCCTCAGGGAGTAAACACATTAGGGGTAATGGGTTGTGATAAGGGATCCCCTAATCCACTTATCACAACTATAAATAGGCTTATGAACACCATCAATATCTATTGTAGGTGTTGCGATGAAAGCAATAATGAATACAAAATTTGTGGTCAATAGGACAGGAATCATCAAGATGTTGAACCATACAATGTAAAGATGGTTTTCAATGCTAGCTAGTGATCTAGTCACATAAAAGAGTCCCCCATAAATTTGTGCTTTGGGACACCCCTAGGATTCAATAATTAATCTAAAGTGAGAGGCTTCGTTGCTAAGGTGACAATGGAAACGACCTTGGGTTGACACAAAATGACACTTAGTGATCCTTACAAAACTAGGGTGTCGGTTTCCTTACAAAACTAGGGTGTCGGTTTCATCATCAACAAGAGGCACAATTGACAAGTGGAAACATATCACATTTAAGGCACTTAGCAACAAATATTTATGCATTTTTTTCCACTGAGGGTACCTTAATTCACATTTCCTAAGGCACAAATCACATATTTGGATGAATTTTGGATAACTTGTCATATTCCACTAGCTTCGTGCATGAAGAGGAGCTCCCATGCTTTAAGAAGATTTTGGGGGATTTCATGGCATAGTCAAGGGTCTCATGTATAAAAGAAGAACTTCATAGCTAGTTGGTTTACTTTTTCTTTCACACATTGAGAGACAAGATTCATGTATTTTAAGGTGTGTTTGTTGAGTTCACATATTTGGAAGCACAATTGCACAAGTGGAAACATCTCAAGAGTGTCATAAGAGTAAAAAATATTTAGAATTCCTACCATATTTATTAGGATTTATATTTCGCACTAATGTTTTCTGGAGTTTCCTGCCTTTTTTTTTAATAATTTGGTTTAAATTGAGAATAAAACTCATTACTATTCAATGAAATTATGATTTAGATTTCCCACCAATATTTTTAAGAGTTTCTAATTTCCATTTTGTTTAAATTGAGAATATAACTCATTCTTATTCAACGAAATTACTATTTATATTTCCTGCCATTTTTATTAGGATTTAGATTTCCCACCATTTTTATTAAGATTTAGATTTCCCACCAATATTTCGACCAATATTTTTAGGGTTTTTTACTATTTAAATTGAGAATAGAACTCATTCTTATTCAATAAAATTTTGTTTGAAGATGCGTTTGAGTGTGTTTTAGATAAAATTGGAGTCACTAAGAAGTAAGCGAGCCATGACTACAAAGAAAGGAAATGAAAAGAAGTAAATTTATATTTTATAATAATGAATTATTTTAAGTTGTTTTTTTGTGATTTTAGATCGATTTTAACTTTAAAGGAAAATTTATATTTTATAACCCTGAATTATTTGCAGTTAATTTTTATGATTTTAAATAAATTTCTATGTATATTTTAGAAAATCTAGATTTAAAAAATTCAAAAATTGACGCCGCAAGTGTTTGGACGTTTTAGCTGTCTCGTTTTTTTCTCTGTCTGAAACAGGTGTGCATGTATATTTTAGAAAATCTGGATTTAAAAAATTCAAAAATTGAAGCGGCAAGTGTTTGGACGTTTTAGCTGTCTCGTTTTTTTCTCTATCTGGAACAGGTGTGCATGTATATTTTAGAAAATATGGATTTAAAAAATTCAAAAATTGAAGCCACAAGTGTTTGGACATTTTAGCTGTCTCGTTTTTTTCTCTGTCTGAAACAAGTGTGCATGATTTAATTGCCCAAGATGACACATTATATTCACTTTAACACTGAAATAAACCTTTAAGTGCCGAGAGAGAGGCATTTGTTAATCTTAAGACCTGTCATTTATACAATCATTCATTCATTTAGACAAGCACTGAGACTCGATAATCATTCATTCGTTTAGACATACAAGCTAATTCATTCATTTATATGGCAGGCATTAAATGGAAGGAGGACTTGAAGGTTTTTATTTATGTAGCAATCAAACTAATGCCTTTCTTTATTAATTGGACGGATAACGAATCATCACCTATCCACATTCAAGGAAATGTAACTGAAGAATTTCACTCCTAACCGATGAAGGGGATGTAACCCGCCTCATTACTTGCCTATCGGAATAAATTGATATTTTTTTAAGAAAACAGATTTAAAATTTTCAGAAATTGAAGTGGTTGGTATAATTTGTTATTTAGCAATGTCACGTTCCTTTACCTCTAAAATAGGTGTGCAATCAACATTTCATGGTTGTCTATGTGCAATTCTAGATGTTGTGTCCGTCAACAATTCTTCTTTACGTGATCCTGAGAAGCATTTACACAGCCTAGCTAGCGGGATCCATCAAAAATTCATTTTTATGTGTTATACCCTCTGCAGATGCGTTGAGAGTTTTCTCCATCAACAAATCTAGTTGTTTATGTCAATCTGAGAAGCATTTCCATAGCCTAGCTAGCCAGATCCATCAACAATTCGCCTTTGTGTGTGACGCTCTGGCAGATGCACTGTTTATATATGTTAATTTTTATTTGTTTGTTTTTTTCAAATGTACATTCTACTGCATTCTACAGATGCATTGTTTATATATGTTAATTTTTATTTGTTTTTTTGTTTTTTTGTTTTTAATGGACATTCTACTGTAAATGGGATCTTCGTTGGTTGGTTGGTAATGCAGGGGTGTTGAATTTCTCTCCGCCCAGGTATGAGTCTCTCTTGTGGCGGCACGTTCACACCCAAATTTATAATAGATCCATGGTTAATATGGACCTCTAAATACATAAAAAATCCATGGTTAAGATGGACCAGTGTTAATTTATATAGTTCTTCAAGTCCCTAAATTATAAACAAAGGCCCAAAAACATCAAGAATCTGGACTGCTTTGAATCTCTTATATAATTGTACTACTTACAATAACCCTTTGAATTTCATAATTTTGTATATGGCAGACTTTTCCTTTGCCTTTTTCAACTAAAAGCCCAGTATGTTAGCATGCAGTTGTCTCTTCTACTGTTGTTCAACTACCTGTGCAGTTTTCTCTTCTACTGTTATTCAACTACCAATTCCATCTTGTTTTATCCATGTCTAGCCCTCATTCCTAAGCTATTTCACTTAGAATTAAAATTGTAATCCTTATTTAATGATGCTCGATGACACAACATGTCTCTTTACAATAACGTATGCTAAAAATTTTATGTAGAAGCCTAAAAGGTAGTCACATGAAGATGAATATAGACAGATTCCAGAGAAACTGGGGTTTATTCCTGAAAAGTATGAGCCTCTATTGTTTAGTTGCCTTTTTTGGAGTCCATAGAATGATAACCACAATGGCTTTGGGAGTTTTATTGACATGCACATGGCATCCATTGCTTCAATATATCATTCAAGTGTTTCACTCAACATGATTACCGTTAGATGCTTTTCTCTCTTTCTTTTTTTATATTGGACTTCTGTAATGGTTCTTTCAGCCTAGTTGTTCACATATCAATTGTTTTTAACCTTTTTTAGCCTAGTTGTTTACATGGAAATAGTTTATTGTTTATCTTTAGGCATAATAAATCCTAAATTATTGTTATATGTGACCCATTCACACCACCCTGCAATTTCTTCCCTCGAAATGGTAATGTCATTGTGGCTTTAGACTATAAAATTTTACAACTCATACTTCTCTTTAAGAACATAAATTAAATTGAAATCTTATGATCTAAATTGAACTCTTATGAAATGGCAAGGATTTGCTAATAAAAATGTTTTTTTTGTTATGCAGTCTATCCGCGGATATACATACCGAGGTAAGAATTTTTTTTTTTTTTTGGACGTCAATGATTTTTTAACAATTATTGTGTTTTATTTTCTACTTTAAAATTTGTCTTACTAACTTTTATTAAGTGTCGCAATCTATATGAGTAGGTATCCAATAGGAATGAAAGACATCGTAAGAGATCACTTTTAACAGTGAGTAAAACCACAAAATCAAGCCACATTACAAAAAAAAATGACAACATTCGATGTGGCATCATCAAAAAACACCCACAAAAGAGAGCACCAGGATCCATTTCCCCATTACAACATGAATCTAGTTGCTTTAGTGTCAACACCAATTCTAATGCACATATTCTTGAGAAAAATGTGGATGAACCATTGGAAGGTATGATCCTTTTTCAACTTTATATTTCTTATATAAATACTTCAATATTTTATGTTAAGAGATTCATATTGTTATTGTCTCAAAAGGTGTGATTTGTTTTCCAAAAAATTCTCAGCACGTACCATCACAAAAAATCTATGGTTTGGAGCAAGAACCATCACAACTAGATCATGATATGGAGCAAGAACAACCACAACAAGAGCATGGCTTGGAAGGGGAAGATCCAAGTATTGAAGCCAATAGTACAACAAATGTGAAAAGGAATGGTAGGGGACCAACAAAATGCCTCTTTGGAAACACTACAGAGGCCTCTGCATTGCCTGAAATTAAATTTAATGAGAGGGGACAACCTGTTGGTCCACAGTCAGAGAAATTCTCCTCCTTTTTAGGTGTCCTTGCAAGAGAGATTGTAGGCATCAAAAACATGGAATGGAAACAAGTGCCTGAAGCACTTAAAAAATACATATGGAGTGCAATCAATGTGAGTATCAACCAAATTATTATTGGATTTTTTTCTAAATGTCATTGGTGTATGTGAACATGTGCATGATAATTTTAATTTCAAATAAGTATTTGTATCTAATAATTCGTTTTTTATCTATTGTAGCGTACCTACCAAATAGATTTGTCAGCGGAGCAATGGTGTTATAAAGCAATACCTCAATGCTTGAGAACTTACAGATATAATTTGTATAAAAATTATTATTTGAAATACAACACAGATGAGGAGAGGATGATAAATGTTCCTATCGGAGTAAATGAAACCGATTGGATTGAATTCGTTAGAATACGATCTGACCCTAAATTCAAGGTAAAAATGAATGACAAATCTAGTTGTTATCATTAAATGAGATTTGAATTTGAATCCTTGCATATAATAAATTTCAATATAAGCATCCATTTTTTATTGAGTTTCAGGAGAAGGCAAAAGTCAATCAGGAAAATAGGGCATTAGAACCAGAGACCCACACTTCTGGCCGTAGAGGTTACTATAGAGTTGAACATGACCTTGTAAGTTGTAACCAAATCTTTTTTTTTTTCACAATTACCAATTGCAAATATACTTATCTAAACCGTTGTAATTTTTGTGACTAGAATCAAAATTGCAATCAAAATGATGTGCCTCTAACTAGGGCTGATGTCTGGATGAAATGTCATACAAAGAAGGATGGCACTCCAATGTCATCATTTAGTGCAGAGAGAATAGTAAGTTCCCGACCTATTCTTGTATCTATTTAATTTTTTTCTTTTTTAAATATTAATGATGTTTCTTACATGTATTTGTTGAAATGTTGTCTTTCCTAGAAACAAATGAATCGATACAAAATGATTCAATGCCTCTTGCATATGCAACAAAGGAAGATGCCATTGCAATATTTTTTGGGCCTGAGAGGAGGGGTCGTGTACGTGGGGTTGGATATGGGGTTACTCCAACTGATTTGTTTGGAAAAGAGCGTGCTTACAAGAGGAAATTACATAATATATGTTGGGGTTCCCATGTTTTGGCCAGATTGGCAAGACCAAAAGATGAGACAACATCAGAACCACTTTGGGGCCCTAGGATCTAGCCCTCCTGGACCCGGAGAGGGATATCTCCAATAAACAAATAATGATTTGTATCTTTGAAGCTCGAAAAAGATGTTAGGCTAGTTATGAAGTACAAAGGGGGGTTTTAAATGATTTGGTTGGTTGGTTGCTGGGTTGGTCATGAGATCATAGACTGAGAAAGTAGTGGGAGAAAGGGAACGAAGCAGCAGGAAGTTTCAGCAAAGGAGGATGGGTCAAGAAAGTGCCATCCATTGGGCTATGGAGTCATGAAAGGAGAATTACATGCAACAACTAGCCAAGGCTTTCAGAGGGCAAGTCATCTATACTAAAGGATCTTTTTAGATAGATGATGGAATGGAACATTAAGGAAAGAAAGTGGAAGAAGGAAAGACAACCAAATTTCTGTCTATAGATTAGGTCAGAGGTCATTTAGCTCCAGACCTGCTTGGACATACTCTAAGGCAGCTCTCAAAGAGGCAAAGGGGTTGCTTATAGATCAGAACAGAGGTCATTTAACTCCAGGTCTGCTTTAGCAACTCCAAGGGAAAACAGAGATAAGATTAACAAAGGGATATCCAAGCAGCAAACCCCTGAGTTCATACATCAGCCAGCAGGCAATAACATCCGCTGCACTGGTTAAACCACATGAATTCACTCTTAGATAATACATAAAGCAGAAAACATTAAAGGTAGGGAGAGCAGGAAACATAGGGCACCTAACAAGGGTGAATCTTATGTTATACTTTTGTTCCCTACCAAAAGAACATGAAACAGCATGTAAATGAAATAAACAGAGTTAAGAAAAACATCACCAATAGTAATAGACCAGGATCCTGTGAAATGTGCTTTGATTAATTGAGGCAAAACCAGTCATGTACAATAAGCCCAATGGCTAATACAATCCATACTTTCTCCTCCCAGCCTATTACATACAAACTACTCTGCTATTCCCTCCCAAGACTGTTCTAACAGTCAAGAATGAATCCCTCTAACAGCAAGATGCCCAACAAATGAACAACAACAACAACCTTTTCAATTCGTTCTTGGGGATTTCTTATAGGAGAAGAGGAAGAAACAGAAGTAGGTGAACAATTAAATTGACCACCTTTAAGACAGCATGGCGGAAGTGTCCACGCCAATACTGCTTAATGGCTCTCTGCAGCTCTGTATGTGCTGTGTAGGCTGTTTCAGAGATCTCTGTTGGGTCGGATTTGACCTCGGATATTTCTTTGGAGTCCTTTCTGGTGTCTAGAGCTCTGTGCTAGCCTTCCGGAATAAATGCGCTGGTGGAAAGTCCGCAAGGTCTCCATGCCTCCATTACTGCTGCTCAGACAGTCTTTAATGAAGCTCTGTCAGTGCAATTAACTGTTTATGGGCTCGAGGAAGTATGGAGACTGCTGTAGGAAGGTGTACCTCTGGAGAAAACACATTCGGTTGTTAGGTAGCGCAGTTATGACTTGCCGGTGCACTCATTAGTCTTCAAGCTGAACCTTAATCCTTTGAATATAGGATTAGAGCTTTAAATCTCCAATTATGGGCTCAAATCCCTTAAATCCATCTTTACTATCCATTTGGCCGCTGAATTGGCCACTCTGTGCTATCTGCATAATACAATAGATCTGTTACAGACCTGGGCAGTGGTGGAGAAATGCTGTGGAGGCGGAGGGATGGTGGCGGAACAGTTGAGAAACAATGAAAATGGCGGAGAAATGACAGCATAGTGTAAAGCCCAAAGATTATCATTTGGGCGAATTACACAGGAAAACACGAAAAAAAAATGAACGGAGGCGTGAATGTGGGACCCGGTCATGGTGGAGGGCGATTAAATCTGAACCGTCAGATCTTCATTTCAACAGACGGCTGTGATTTACTCGGAGCATCGCAATCGGAAGGGAACAGGGGTGACACATATTGAAAGTTCTGATTGCGATTAGGCGGGGAGTGCGATGACCGTCGGATCATGTAAGAAACGGACGGACGAGATCAAATCAGAAGACTTCAATCGGGGTGGCGCTACCGGGCTTGCGATTGCGATCAGAAATGGTTTTGTGATTGAGCGCTGGCCATCCGATCTGGCGGGGAGATCAACGGTGGAGAAGTGGATCGGGGGATCGCAATCGGAGGTCGGAGAAGAAGGTTTGCAATTAATCAGAGGGCACACTCGAAACATTGCGATTGCGATTGGGCAAGGGGCTGCGATTAGCGCTCTGCCATCGGATCTTTGTGATAGATCGACGGTGCTAAACACATCGCGGGACTTAACGTTCTAAAAAATCGCATCGGAGTTTTTTGTTGTTTACAAAGGGTTGCACCCACTCGACGGTTCCGATTGCGATTGGCTCCCAAGGCTTAAGCACTTGGTCTTGGGTAAGGGTTACGTGGGGAAGTGGTTGAAGGGGCTGGCGGAAAAGGGGCTAAGTCTTATAATAAGGTCGGAAGTGGGTTTTAAACCCATTTCAATGTAATTTGAAGGTTGGGGAAGGGAACGATAGAGGAATAAGGGGGAAAAATGGTCAACAAAGGCTAGGGGAAGAAATTTAAGGGGATTTTGGGGAGATTAAGGGGGTAAGTGGGGGAATAGAAGGGGAGACAAAGGGAAATGGAACAAGAAGGGGAGGAGGTCTTTTGGGCATTTATTCGCAAACAGAGAGGCTTTTAAATAGGAATCAGCAGAGGGGAAATTATCAAAGGATAAAAGACACATGGAGGCTTCAAGGAGACTGTGTTTTCAGAGGAAATGCATTCCTTGAAGGCTCAAAAACAATTTAGCCCTCTATTTTCTTGTCAAAAATTTCATAGGGGGCTAACAGTGGCTCCACATGGGGATGGCTTCTTCTTGAAGGAGTCAAGAATTCAGAAAATGATCTCTTGGTGTAGGCCAGGTGCCTGCTGCTTGAACCATCCATTTATTTCTTTGATCAGCTGCCACAAGCTATGAAGACAACATATCAGCAGTAAAATTCTCCCAAACAACTACCTACCCACACTATAGTCCTAACATTTTTCTTTTGGGTGCATTTGGGCTTGCAGACCCTTTACATCATCAATTTTTACAAACAAGAAAATAAACCTATTCTACTTCTACCCTTATTACTCCATGAGACGAGATTAGATCGTGGCCTCATATTTTTCTCTACCTACGCTACTACCCGCTAGGATTAGACTGTCAAGGTGCCCTCTACATTTTAAAACAACGTAAACTTTCCCAATCGACTACATGCTCATAGACTGAGCTTTATTGAGCTTTTCCTACCTACCCTACTCTACTGAAATATTTATAGTCTAGCTTACAAACATTGTCTTCCAATGTAACCATTCCATCAAGTGATCCCATGGCTGGTCCTTTTTTCTCAACTCCTTGAGCATGCTGGATAGGCAGGGCAGCTCCCACTCTTTTTGCTCAATAACAGCAGCTTTGAAAAATTTTCTCTCTGTTTGAAACATACTGCTCAACCGGACCCTTGATCCTTCTTCATGTGTTTGCAGGAAATGTGCATAAGGATCATGAAATGATACATGGCTATGAATATCTGGCAGGCAGGCTCCAACCAAGCTTTCTTCTTCTTCCACTGGATCAAGAATGAGACTCTCTTGGAGTAGAGTGTCTCCTTCATCTTCTGAACTAGAGGACTCATCATATATTTCAGCCGAGTCCTCCTGGAGCTCTGACATGTCTTGCGCTACTGGACCGAGCTCCATGAAAAGATCTGCGCATTTATGAGCAGGGATATCTTCCGTTACCTCCTCTCTTTCAAGGGAAGGTTCTTTGCTTTCATCCTGCTCACAAATTTCTACTTTGCTTTCCTCCTCATTTTCTGAAAAAGAAGGCCGCTGGTTTCCAGTCTCATTGATGTTCTGTGGTAGAGAAAAATGAAGATTCAAAGAATCTTCATCTTCTATTATATTGTCGTGGCCCTCGCCATCAGTGTCATAAATAGGCAGACTTGACCAAGTCAACCATTCTGGATGCTCAGCAGGTCTTTCTTCGTCTTGATCCACAGAGGAGTCTTCCGGATCTGAATCATCAAACTCATAAAATGACTGAGCAGGAGCGTGTGCTCTACAGAAGACCTCAGAGGTGGACTGCTGATTTAATATATGTTCAATCTCTTCTTCTGTCAAAAGAGGGGTCTCCCTTTCGTCATGGACAGAAGCACAACAATCCTCTTTATTTTGTATTAGCTGATTTGGAGGCGGGATGTTTACTTGAGCCTCTTCTTCCACGTCAAGTCCTGCCTCTTCTAAGTGATATTCTGCTTCCTCAAGGCAGATTTCCTTATCAGCCTTTTCTAATAGGTCCTGATGTTCTCTGGTCAGCGTAATACAAGGCATAGGCAAGCAATCAGGCAGTTCTTGATCACTTCCCTCCTCATCTTCTATAGATTCTTGAGAATCATACATGTCTTTCTCATCTTCTCAGCTTTGAGTTTGTTCTTACTCTGAAAGATGCATGGGCTGCTCGAAATAACCATCATCTGCATTCGTATTAGCCATGTACATCTTCAGCACTTCACCAAACGTTTCTGTTAATTCAATTAATTGATCGTACAAAGCATCATACTTTGTATCTCTATCCATGTTTGGATTCATGCTTATGCAAAGAAGGTTACTGCTTCTTCTCAACCAGTTCAGTGTCCTTCACCAGTGGAGTCATTAGGTCTTTGGATCATAGGGAGTGTGGAGTCGCCAGGTGGATGAATTTAACTACTTGAAGCAGGTTGTTGTCCACCATCAGCAATGAGAAGCCAATCTAACCAGAGATTCTAGCTCCAGTGAGTGCCTAAGAATGTTTGAGGTGAACGCACTCGAGACCCTGGAGTCACCATTATGTTGGGGTTCCCATGTTTTGGCTGCATTGGCAAGACCAAAAGATGAGACAACATCGTAACCACTTTGGGGCCCTAGGATCTAGCCCTCCCGGGACCCGCAGAGGGATCTCTCCAATAAACAAAGAATGATTTGTATCTTTGAAGCCCGAAAAAGATGTTAAAGAAGTTATGAAGTGTTTAAAAGGGGGTTTTAAATGATTTGCTGGTTGGTTAAGCCGGGTTGGTCATGAGATCATAGATCGAGAAAGTAATGGGAGAAAGGGAACGAAGCAACAAGCGGAAGTTTCAACAAAGGAGGAGGGTCGATGAAAGTGCCATCCATTGGGCTATGGAGTCATGAAAGGAGAATTACATGCAACAACTAGCCAAGGCTTTCAGAGGGCAAGTCATCTATACTAAAGGATCTTTTTAGATAGATGATGGAATGGAACATTAAGGAAAGAAAGTGGAAGAAGGAAAGACAACCAAATTTCTGTCTATAGATCAGATCAGAGGTCATTTAACTCCAGACCTGCTTGGACATACTCTAAGGCAGCTCTCAAAGAGGAAAAGGGGCTGCTTATAGATCGGACCAGAGGTCATTTAACTCCAGGTCCGCTTTAGTAACTCCAAGGGAAAACAGAGATAAGATTAACAAAGGGATATCCCAGCAGCAAACCCCTGAGTTCATACATCAGCCAGCAGGCAATAACATCCGCTGCACTGGTTAAACCACATGAATTCACTCTTAGATAATACATAAAGCAGAAAACATTAAAGGTAGGGAGAGCAGGAAACATAGGGCACCTAACAAGGGTGAATCCTATGTTATACTTATGTTGCCTACCAGAAGAACATGAAACAACATGTAAATGAAATAAACAGAGTTAAGAAAAACATCACCAATAGTACTAGACCAGGATCCTATGAAATGTGCTTTGATTAATTGATGCAAAACCAGTCATGTACAATAAGCCCAATGGCTAATACAATCCAGACTTTCTCCTCCCAGCCTATTACATACAAACTACTCTGCTATTCCCTCCCAAGACTGTTCTAACAGTCAAGAATGAATCCCTCTAATAGCAAGATGCCCAACAACTGAACAACAACAACAACCTTTTCAATTCGTTCTTGGGGATTTCTTATAGGAGAAGAGGAAGAAACAGAAGTAGGTGAACAATTAAATGGACCACCTTTAAGACAGCATGGCGAAAGTGTTCATGCCAATACTGCTTAATGGCTCTCTGCAGCTCTGTATGTGCTGTGTAGGCTGTTTCAGAGATCTCTGTCGGGTCGGATTTGACCTCGGATATTTCTTTGGAGTCCTTTCTGGTGTCTGGAGCTCTGCGCTAGCCTTCTAGAAGAAATGCACTGGTGGAAAGTCCGCAAGGTCTCCATGCCTCCATTACTGCTGCTCAGACGGTCTTTAATGAAGCTCTGTCAGTGCAATTAACTGTTTATGGGCTCGAGGAAGTATGGAGACTGCTGTAGGAAGGTGTACCTCTGGAGAAAACACATTCAGCTGTTAGGTAGCGCAGTTATGACTTGCCAGTGCGCTCATTAGTCTTCAAGCTGAACCTTAATCCTTTGTATATAGGATTAGCACATTAAATCTCCAATTACGGGCTCAAATCCCTTAAATCCATCTTTACTATCCGTTTGGCCACTGAATTGGCCCCGCTGTGCTATCTGCATAATACAATAGATCTGTTACAGACCCGGGCAGTGTTGGAGAAATGCTGTGGAGGCGGAGGGATGGTGGCGGAACAGTTGAGAAACAATGAAAATGGCGGAGAAATGACAGCATAGTGTAAAGCCCGAAGATTATCATTTGGGCGAATTACACAAGAAAACATGAAAAAACAATGAACGGAGGCGTGAATGTGGGACTCGGTCATGGTGGAGGGCGATTAAATCTGAACCGTCAGATCTTCATTTCAACGGACGGTTGTGATTTACTCGGAGCATCGCAATCGGAAGGGAACAGGGGTGACACATATTGAAAGTTCCGATTGCGATTAGGCAGGGAGTGCGATGACCGTCGGATCATGTAACAAACGGACAGACGAGATCAAATCGGAAGATTTCAATCGGGGTGGCGCTACCGGGCTTGCGATTGCGATCGGAAATGGTTTTGCGATTGAGCGCTGGCCGTCCGATCTGGCGGGGAGATCAACAGTGGAGAAGTGGATCGAGGGATCGCAATCGGAGGTCAGAGAAGAAGGTTTGCGATTAATCGGAGGGCACACTCGAAACATTGCGATTGCGATTGGGCAGGGGGCTGTGATTAGCGCTCTGTCGTCGGATCTTTGTGATAGATCGACGGTGCTAAACACATCGCGGGACTTAACGTTCTAAAAAATCGCATCGGAGTTTTTTGCTGTTTACAAAGGGTTGCACCCACCCGACGGTTCCGATTGCAATTGGCTCCCAAGGCATAAGCACTTGGTCTTGGGTAAGGGTTACGTGGGGAAGTGGTTGAAGGGGCTGGCGGAAAAGGGGCTAAGTCTTATAATAAGGTCGGAAGTGGGTTTTAAACCCATTTCAATGTAATTTGAAGGTTGGGGAAGGGAACGATAGAGGAATAAGGGGGAAAAATGGTCAACAAAGGCTAGGGGAAGAAATTTAAGGGGATTTTGGGGAGATTAAGGGGGTAAGTGGGGGTGGGGGAAATAGAAGGGAGGACAAAGGGAAATGGAACAAGAAGGGGAGGAGGCCTTTTCGGCATTTCTTCACAAACAGAGAGGCTTTTAAATAGGAATCAGCAGAGGGGAAATTATCAAAGGATAAAAGACACATGGAGGCTTCAAGGAGACTGTGTTTTCAGAGGAAATTCATTCCTTGAAGGCTCAAAAACAATTTATCCCCCTATTTGCTTGTCAAAAATTTCATAGGGGGGCTAACAGTGGCTCCACATGGGGATGGCTTCTTCTTGAAGGAGTCAAGAATTCAGAAAATGATCTCTTGGTGTAGGCCAGGTGCATGCTGCTTGAACCATCCATTTCTTTCTTTGATCAGCTGCCACAAGCTATGAAGACAAAAAATCAGCAGTAAAACTCTCCCAAACAACTACCTACCCACATTATAGTCCTAGCATTTTTTCTTGGGTGCATTTGGACTTGCAGACCCTTTTACATCATTAATTTTTACAAACAGGAAAAATAAACCTATTCTACTTCTACCCTTATTACTCCATGAGACGAAATTAGACTGTGGCCTCATATTTTTCTCTACCTACGCTACTACCTGCTAGGATTAGACTATCTAGCAGGTCTCTTCTCTACATTTTAAAACAGAAATTGAAACAACTGACTACATGCTCATAGACTGAGCTTTATTGAACTTTTCCTACCTACCCTACTCTACTGAAATATTCACAAGTCTAGCTTACAAACACTGTCTTCCAATGTAACCAGTCCATCAGATGATCCCATGGCTGGTCCCTCTTGCTCAACTCCTTGAGCATGCTGGATAGGCAAGGCAACTCCCACTCTTTTTGCTCAATAACAGCAGCTTTGAAAAAAATTTCTCCTGTCTGCAACATGCTGCTCAACCAGACCTTTGATCCTTCTTCAAATGTATGCAGAAAATGTGCATAAGGATCATGAAAAGATACCTAGCTATGAATGTCTGGCAATCTGGCTTCAACCAGGACCTCTTCTTCTTCCACTGGATCAAGAATGAGACTCTCTTGGAGTAGAGTGTCTCCTTCATCTTCTGAACTGGAGGACTCGTCGTATATTGGATCTGAGTCCTCTTTGAGCCCTGATATATCTTGCGCTACTGGACTGAGCTCCGTGAAAAGGTCTATGCATTCATGAGCAGGGATGTCTTCCGTTACCTCCTCTTTTTCAAGGGAAGGCTATTTTCTTTCATCCTTCTCACAAATTTCTTCTTTGCTTTCCTCCTCATTTTCTGAAAAAGAAGGCCGCTGGTTTCCAGTCTCACTGATGATCTGTGGTAAAGCAGAATGGAGATTCGCAGAATCTTCATCTTCTATTATACTGTCATGGCTCTCTCCATCAGTGTCATAAATAGGCGGACTTGACCAAGTCAACCATTCTGGGTGCACAGCAGGTCTTTCTTCGTCCTCATCCACAGAGGAGCTTTCTGTACCTGAATCATCAAACTCATAAAATGACTGAGCAGGAGTGTGTGTTCTACAGAAGACCTCAGAGGTGGACTGCTGATTTAATATCTGTTCGATCTCTTCTTCTGTCAAAAGAGGGGTCTCCCTTTCATCATGGACAGAAGCACAACAGTCCTCTTTCTCTTGTATTAGCTGATTTGGAGGCGGGATGTTTTCTTGTTCCTATTCTTCTTCATCAGATTCTACCTCTTCTGTGTGGTCTCTTGCTTCCTCAAGGCAGCGTTCCTTATCAGCCTTTGCTAATAGGTCCTGATGTTCTCTGGTCAGCGTAACACAAGGCATAGGCAAGCAATCAGGCAGTTCTTGATCACTTCCCTCCTCATCTTCTATAGATTCTTGAACATCATACATGTCTTGCTCATGTTCTCGGTCTTGAGTTTGTTCCTGCTCTGAAAGATGCATAGGCTGCTCGAAATAGTCATCATCGGTATTCATATTAGCCATGTACATCTTCAGCATTTCACCAAACATTTCTGTTAATTCAATTAATTGATCGCACAAAGCATCATACTTTTCATCTCTGTCCATGTTTGGATTCATGCTTATGCAAAGAAGGCTACTGCTTCTTCTCAACCAGTTCAGTGTCCTTCACCAATGGAGTCATCAGGTCTTTTGGATCATGAGGAGTGTGGAGTCGCCAGGTGGATGAATTTGACTGTTTGAAGCAGGCTGTTGTCCACCATCAACAATGAGAAGCCAATCTAACCAGAGATTCTGGTTCTATGAGTGCTTAAGAATGTTTGAGGTGAAACACACTCGAGTCCCTAGTGGAGTCGCCATTATGTTGGGGTTCCCATGTTTTGGCCAGATTGGCAAGACCAAAAGATGAGACAACATCAGAACCACTTTGGGGCCCTAGGATCTAGCCCTCCTAGACCCGGAGAGGGATCTCTCCAATAAACAAAGAATTATTTGTATCTTTGAAGCTCGAAAAAGATGTTAGGCTAGATATGAAGTACAAAGGGGGGTTTTAAATGATTTGGTTGGTTGGTTGCTGGGTTGGTCATGAGATCATAGACTGAGAAAGTAATGGGAGAAAGGGAACGAAGCAACAGGAAGTTTCAACAAAGGAGGATGGGTCAAGAAAGTGCCATCCATTGGGCTATGGAGTCATGAAAGGAGAATTACATGCAACAACTAGCCAAGGCTTTCAGAGGGCAAGTCATCTATACTAAAGGATATTTTTAGATAGATGATGGAATGGAACATTAAGGAAAGAAAGTGGAAGAAGGAAAGACAACCAAATTTCTGTCTATAGATCAGGTCAGAGGTCATTTAACTCCAGACCTGCTTGGACATACTCTAAGGAAGCTCTCAAAGAGGCAAAGGGGCTGCTTATAGATCGGACTAGAGGTCATTTAACTCCAGGTCTGCTTTAGCAACTCCAAGGGAAAACTGAGATAAGATTAACAAAGGGATATCCAAGCAGCAAACCCCTGAGTTCATACATCAGCCAGCAGGCAATAACATCCGCTGCACTGGTTAAACCACATGAATTCACTCTTATATAATACATAAAGCAAAAAACATTAAAGGTAGGGAGAGCAGGAAACATAGGGCACCTAACAAGGGTGAATCCTATGTTATACTTCTGTTGCCTACCAGAAGAACATGAAACAGCATGTGAATGAAATAAACAAAGTTAAGAAAAACATCACCAATAGTAATAGACCAGGATCCTGTGAAATGTGCTTTGATTAATTGATGCAAAACCAGTCATGTACAATAAGCCCAATGGCTAATACAATCCAGACTTTCTCCTCCCAGCCTATTACATACAAACTACTCTGTTATTCCCTCCCAAGACTGTTCTAACAATCAAGAATGAATCCCTCTAACAGCAAGATGCCCAACAACTGAACAACAACAACAACCTTTTCAATTCGTTCTTGGGGATTTCTTATAGGAGAAGAGGAAGAAACAGAAGTAGGTGAACAATTAAATGGACCACCTTTAAGACAGCATGGCAGAAGTGTCCACGCCAATACTGCTTAATGGCTCTCTGCAGCTCTGTATGTGCTCTGTAGGCTGTTTCAGAGATCTCTGTTGGGTCGGATTTGACCTCGGATATTTCTTTGGAGTCCTTTCTGGTGTCTGGAGCTCTGCGCTAGCCTTCCGGAATAAATGCACTGGTGGAAAGTCCGCAAGATCTCCATGCCTCCATTACTGCTGCTCAGACGGTCTTTAATGAAGCTCTGTCAGTGCAATTAACTGTTTATGGGCTCGAGGAAGTATGGAGACTGTTGTAGGAAGGTGTACCTTTGGAGAAAACACATTCGATTAGCGCTTTAAATCTCCAATTACGAGCTCAAATCCCTTGAATCCATCTTTACTATCCATTTGGCCGCTGAATTGGCCCCTCTGTGCTATCTGCATAATACAATAGATCTGTTACAGACCCGGGCAGTGGTGGAGAAATGCTGTGGAGGCGGAGGGATGGTGGCGGAACAGTTGAGAAACAATGAAAATGGCAGAGAAATGAAAGCATAGTGTAAAGCCCGAAGATTATCATTTGGGCGAATTACACAGGAAAACACGAAAAAAAAATGAACGGAGGCGTGAATGTGGGACCCAGTCATGGTGGAGGGCGATTAAATCTAAACCGTCAGATCTTCATTTCAACGGACGGTTGTGATTTACTCGGAGCATCACAATCGGAAGGGAACAGGGGTGACACATATTGAAAGTTCCGATTGGGATTAGGCGGGGAGTGCGATGACCGTCGGATCATGTAACAAACGGACGGATGAGATCAAATCGGAAGATTTCAATCGGGGTGGCGCTACCAAGCTTGCGATTGCGATTGGAAATGGGTTTGCGATTGAGCGCTGGCCGTCCGATCTGGCGGGAAGATCAACGGTGGAGAAGTGGATCGGGGGATCGCAATCGGAGGTCGGAGAAGAAGGTTTGCGATTAATCAGAGGGCACACTCGAAACATTGCGATTGCGATTGGGTGGGGGGCTGCGATTAGCGCTCTGCCGTCGGATCTTTGTGATAGATCGACGGTGCTAAACACATCGCGGGACTTAACGTTCTAAACAATCGCATCGGATTTTTTTGCTGTTTACAAAGGGTTGCACCCGCCCGATGGTTCCGATTGCGATTGGCTCTCAAGGCTTAAGCACTTGGTCTTGGGTAAGGGTTACGTGGGGAAGTGGTTGAAGGGGCTGGCGGAAAAGGGGCTAAGTCTTATAATAAGGTCGGAAGTGGGTTTTAAACCCATTTCAATGTAATTTGAAGGTTGGGGAAGGGAACGATAGAGGAATAAGTGGGAAAAATGGTCAACAAAGGCTAGGGGAAGAAATTTAAGGGGATTTTGGGGAGATTAAGGGGGTAAGTGGGGGAATAGAAGGGGAGACAAAGGGAAATGGAACAAGAAGGGGAGGAGGTCTTTTGGGCATTTATTCGCAAACAGAGAGGCTTTTAAATAGGAATCAGCATAGGGGAAATTATCAAAGGATAAAAGACACATGGAGTCTTCAAGGAGACTGTGTTTTCAGAGGAAATGCATTCCTTGAAGGCTCAAAAACAATTTAGCCTCCTATTTGCTTGTCAAAAATTTCATAGGGGGGCTAACAATATAGAAGAAAAAACGAAAGAAAAAGACAAGGAACTTGAAATATTGATGGCGGTTGTTGAAGAATTAATGCAATGGAAAGTTGCCACGGAGGTGAGAAAAGAAAATGGTCGAGTTAATCCAGAACCAACCAACAATGTAAGAATTACATGTAGGCTATTTAATTGTTGATGTATGCCATCTTTGAAGATTGAAATTTTAAAAGCACAATGCCAATATGAACATGATTGTATTGTTGGAGATGTGTAATTAATGAAATATTATTTTTGTAGCTTAACCGTTCATTTTCTGATTTCATGGTATCGCATTCAAACTATTTATTTTTTAGCAGAGTTCCTTAAGCCCTAGTCAGGCTTCACTAGAACAAACTCCATTGACTTCAGGACAACCTATTCATGACCCAATTGGTGACTCAATAACATGGGTAAGTTTTATACTTGTTTATTTTATTTTTTAATATTATCTTTTTATTCTATGGAATCTTACAAGAATTTGTTTATTTGCAGGGTCAACCGCAATTACTACCTTCAAATATAGGATTGAAGGGGAAAAAATGTTTACTTAAATATTTTAATGGTCAAGTGAAAGTTGCAAAGGGTTACATAAAAAAAACTGAACAAAATTTTGTCATGCCCAATGGAGAAGTATTAGGAGAAGGATATTATTTTGTGTGCCCACAATCAATCTTGGTTGATTCGGATTGTGAAATTAAGCTTAAACGTAGAAGTAGTCAATGCGAGTATTTAGCAGATGCACTTAACACTCTTATATGTTGGAAGAGCAGTGACATTGAATTTCTCAATGATTGAGAGAGAACAATGACTTGGTAAATTACTATCCCAACCATTTGAGGATGCTGGACGCAGAATGTGATAGCTTACTTGTGATTAATATCATGGTTAAGATGTTGGATACATGATTACTATTATACTTCTTTTAGCTATATATTTTTTACATCAGATGTACTGCAATGTTCTTTCTACTATTTGGCTATTTTTTGTAAGCTGGATATATAAACCTTATCACACTGGATATATATTGTCTTATCATGCTTTGTAAATGTTGTGTAAGGGTTGTAAGCTTTGTGTGATTTTTGCTGATAGCCAGAATCCTTTTCAATTAAGGCTTAAACAACTATGAAACCATTTAAATCATCCATCCTGCACTTGCTAATGATAGATATTTGCATTTGAGAACAGGGGTAAGTTGCAAATTTCCCTGAAAATGATTTAGTTCAGTGGTCTTCTCATATGCCATAGTTTCCTCTTTGTATTTTGTGTAATGTCATACCAGTATTTAACTTCTGAAATCTGTACTAAACGAGGAACATGATTGAAGATCTGGTATATTCCTTGATTTCAGAGCGTTCTTGCAATCCACACACTATAGTGTCTATAAGGCTCCTCTAATTGTTGGAATTTTCACACAAACGAAGAAAATTAGAATAGTGAGAAAATTACATATTGTCATAACACATATTTATAGTAAGAAAATTTTAGCAATTGTTATAACATATATTTATCAAGCCTTATTTTTTTTTAATTTCCGAAACTGAAAGTTCTCTATAAGTTCCATCCACGTTTGCTGTTTGTTTTATCTTGATGAGTAACAATCCTTTTTCTCAAGGATTTTTGGGCATGTAATCTTTAATTGTAAGCCAAAAATGGACAAGGAAATTTGCAATGATGTGATCCCCCATGTATTTATCCTACCTTGGATATCAAATTATTCATGTTCTGGTGCAAAAATGGCATTCCTCATGTTCCCATGAGACCATTAGATGTAAACCAGAATGATTGATTGGTCATTGAAAAAAATACCTAAAAGCTTTACATCTTACCTTACTGTAACGTGTAGCATCTGGATTTAGTGTGTGAAGATGCAGGCCATCATGGTATGTTTCAAAAATTGTCATGGTAATGTAACCATCCTTTTGCATGCCACAACTTTGTTTAGAGACATGTTCATACTCAATGCAACCTCTTCTGTCTTGAAATGAGCATGTCTTTCACACAAGTTCAGTGAAAATCTCACAAAAGCATCAACTTCACATTTCCTATAACACACATGCTCATTACCACACAGATGTTCATCACACCCTCCATGATGCATTTTTTTAGGACAATATCTCCCAAGATAAGTGTGTTTTTCACAACACTCAATCTCAATTTTATCACACAAGGACTTTTGCAGCTTGGGAGAGAACACTTCATCCTACAAATGTTGAGTTGACTTACAATTATGAAGACCTTCATGTCCAACCTTCAAGCAACAAGATTTGCTGCATCTGGATGATTTGTCAAAAGAAGAAAAGATATCCATATATGTGTGATTTTTCTTTTTGCAATCATGACTTGCCAAATTTCAAGAATCCTCCACTTGGTTTCTTTGGTGTAATTTGAGAGAGTAATCTCAGTGTCTACCAGCCAATGCCCCACTAAAATGTCCTGAAATTAAAACTGCCAAAAATTACCATTTTTACGTCCTCTTTGTGTCAATTATCATTCAAGACAATGTTATCCTTAGAAGTACTGTAATAAGATCAACTATCATTTCATCTATATTCAACCTAGTG
This sequence comes from Pinus albicaulis, assembly GCA_034641835.2. Classification (NCBI taxonomy): domain Eukaryota; kingdom Viridiplantae; phylum Streptophyta; class Pinopsida; order Pinales; family Pinaceae; genus Pinus; species Pinus albicaulis. Next base: position 976,620,817 of record CM076572.1, read on the forward strand.
TATTAATGTTATAACAAGTTATACATAGTATTCCTAGCTATACTGCTTAGTCATGATAGGTTAAGTCAAAGTTACGACATCACATTAATATCTAAGTGTTAACTCACCATTCCATGTGTAATTATATCATGTCAATAGGACACGTTACTATCAATGTCTAGATGTTGCAATCTTAGGATATTCTTATACTAATGTTGCTTCTAACGTGAGGTTAACATATCAATGCCCAAAACACTTGTGAAGTCTAAATGCCAAAGGTCTATATTACATTTTGGTCTATGTGTAATTTCAATGTCAATGGAGGTTGAATGTATCAATGTTAAGACCAATACATTGTGGAAATATGTCAATGTATGAAACTTCGTAAAATATGATATCTCAGTCAAGTATACTCAAATTTCAAGGTCATATCAGTGTAGGGTAGATAGGTTCACTGTCTATGTGTACTAATGTCCACAAATTTGATGCACAAATCAATATTTCAGGGACACATAAGGTAAATTTTATGGCACTATGTTTTGGTTCATAATTGCAATGAGAGGTTTGTCAACAATATGTACAAAATATAATTCAAAGTCAGTGATTGGGTTACTACCTTTGGTTCTTGAATGTATTCAACCTATGCACAATGAGATTGCAGTGAGAATTACTATCACATGTTGATAAATGTAGGATCACTATGTTTTTTCACTATAATTTGTATCATTGTGTCAATTCAGCACATACATGAGGTATGTTGTCAAATGGAAAGCACTCTAACCATTGACAAGGTAAATTCATATAGGGTTTTATTATGACAAGAACAACACCTAATCTTTATATGAAATAGGGTCATTTCACAACACCAAGTTAGAGACTATTTCAAACTTATGTTCACACCTTTCTCTTGGTTTATTTCAGTTCTATTGATGCCAACTCTTAGCTTAATTACTTGACCTTAAAACTATAACAACTATGTAATCAAACAAAACCTTTGTCAAGGTCTTGTCAATATATAGTTCTAGAATCACCTTTGAAAAATATGCCCCCCTTTTAGTCTAGGCTAATGGTGTAATTACCTTAGTGATCCATTAGTTTATTGATATCCCTATTAATGTGATACATATAGAACAGTTACAACCACATACAAAGTCTCCCTGTTTCAGTTCTGTGAGGACCAGAACTACCTCTAGTTGCAATTTTTGTACACAAATTTTCCTAGATAATTCTGCAGTGTTGCAGCAAAGCCACATTTCAACATAATATCACTATCTACCAACCAATGCCCCACTAAAATTTCCTGAAATTAAAACTTCCAAAAATTACCATTTTTACCTCCTCTTTGTGTCAATTATCATTCAAGACAATGTTATCCTTAGAATTACTGTAATAAGATCAACTATCATTTCATCTTTATTCAATCTAGTGTATTAATGTTATAACAAGTTATACATAGAAGTCCTAGTTATATCGCTTAGTCATGATAGGTTAAGTCAAAGTTACGACATCACATTAATATCTAAGTGTTAACTCACCATCCCATGTGTAATTATATCATGTCAATAGGACATGTTACTATCAATGTCTAGCTTCTGCAATCTTAGGATATTCTTATACTAATGCTGCTACTAACCTGAGGTCAACATATCAATGCCCAAAACACTTGTGATGTCTAAATGCCAAAGTTCTATCTTACATGTGGTCTATGTGTAATTTCAATGTCAATGGAGGTTGAATGTATCAATGTTAAGACCAATACATCGTGGAAATATGTCAATGTATGAAACTTCATCAAATATGATATCTCAGTCAAGTATACTCAAATTTCAAGGTCATATCAGTGTAGGGTAGATAGGTTCACTGTCTATGTGTACTAATATCCAAAAATTTGATGCACAAATCAATATTTCAGGGTCACATAAGGTAAGTGTTATGGCACTATGTTTTGGTTCATAATTGCAATGAGAGGTTTGTCAACAATATGTACAAAATATAATTCAAAGTTAGTGATTGGGTTACTACCTTTGGTTCTTGAATGTATTCAACCTATGTACAATGAGAATGCAGCGAGAATTACTATCATATGTTGACAACTATAGGATCACTATGTTTTTTCATTGTAATTTATATCATTGTGTCAATTCAGTGCATACATGAGGTATGTTGTCAAATGAAAAGCACTCTAACCGATGAAAAGGTAAATTCATATAGGGTTTTATTATGACAAGAACAACACCTAATATTTATATCAAACAAAGTCATTTCACAACACCAAGTTAGAGACTATTTCAAACTTATGTTCACACCTTTCTCTTGGTTTATTTCAGTTTTGTTGATGCCAACTCTTAGCTTAATTACTTGACCTCAAAACTATAACAACTATGTAATCAAACAAAACCTTTGTCAAGGTCTTGTCAATATATAGTTCTAGAATCACCTTTGAAAAATATGTCCCCATTTTAGTCTAGGCTAATGGTGTAATTACCTTAGTGATCCATTAGTTGATTGATATCCCTATTAATGTGATACATATAGAACAATTACAATCACATACAGAGTCTCCCTGTTTTAGTTATGTGAGGGCCAGAACTACCTCTAGTTGCAATTTTTGTACAAAATTTTTCCTAGATAATTCTACAGTGTTGCAACAAAGCCACATTTCAGCGTAATCTCATTGTCTACCAGCCTATGCCCCACTAAAATGTCCTGAAATTAAAACTGCCAAAAATTACCATTTTTACCTCCTCTTTCCAAATCACTTGTAGAGTATCTAAGATGAGAAAAAATTATCATAGGCTAGTGTCCTGCCAACCAATGGGGAGATGGTTTCATGGGAACATGAGGAATGCCATTTTTTCACATCCGATGCTACCCCAATGAAGTAAACTTCTAAATTTTAATTATTGCAACCAATGATTTAATTTTATAGCATTCATCTCACCTTGATAGGTCTTAGTGTCTAAGAATCCATTTTAAATAGAGACTGGTGATATATGTTATTAGAACCTGGTCTCTCTCTCTTCTTTATCCAAAGACAACCATCATCCATACTATAGCCAATGAGCCCTCAAAGGATCGTGTTCTCTAGCATTGGCATTAATATTTCTATAGTCCCAGAGATGTTAAAGACTTGTGCCTCCACTGTTGCAATCTCTCTTCTGAGTCATTCCTTTGACTATCATTGTACTTTGTCATTTCTAGGATTTGAGATTGTTTCCTTCTCTAACTTGTTCCCATCTTTGGATCTTGCAATATTCCACTGAATCCTTAATATACATTAGAATATCTAAAAGTTTGTGTATACCCATGAAGATTTCAAGGGAGCAGAGGCTCAACAAGAATAACCATTGGAGTCATGTGATGATAAATCCTTTGAAGGGTGAATGCATCAAGAGTAGTAGTTGCTAATAAGTATTACGTGGAAATTTGGCTTAGCCCCATAAGAATATTGCTGGGGCATTTAGTATTTACTCAAATGACAGGTCAAAAAACCAATTCCATACTTCCTGTCACTATTTCTTTTTAATTCATGACATTTATAGCACAGGAACTATTTACAATTGGGAAAAGGTTATTTTTCCTAGCTTTATCCCGGCAAATATTAGACTTTAAATTTTCCAAGGCCATGTGTGTTGGCTTCTACATTATTTATTCCCTAGAAAATTGTATTGAGTTTATTGGCTTTCCCTGAAAATGATATAATACTTGGCTACAAGTATAGTTTTGGAAAATTTCAGTCACATTCTCTGTATTGAACTATCTTCATCTTTGAGATCTAATTTGTCATGCTTTTCAACCATTGGACACAACAAGTTTATTTTCCTTAGCCAGAATTATGGTTGCAGGGTTGTCTATGAAGACACTTGTTGCAAGACTAACTAGAAACAACAACTTAAGGTCATACAACACAAAAATGCAACCTGTTGATTCATGATTGTCAATTCTAACATGTGAATTGTGATACACAAGTCTGCACTCAAAGATAATATAAAGATGAGATAATGTCCAACGACCACACATATACAACAGTGTGAATACAAAGGGAGTGTGAATTGAGATTGCTAAGTACTGCTCCTATAAAATAAAATAAAAGATCAATTAAGTAAAAAACAGATATAAACTAAACTATACTAGAAATGATTTTTTTATTATAGTAGAATGAAATGGAAGAGATGAGCTATGATGCAGAAATATGCAAATACTATTGAAAACAAGAGAATACCCTCAGAGAATTAAAAAATCCTAACAGCGGGACTGAACTTTAGTATCTGCCTATCAAATTTTCAGTTTTGTATGAGCAGAAATTGAAGGATGTAAATTCAAGAGTGCAAACACAACATGTACAGTGGATTAAAACAACAAATATATTAGGCCCACTCTACACAAATCTGCAATCTGAGATTTCAGGATAAAAATAGCAGGCTCCAACAACAATTGCATAGAAGTCTTTATTACTCAAATAGAATAATGTCACAGCAAGTTGTCATCTCAGAAAAGCTCCTACTACAACCTACAAGCTAACAGTACTCACTCTTATTATCTATTGCTACAAATGTCTAACTAGTGTGCCCATCCTTCTCATTTATAAGTTGAGAGAAGGTGTTGTTAGAAAATAGGCTAACGATAGCGTTACTGGTGCATCTCCCTTGAGCATGAGCAACTCCCTCATAACTTTGCCTTGTATGCAAGGATTTTCTTTTAGAGTAGTGCATTATCATAGTAGATATAACTCCTCTCCTGAAGGTGCGTCATTCCATAAGTGTGCACTCATGAATGCACCTAAGATGATGGTGTTAATCTCCTCAACTAGTGTGCCATACTTGGTGGGTGTGACCCAACAACTAATTCGTCTATCCTCGAAGGTGTCGTTATAAGCTTCTAGTTGTATTTAAGAATCTTTCTTACTGGTGTACCACAATCTAGCTCTACAATCCTGGTGCTGCTCAACTTCTCAAGGCTAAGGTGAGACCAACTCAGACCAACTAGGTAATCTAACACTCTTGAGAAATTTATTTTTTCCAATAACCCACGATTCTCCCCCAACTTGTCAAACTTCCCCTTTGTTAGGAGCTTTGTCAAACTATTAACCATATGCAACTTTGTCAGAATGTGGTCCAACACTACCAACTCCCTAATGAACTTGGAATCTTAGGAAATTGTATTGAATATCAATGTGTTTGAAATGGTCATGACACATTGGATTTTCATAGAGCTTGATGTAACTTTGATTCTCACAAGAGACAATATTGGGCTTCAACAACCGATTGGTTGACTCTAAAATCAAGTTGCAAATCTAGATAGCTTCATAATAAGTATATGAAACTGCCATATACTTTGCTTCAGCAGAACTGAATGCAATTGTTGCTTGCTTCTTGTTGATTTAAAAAAATGATTTATAAAATGATAATAATGATGTTTAAAATGAGCCTTATGATGGTCTATTTATACACATTGATTGTTCACGAGGTGTAGGGGTATGTTTATAACATCACTGCCCTTGAAATATTTGTCTTTAAAGCACGGTAATTAGAATTTTCTTTAGTTAAGCACATTTTTGTGGTGGAATGAAGTTTATCAGATATCTATTTATACTTTGTAGAGGTTTGACTTTGTTTGTCCTTTGAGTGTTGGTGAGGTTTATTTGTATTTTTTACATCATAGTCTAAAGTATTTTGACCTGATTGTTTAACATGAAATCTTTATGCTTATTGGCAATATATTTGAAATACCTACATGATCAAGAAACTGTTATGGTTAATTAAATTACTAATTAGGTACTACAGAAAGAGGATGATGTTGAGAGGGCTTTCTTGGGTGACTCTAGGAGCAACCCGGAGGTGGCTAGATAAAGCTCTTCTAAGTTACAAATCTAAAGAGAAAAATCCGGTGATGTATATGTGGTTGCTCAGCCTGGGCTGTATGGAAAATCTTGGCAGAGAGTGTTTACCTTTCTGTGTCTTCACGAAAGTAGGTTGTCTGGTCACAAAATAAGATCACTACATGTAGGTGATGGTTCTGTAGCAAGTTCTCAGCCTTATCTTCAGAATGGCTAACAGAGAGGATAAAGTTTTAATACAGGATATAATTTGATGAATTTGGAGATTTAGAGTTAAAGAAAAAATTGTAGTGATGTTTGGATGGGTGCTGATTTGCAGGGTTTTCCATTTTTACAATTTTCTTTGTTGTGCTTTCTACCATGCTACCAAGATGCTTTCTTGTTGCCCTAGCATTTTAACTTTTTCGATGTCTATCTCTCTATTGTTTCTTTCCCCATTTGAAATGTCATCCTTATTTGGTAGGTGTTTTCTTCAATATAGTGTGAATATTTTTCCATCACATAGCTTCTGTGGCATGGAAAATTTTAGGGGCTAATATTCGCGGGTGGGCTAATTTTCCATGGTTTTTCCAAAAAAAAGATTCGCCAATTTCCTTCTTTTTTTTAAAAGTGATTCACCCAAATTTTACAATATAAAATTATTTTACCTTACAAATCGCCAACATTATATAGAAAATATATATAATATCATTATAAATTTGAGTAATTTTACAAATACATCAATAAACATTTTATATTTTTCACGTTAGGGACTAGTGAGATTCACCAATTTTTTAAACTTCAAAATAATTTTCCATCCTTAAAATTTTCCCTATTCTGTGGGGTTTGTCTACGAAATATCTTGTAAGGTCCATTCATTGGGGTATTTGATGAAATGAAATGATTATCGATGATCACCAACTAACGATACCTGCAGAGATTTACTCTAACAATTCTACAGTTTTCCTGTGCCAACAATTATACAACATTTTAACCTCATGAAATAGTCTCCTCTGTTCTCTTAGCTGATTCTATAAGAACTTATTGATGTTGTCCAAGATTTTACTCTCTAGTCCCATTGAGCTATTTCAATTATTTGTGGACATTGATCTATTTTCATTTCATTTCTTCATTTTTTCTGACTGTTATGCATTACCTTTGGCCAGTGCCTTATTTCTTAACTATGATTTTTCTACTTAAGCATTCCAGCCAGCCAGAGCAACAGGGGTAGCAGGAGCCATGCAGTCTAGCCAGAGCCCAGCAAGGGCAGCGCAGAGGCAGCAGGAGCCACAAAGGGCTAACGCAGGCCCAATCAGGGCAGCACAGGGGAAGTGTAAGCCCTTTAGGTGTGACACAGGCCCTTACTAAGCAGCGCAGAGGCTGACGCAAGCCAGTTAGGCTGACGTAGAGGGATTCAGAGCAACGTATTACTATCGTTTTTATTTCTTTGTTGGGCGAACCAGTTTTGGTGCCCAGGATTGTTGTACTTAGATTCTGCATAATAATGAAAACCCTCCAGAGCTAGCTGCACCGATTTTCCCACATTGTGTTTTTTCTGGGGATAGTTGTCCAGAAAATCCGTGTGTCACTTTTTCTATGAGCATGTTATTCGGTATTTGATCTGTATGTGTAGGTTGCTAGTTGTATTTACTATTTACTTCACTAATTTATTGAATATTTCATAAATTAACTTGTAACTTAATTCAAGTAGGAGAAGTAAATCAAGATACTACAATAGGGTTTCTTAGATTAAGAAATTTTCACATTCCCTAGGTCTAGCTCCATTAGGTCACCTAGGGAAACAATTTCCCAGGAATCTAGCTAGAGGAAAACTTCTATCTCCTAGAGGCAGCTGCATTGTTGGGTGCCCTCACTCACCTCAGAACTTGGGCCAATTCCGATGGTGGAATCTCCGAATACCTCAAGCCCTAGCTCTAGGATCAAGTTTTGCCTAGGTGTTCCTAAGGATAGAACCTAGTAGGATCAATTTGACCTATCAAAGTAAAAACTCTTGTCTGATCCTTTCCCATCACCTTGTCCAGGATATGAACATCATTGGTTGCTAAATTCCATCTTCGAACCTGACTTGGGTCCACTTGGCCCCGTCTAGTCCCATTTGGTGTCAAAGGCCTTTCATCAAGGGCCATTTGGGAATCCAAGTTCCCAAAGGATTTTAGGGATTAAGAACTTCCTTCATAAGTCTTATTCTTCTCCCTCAACCCTTCAATCCCCCTCCTCTCTCCCTAGAAGATAATTCCCTTGCTTAAAAGGAAATCAAGTCCCACTCTTTATTTTATCTTAGGGAAAGGTTTTCGAGGGTCACTTCCCACCTATTCATTGACATATACTCTAAAAGTGACTTCCTAAACTACCGAGACTCCACCCATCTGTGAAAGTCAGTGAAGAGCAAGGAGCCTTAGCTGTGGTGACAATGGGCTAAGCCTCCATCGTTTCCCTTGTCCTAGCAGTTGCCCTCTTAGGAAGCCCTTTTAGATCCACTACCAGTTTGAGTGGTAACGAGTTGTTCAAAATTCTATTTTTGAACAACTCTTTGGTATGCCCACGTTTTCCATACTACAGCTCCAAGATGAGAAGTGCAGGGCTATGGAGGCTGCCCTTCTTCTCACTGAATCAATCCTCTATAATATACTGAACTAGGGCTAGTTGGTTGGCCCACTTGACTGTTATTTTAGTCCTTCAAAGTATGCACATCCTTAGGCCCTATACACCTGCCCTTCTACCAATTTTGTTTTCCTTCACCATAACAAGAGTCAGGGCTCTTCTTTGACAGTAACCTAACAACCCTCCAACTGTACTTGGCCTACCATCAATCTTCCCAACCACAGTCAATTATTTTTACTGATCTAGGGCCCACAATATTGTCTTCATTTAGGGCTCTTCAAATCTACCACCTAACAATGGTTTGAGACCTCTCAAGATCATTATTCTTGTGTATCGAAAATTTAATCTTTGTTATCCAATCTATGAACAAATATGAACTACTCCTCTTATCATACTTCTAACAATTTGTGGATGACTGAACTAGGGTCACAAATCAACCACTAACAGTCCATTTACTAATTTTTTATAGGTTTCTTCAGATCTTTGTCTAAAACTCTATGGAAAGTCCACCAAAATCAACTCCTCTACATGTCAATCCATTCTTCATATGGCACATTTCTTCTGCATGCTCAATCTTCTGCTCAGGTTCCACCCTCCTTTGCATATGTTGTCTCCACACCTACTGAATCTGCAAACCATCTTCTAGATCTCCGGTCTTTATTGCAGAAATAAACCTCGCTCTAAGGGTCACAACCCATCTTCTTCTACGCAAATTTGTCACAGTATTAAGGTCATACCTTATGAACTAAACATGCTAGGAAATTGTCCTAACTAGGGCATTATACTTATGTACTTCTAATTGTTGTAGAACAGACCGTATCCACACATAGAAAAAACACGACTCTTGCCTCCATAAGAGACTCGACCTAGCTCATATGGATCCATAGATTCTGGGCATTTCTTTGACTGAATCTTGACATGAACTTCAGATCTCAATGTCGACCCTCAAACTAGGGTTAACTTAGTCAATATTATGCCTGCGTCGACTTATGTTATGGCTCTAAATTACAGTGCAAGCCCTCCTCCATTTATGTTAGTATTTATCACAGACCTTGCGGCCTACTAACCACCACAAGGCAATATGGTATCAACCCTCTCTTCTATTTCATGTAGAAAATATAACCAACAGGATTCAATATGATCTTGTAATCATGTACTAAAACAAGATACCAAATCCTTCCTACAATTTGTGGAAACAAAACACAATCGCACAATCACATATAAGTAAGAGAAAAAAGTTATCAATCACACAAAATAATAAGTATCTGGGGAAGCAACTTCTCAAAACCCTCTATCTCTATTTTGTATTAAGTCAAGGAATCATGAAACAATACAATGCTTAATCTCTCTTGAGATTCTCTAGCACTCTACCAATTGTCTCTAGCTTATTTAGGAAAAATCGGTCTAGTACATAGCCAATTCTCAACCTTCCTTCAGCCTGCCTTGCTCACGCAATTCCTATGGAATTATCTCCATATTAATTAGGAAAATAAACCTTTCTTGATTGCGCAATCCATCATGGCACATGGGAAATTTTCTATAAATACAACTGATAGTTATATTCCTCTGAACTGTGTTACAATAAGGATCAAGGGTCTTTTTATTATTTAAAATGAGATAAAATCCTAAACAACCAAAACCCTAACCTGAGGAGATGTAACACCAAGAGTTTATGGGCCCCGTTGGGGTTAGTTGGGCAACCAACTTCCCGGGGTTGTAACTTGGTCATATGATCTTCGTTTGATGCACATGATACCTCGTTAGAAAGATCTCTCCGAGGACTACAACTACTATTATTATTTCTAAGAAATCACCAAACCTTTCGTAACCAAAAAACATCGTTTGGGGCCTCAAAATGGCTCCGAAAGTTCAAGACCCGAAAAACTGACAAAAATAGTAAATTGTGCTATAATTAAGGAAACTGAAAAACTGAAAGAAACAATGGCGAGGGCCCAAGTGGAATAGGCGGGTGGCCACCAATATCCACCTCGATCACCTTAAATCAAATTTCTTGAGCTAACTCAATCATCATGACTTAGTTAATTGACACAAGTTGTTATGAGACGAAATTACAATTTATTGTCCAATTTATTTAAGGGGAAAATAAATTAGACGCCTCAAATTCCTCACTCCTGGTACATCAAAATTCCTCACCAGTGTGGGTGCATTTTTTTTTGTCCTTTCTAGTCGCCAATTTCACTGTTTCTTGTTGCAAATTTCAACACTCCCTCTCAACAAGAAAGGAATTCAATCTATCCCCATCCGATACCTTTGGAATGTTCTACATGCTACACTTCTCTAGTGTTGTTTGCACCTTCAAATCCTGAAACTGAAGAGCCTCTGAAAAACTGAATCAGTATAATGCATCTGTCATCAGAGTCTTCTGACTGATGCTAGCTACTGCACCTATCTAGTACTGGATTCTCTGCATTGCTACTGACATCTGCATCCGTTCCCTTTGAATTGTTGCTAACTCTATTTGTGCTCCAGTATTTGACATCTTTCACTCTGATTTCTGTCTTGCTAACATCTAACTACATCAATCTAACTGATCCTTCCTACTACTGCTATACTGTAGGCTCCTCGTAGCCAGGCTCGATCCATGAGACACGCCATCTCAATGGACCTTGCCCAAATTTCTTATCTTGGGATTATGTCTGCACATCACCCCACCTTACACCTCGAGGTATGGCTGCTCCCTATTCCCATCTGGCTTGAAATTTCCCCTTCATGGAGGTCTCTGCTTGAGTACTAGACGCTTCCACTCGGTCTCCTCTCTACTTCTCCAATTTTGGCAGTTACTCCACAACCTTCTGAGACTACTTGTCATGAGGATGCATGTTGAGAGGTAATTTATGCTCCCTCTAAACCACCAAGTCTCTAACTTTTGCCTTTCTCCTCAAATATTTGCATGCATCTGGTACCTCAAGTGCATATAGGTTCTTGACTCGCGCTTAGTGTAATTGTCCCGAAGTTACAAAAATTTTCTAAAAAAGAGTTGATTTTAAATCGATGATATCTCCCTCATCCGAGCTCCGATTTGACCGATTTGTTTTTTCCATTTGGGTAGAGTTTTGCAAGGAATCCAAATATTCTATTTGTTTTCGAAAATTTTACACCAAATCTTCAGATATTCTCTACAAACACACCGCCCAAAAAAATCCTACTCTGATACCATGTAGAAAATCTAACCAACGAGATTCAATCTGATCTTGTAATCTACTAAAAAAAGATATTGAATCCTTCCTACAATTTACGGAAACAAAACATGATTGCATAATCACATATAAGTAAGAGAAATAAATTATCAATTTCACAACACCATGATGTATTTGGGGAAAGAAACTAATCAAAACCACTCTATCTCTATTGTGTATTAAGTTAAGGAATCATGAAACAATAAAATGCTTAATCTCTCATGAGATTCTCCAGCACTTTGTCAATTGTCTCCTGTTGATCTAGGCAAACTTGGTCTAGTAGTTAGCCAATTCTCATCCTTACTTCAGCCTGCCTTGCTCATGAAATTCCAAGGGAATTAACTCCTTATTAATTAGGAAAATCAGTCTTCTTTGATTGCGCAATCCATCATGGCATCCCAATGACTTTATAATTGCACATGGGAAATTTTCTCTGAATACAACTGATAGTTATGTTCCCTTTAACCTCTGTCTCAACTGGGTATTCCTCGAAACTGACATGCATGCAACTATTAATAGTGAATTATCAATTATCTGATTGATCACTCATTGTGAATTAAATCTAATTTAATTCACTGGACCTCTCATTATCTCATCACTCAGTTAGAACTAGTTAAACTGATTTTAACTCATTTAATTGAGTTAATTACATTTGCACCCCACTAATGCATCAACTTCAACTGGACCCCAAAAATATTAGAATCCCTCTAGATGCCTCATATTATACCCTCAACTCGAATTTCTTGAGCTAACTCGGTCATCATGACTTAATTAACTGACACAAGTTGTTATGAGATGAAATTAAAATTTATTGTCCAATTTATTTAAGGGAAAAATATATTAGACGCCCCACATTCCTCACTCCTGGTGCATCAAAATTCCTCACCAGTGTGGGTGCATTTTTTTTTGTCCTTTTTGGTTTCCAATATCACTGTTTCTTGTTGCAAATTTCAACATTTCAAAATTTGATGCGACCTTCACACAAAGACACCATTGAAATCACATGCCCATATTCTCATGAGAAACCTCTCCTAAGCTCGATCTGCCAGAAGAGGACCAACAATATGCCATCCTACTTCCTAGTGCAAACCATCCATTAAGGTATGCAACATTCTTCTGAACCCTCACATGATGATCTTGCTCTTGGAGGATGATCATGACCTCCCTTTAGCAACCCTTACTCGGCCCTCATACTCGACCTACTTTAGGACTACATCTCTCTTCACCCCCTTGATGTGCCAGATAGTGGGAATACATGTCAAACATGCTAAGATGTGCCAAGTGATAAGGAATTCCAAGATGTGAAAGCTAAGGGTGTGTCAATGCGTGTCAGGGACTGTCAAGACAACAAAAGGGAGAAAAAAGTTAAACTACAAGGAAATGAACACATAATAGGGTTAATAAGTCATCAGTTTACCTTTTCCAAGAGGGGCATGATAGACACACCAACACTAGGCAGCAATAGGTGCCAAGCGAAAAGTCTTAGTGCATTCTAAGTGCCAATTATTCCTTTGTTCCTTCTCATCTACTTTCCAACAATTGATCATCACAAATAAATTTAATATTAAACCATGCTAAATCATACCAAGGCATCTCAACGTATTCCATATATGCTAAGACTTTCCAAGTGCCAACACATGCCAAGCGCCAATATGTGTTAGGGACTAGTGTTATGCATGTTATGAAGTGGAAGGGAATGTTCAAGAGTGCTAATTAAGGTGTGCTAGAGAGTGATAATGCATGTTGATGAGTGTTAAGGAGTAATAGGAAAAAACATTAAGGGAGCACTAGGTAAAAATTCATCGAATTTAATGAATATGAGGAACGTGTACTACTAGAGACTAGTGTTAATGGTCAGTGTTAGTTGTCATGCCAAGGAGGGAGTGACAAGGTATGCTAAGCATTGGTAAGGCATGCTAGGGAATATCAAGGCATGTTAATAATTCCCAAAGTGTGCTTGGGAGTTCCAGGGTGTGATAATTATATCATGTACCAATTAATAGTGCCAATATATGCCAATGCATGATAGGTGCTAAGTATGTGGCACAGGGTGCCAGGGTATGTCATCAATATGTGTCAAGGCAACAAAAGGAAGAACCAATAAGAGGGTTAATAAGTCAGGACATTATCTTTTTGAAAAGGGTCATGCTAGGCACACTAATAATAGGTCCCAATACATGCCAAGTGGCATTGTGTGCCAAGTGCTAATGTATGTCAATGCATTCAACCAAGGTGTTCCAGGGCATGCTAGGGACTATATGCAGCATGCCAACACATTTTAGGAGAGTTCCATGTTGTGCTAGCGCATGCCACCATGTGCTTGGGCGTCAGTGTCATCACAAGATGTTCTAGGTACAAAGATGTTCCAAGACATGTGGGGTGCTAAGAAATGTTAGTGTGTGCCAAAGAATTAATTTAAGGTGTGCCCAGATTGTTGAGGATTGTTAGGTATTTCTCATTAATAGAATTGTTAGAGCTCGATTATGTATTAAATAATATATTTCCCACACACAATAGTGGAACTTTATCTGAATGGAATTTGCTAGATAATAAACTTAATAGATATTAATCATGTGTTGACTCATAGGAAATCTCTATTCGACTAGTCATTACTTGAGGGAAATGATACACGTTTATTACTTCTTAAAAAATTGACTGATCCTAACCACTATGGCCTTGGACATATTATAAAAAATGCTCAACAATAATGGTATTAAATCTTTATATTTTGACAAAAAATATATTAACAGGCACATAACGTCATCAAAAACTCATTGGAATTATCAATGATGACGGACATTTTTTTATCGTCGCCAAAAGTAACAAAAAGATCATTGGTGAGGGTCTTTAAAAGGTCGTCACTAGAAGTGTCACCAAAGAGAGAATTAGTGATGGGCCTTTAACGGCCCTCACCAAAAGTGAAATGTCTTTGGTGACGGACCATAAAGGACCATCACTATATACACTTACAGTGACAGTTTTTAAATGATCAATAATGACGGACATTTTTTGACCGTCACCAAAGTAAAAAAAAGAGCATTGGAGAGGGTCATTAAAATTTCGTCACTAGAAGTGTCACCAAAGAGAGAATTAGTGATGGGCCTTTAATGACCCTCACCAAAAGTGTCATTGAAAATTTCTTTGGTGACGGACCATAAAGGACCATCACTATATACACTTACAGTGACGGTTTTTTAATGACCGTCACCATATGTGAAATTGGTGGCGAACCTTAAAGGTCCATCACAAGCATGACCCTCACCAATGTTCTTTTTTCTTGTATTGCACATTAGCACTATCCAATTTTAGTTGGTAACATACTAATTAACAACTCATTGTCTAACTGTGCTTCCTCCAAACTTGTTTACTGTTAAGAAGATCTTGTGACAACACTTTCTCAGTGGAGTTTCCATTCACGGTTGGAGTAGTCTCTTAACCTATTCAAATAGTTGATTAGATCTTATGACAGTCCCCTTTTGATCAAAATTTCACCTATGGTTGGAGATTTTATCCTGTTGCTACATCACATCAACAAACTATAGGTTCTGGAGGCCTTCTTGGGATGTTTCGTTATCCAAGGCCTTGCCTGTAATTGTTGGGGAGTGGTTTAAAAGCTTCATGTGATCACAAACCCATAAAATATATATCTGTTGCAGCCCTAAATACACTCAGGATGAAGGTCTCATACATGTGATGCCCTAAATGCTTCAGATCGGGCCCTAAAACCCAACTAGTAACCTATTGATTTCCTGTTTGGTTGAGAACAGCCTCGCCGCCTCCTGTTTGGCTTCAATGCCTCAGAGAGGACCCCTCGTAGCCTTACCTTTCCTTAACCAATGGTTCTGAGCTTGGGTGCACCATAGACAAATCACATAGAGAAGATATTGTTTCCAAGAAAAAATAATGGTGGCCAGGCATCCCATAGAAAGACCTTTGTTGTCTTGAACAAGAATTATTGACCAAGAATAACCATTGAGAATGTGTTTCCCTGCCTGCTAAAACGAATCATAGATGCTTCAAAATATTATGTTGTAAGAGGTGTAAAGGAGGGAGGGGGATTAGCTAGGGTGGGATCACCTCCACCAAAACTAATCAAGAGAAGAAAGGGGTCTTAAAACTCTCACAACTCCAGCTCCAAGAAAACAAAGATAGTCCATTCCAAATCGACGATGAGAAAATGACTCTATCTCTTTATTTATAGATTCATCATGGGGCCCTCTCTTCCTAATTTAATGTGAGGGATTATAAGTGTAGCCCCCAATTATGGTTTTTCTCCATTACTAGAATTTTTTAATGTTACTGAAACATTGGATGTGGGATTCCTTTCTCAGTAGCTCTAGCCTATGGGGTTGGATAGGCTACTTCATCCTCCCTTGGGCACTTAGTCAATAGGGAAAATTTTAAATTAGGGTAGGAAAAGGGTCTAACCTCTATTTTCTTGACACCTATGTACTTAGAGAAGTGGGAAGGCTTGGCCTAATCGATATGTGTGCACATAGAACTAACATTGTTGTAAAATTAATCATTAGTCATGTGTTGCAATGCAAAATTAATCATTAGTAGATACTTGCATCACACCATGCTCTAAATGTTGTATACATAAGTGGCAAGCATGGCTCTTATTGTCTTTTCCATATATTCAAGTGTGTTTGAAGCCTTTAAGATCTTTGTTCATTCATTCTCAAGTAGATATGGGGAAAATGTTAGTTAGTATCTTCGTAGTTGCGGTGACACCATATGGATTATCAACAAGTATGGAGCTTGTTTGTCTAATTAATTTGGTCTTTCGTAGCATATTAAGGACAACTTTGGCAAGTTCCTTTATGAGGAAACCATTGTGAAAGAGAGCCTTTTCATATGTATGACTATTTGTGGGACAAGAACACAGGCAAGTGGCTGTCATGGAAAGCCCTTGTCATTCTGAAAGACTTCAAGAAATTGATTGATTCTTCTGCAATATATTGATGATTCCCAAAGAATGTTTGTTCAAGATAAGTAAATAATCTGGATATTCTTTGCTCCATTTGAAAGGATTGGAAATGGTCTCATGAGATACCATTTATGGGCACTATTGAACCAAGGAATTCCATGACAACAACCGACAACTCATTCAGTGGAAAGCCATCTCAACAGGAAGTGGAATGTTTGAGACCATGAGTCAAGGTGGCCCTAGAAGTGTCATGATATTGGAAATCCCATTCGCATATTAAAACTGAAGTACTTAGATTGTTGGTTCTTCACAATATTTTGGTGATAAGGGATCAATTTCATTTCATTTGTCTAACGAGTGGTTATTGTATGGCATGTTGCAACTTTGAATCTATCTTTCAAGGCCATTAATATTAATCTCTGTTTTAATCTTTAATTTTTTTGTTTCTTGTGTTCATTGGAATAATGCTCTATTTGGGGGCAAATGGATGGTTCGAGAAGCATGTACAACTGTGGGATGTTATCTGTCTAACAATCCCTTCCTACTTATAGAAGTGATACAATTGGGCAACGTTTCATGAGATGAACACTTTGTTCAATTTGGAAGAAATTTCTACTGTACTATTTATATCAAGTGTTAGGATGAATCCAACGAACAAGTCGTAGAAAAATACCCTTTATTTTTGTAACAAACAACCTTAAAGGCGAAAAGATGAGTTTGTAATAATTTCAAATATCTGAGTTATTTGTTAGAGACAATCTTTAGAAATCCTCCTATAAGTAAAAAGACGATACTTTGGAGGTAAAAATAAGGTTTTGCTCCATGCATCCAATAGACAAGACAAGAACAATATTTTTGAAGAATTTTTATATTAATGGCACTTGGGAGGAAAACAAGAAAGGTGTTTCCAATTCTCCTCAATGGGATGGGTTCTTGGAAGTCCTCAGCACTTCAGATCTAGAATTTCTTTCTCTTGTTGGTGTAGAAAACCCAGACAAACATGGAACTCAAGGGGAGCTCACAAAGAAAATAATAGAAAATATGACAATGATAATGGCTCAAAGTTAGACCAAGAGTATAGATCCAGAGTGATCTAAGAGGCAACAAAAGGTGATGAATGGTAGGAAAAACCCTTCTATTTATAAAAAAATATTACGTCATTCTAGATCTTGGTGCATGATTAAAATAATATTAACCAAATCTAGATCCACCTTTTATGGAATATTTTATTATATTTATTGGAGGGGAAAGGAATTTGACTTGGGTCAAATCCCTTTATTTGTAAATAATAAATAAATGGTTATTTATTATTTTAAATGGTTGAATGATAATTAAATAAATAATGATTTATTTAATTATTTATAATCCTTTAGTCATTTAACAAGGAATATTATTTAAATAAAGGTTCAAATAATTATTCCTAGAAAATAATAACATAAGTAAAGTTTATCTAATTAATTTCCTTGTTTTGGGTTAAATATGACCAGGAATAATAATTAAATTATTGTTTAATTAAGTGCTATGGAAAACCAAACAATGTAGATTTGTTTATCTTCCTACATGAGTTTTCTGTTTTAGACCATAAACAACCTAATAAATGTGTTTTATTAAGTTATTTTTACATAGTGAAAGCAATTTTACTTAGGAAAAATTGGTCTTACATGGTGTACTTGGGTCATCTGACAAGTAATGGGTTAGATGACCAAAAATTAGTGTATCGTTCCCAGTACATGTGATGTGGAAACAATCCATTATGAAATCGAGCTCTGATTATGAGGCTTAATCACCAGACATCAAAAGGGAAGTCAGAGAAAGGAATGTAAGGTAGACTAATGTGTTGAAGAACTAGACCTTGAGAAGACAAGACTTACAGGTGCGACAAGTCTCTTTTTATGAGTGGGTACCTATGCTAAAGGCGGCGGGGGAGGCATACCTATGCCCGTCAAGACGAAGTACAAAATAATAGTGCGTCCAGTAAACAAGGGACCGAACCATAAAGTACAGGCTGGCATAAAAATGAGCCAGATAAATGATATAATGATAAATCCCACATACATGTTGTGTCTGGGATAGCAGCTAGAACTTATACAATAATATCTGAGTACATGAGATACAAATACAACCCAAATGCTCCTATAAACGGGAAAGGGCTCACAAAATCTGACTGATAGATGCAAATAAAAGAGGTGTTGCAAGCAGCTAAGGCTGACATCATCACATATATGGAGCTGCATTGAAGGCTGCGATGAAGAGATCATCCAGGCATGTGGGGGGCTACCTGCAGGGCCACCCCCTCATGAGGGCTGAGACATCTCACACACACCCGAGAATCACTGATATCGGCTGCTGCATCACTGGACCATCAAGTATACGGATCTTGATCATGTTGAAAGGAGCTGAAGCTGAGAAACAATCAATTCAAAGGGAAATAAGGAGTCCCTTTGCTTGATCCAGGGCACCAAACAAGAGTGGAAGCTGGAACCAAGGTACACCTCCCTCTAGACCTGTCTTCTGGAATGAACGAGCTGATGTCGACAGAAGGAGGTCCACCATAGGTGAGGCAATAAGGGATCGTCAACTAAGGCATGAGAGAAAATAGTAGAGCGACTGACAGACTGACACCAATGATGATGATGAAATGGGGGGTACTCAGTAGAGAATGGATGACTTCCCTTGTTAAAGCATAAAGGGCATGGATGACTTGGCAGCAACTGACACAATATCATGAGGGATAGGGGACAGTGGGACTGAAGGCCATAATGTGCGACACGAGAGAGGGACCAAGCAATGAAGGATGGAGGACTATAGCGGGATACAAAGGGACTCGGGATAGACTCCACGAATGCAATGATGACTCAACTCGGATGCTCTAGACAAGGGCGACTCGATGGTGCTGCCACACAGTAAAGGTCCAATGGTGGACCATAAAAACATGAGTATAATATGGTAACTCATGACGAACATCAACACGAGCATGGACAAGTATGGAGGCCAAGTGGTGCCCCTAGTATGAGTGTTGCAAGTGAAGAAATTCGATTTTGAGGAGGGGTGAAGTGATGCTTCCTGGATAAAATGGGTCATGGTGAAGTATCAAGTCACTAAAAACTAACAGATACCCATTTGAGGGCTCAGTGAGAGCTTTCCAACGATACAGACAGTTCATCAAACTGAGCTACGGTTTGGCCGCAGCAGGCGAAAGAAAAATCAGGGGTTTTCTTTTAATAAGGCATCTTCCCTCCAAATTCACTCATTTGCAGGTGGAGCTATGGTGAATGTAGTGAGGAGAGAAGGCCCTAAATCATGTGGCGATCGTAGCAAACAAACCGACTATTGGAAGTGAGATCCGTGAGTTGCAGGTAAGAGGCCTAATCCTACTCTTGCATTTCAATGGATTGAAAGTTCAGTTTAGGTACCCAGAGCTCATGAACAGCCAGATCACACTTTTTGGGGTCTGTTTTGCAACCTGGGTAGCAGGTACTGGGGAGAAAATTGCGACCTGTCCCATGAAATGACCTGAAAAGTGCGACCTGTCAGAGAAAGGGGGTTTCAGTGCCGTTGTTGGCTAAGATCTGGGATTTTTATGGTTGAGGGGCATAGGTGCCCCCAAGCATGTTGTGGTCATGCCAAAATGTATTTATAAAAAGGGGAATATAAACACATTTTAATGATGTGGTGCGCCATTTGTTTTCGTTATGGTTATGCAGTTTGAGAAAGGAAATGGAGGATTACCATCTCTTTTAGTACTGCATATATGAATCAAATAGACTTTAAGTTTTCGGGTTGGCATACCTGGTGTCACTATCACAAAGAGAAGATTTGGCGATACTGAACTGATGCTCTCCTATAAAACCCATAGGTTGGTCAACAACAATGTCTAAGAGACTGGGTTGCTGATGTAAGATGAAGGAATGATAAGGGATATCATCCCAATAGTGATCTGAAGTGAGATGGGACTCTAGAGGTTCTTCTACATGTGGAAGAATAATGGTACTAAAGTCGACACGACCAGATACACTAGGAGAGTTGTGGAGAATTGCTTTTGCTGGTCTCTTAAATATGGGTGCCCCCTTACCCAAACATTGGGTTTCAAAGTAATGGCCACAAGGTGTATGTGGTTCAAACGCATGGGTTCGATGTAAGGGGGAATAGATAAAGTCAGGGGTGGTGATTCCCTCCATAATGTCTTCATCGTGATATAAGATGGGGTGAGTGGTGGAAGAAATACCACCTCACGCGGCGAAGCTACCTCACTCATCATCATGAGAAGAGAGGGTCACATGCGCATCGTCACAAGGGGTGACAGAAGAGTAAGCAGATAAAGGATCTACCGATGTTGAGCCCAGGGTGATCGCTGAAGGGGGGTCGAGCAAAACAATAGGGGAGGATTCAAAGGGAATGTTCCCCGAGGGTCTCATAGATGATGATAGATAGAGGATGGTGGTAGCAGGCTCCGTCATCTCGACATCAAGAGGGGGAATGTCAATGGGAGCGGGTAAATCCTCAAGCAGACCTGAAGCATACTGCGCAAGTATGGGAGAGGCGGATTGATTTTGTTCAACCTCATACTCTCGAACTACCTCTGAGGCGCAGTAATGTTTCAGGTGTGGAAAATGGTGGGAATAATGGCCATGGACACCACACAGAGCATAGGGTTTTTTGGTGTGAATAGTCTTAGGTTTCTTGGCTGCAGTCGAGGAAGAAACAGAGGTTTCAGGGACCGTAGAATCAGGGAATGAAACTTTAACCATGGGTTTAATATGGGGAAATTCGGGACAAGTATGGGTGGCATGACCGACGACATCCCACAAGGCGCAAGGCTTTGCAGGCGGAGGAGGGGCAGGGTCAGTCGGGGTGGCCTTGTCTTTGGATGCCCCCTTGCGAGCTTTGCCTTTCTTTCTCGAAGCTGGCACAACGGAAGAAGGGTCTTGTTGAGGTGCTGGTGGCACTGTAGCAACGAAAGAAGCTAGGGGAACCGTTTGAACCGGTGTCAAAGCAAGGTAGGGTTTGGGGTGACCAAGTGGGGTAGCGGCTAGAGGGTCAAGGTACCAAACGGGTATACCCATGGTCAGGTTGGGGAGAGAAAGGGTGGCCATGATGGGAACCGAATAGACTCTGGGAGGGGAAGCAAGGAAAGGTATCTGACCAGCGGGGCAATGACCAAGAGGGACGACTCCAAGACGGTTGAGGCCTGGTGGAACCAACCCAGGAGGATAAAGGGGCTCATGGGTACTAGCTGTAGGAGAAGGGCCAGGGGGAGGAGGTTCGGCTGGCTGAGACGAAGGGCTAGGAGCAGGTTGTGGTGGGCGAGGTTGAGGTTGAGGTTGCTGACTAGCCGAAGCGGGCTGCTTAAGGGAAGCCCGAGACGATTGCATCATGCAAACATTCGATAAGCTGGGATCAGAGACAGGGGGAGGAGGAAGACCAAGGAAGGTTCCAAGCAAAGAGGAGTCTTTGTAGACACCGGGAGAGATACTGGCAAAGAATTGATGGTTTTCTTATTGGCCACAGAAGAGATGGTCGTTTCAGGGGAGGTCTGAGATTTTGGCTCATGATATTTCAACTGGTCAATAGTGACTATCTTTCCATTATGAGGGAAAGACATCTTGCGGTATACCACGGATGGGACAACAGAGATGGCATAGGTGTAGCTACACCCAAAAATAATGTTATAATCAAGAGGGGCATCGATGACTTCAACGTCAACGCAAACAGTCTTGCTCGCAAGAGTGATAGGGAAATTCCAGAATAGGCCAATGCGCTAGGAGGTGTGGCCATCCCACGCTCGAAGGGTGATCGTGGAAGGGGTCAACTTAGGAGATCCGATTTGTTTCCAAACCGAAGCGGACATCACACAAGTGGATGCCCCTTCATCAATGATACACTGAGAAACATTAGTGTTCCGGATTTTGACTGGGATTTGGAAGGCTAAGGAAGCAGGAAGAGGAGGATGTTTTGATTGATGGGCGTCAAAAACAATCAATGGGTCATCAACAGGATCTACAACACCCATGGTGGATAGTAGAGCCTTCTTCTGAGAAGGGCATGACTAGAGGAGTTCCAGTGTTGAAATGGCAGCAGGAGATTGTGCCAAATCATCTACTATGCTATACGAATGATCAGCTCGACCAGAAGCAGCATTTCGGTGTAATGGTCCCTTAGGAATCTTGGTATGAACCTCAACTTTGGGCTGATGGATATGCAAGGGAACATTGGATGTCAAAAGAGACTCTGTAGAACCTGAAGAAGGGGACTCGGGGACAGACGGAGTGGGAGGCTTGGGGTACTGACAAGACCGAGTTTGCAGGTTAAGGTCGACGGTTAGAGGTTGATCAGAGTTCATCATGAGGATCTGGTAATCGGAGGAACCAGAAGGGGAAGGTTGAGTGGCCACCTATTCGTCAGGTGGTTAGGTAGCCATGAATCCTTGTTGGAGGAAAGGATTGGTAAACACAGCCGGTTTAGTAGTGGCCACATTAGGGGGAGCAGTAGGGGAGGCATGTTGTCCTCGCAATGTGGCTTAAGACTCCCACATATGCCGCATCTATGGTAAAAGGGGACAATTTTGAGTGTAATTATCGTAAACACCGCAACATGAACAAGGCTTAGTTGTACGAATAGGCCTGTCCGGCTTGGGATGAGTGCCTTGTTGCTGGTTAGCAGTGTTAGAGTCAATAACTTGAGGATTAGGTCCATGAGTACCAGGGGCAGATGGGTTTTGATTTCCTTTCCTCTTCCTTTGAGAGGAAGGAGGATTAGTCACGCCCTGTTGTGCAAATACTTGCCCTGGAGGGGGTGGTAGTTGCTATTGCTGGGGTTGAGAAGGCAAGGGAGGCGGAGGTGCAAATGCTGGAGGAGCTGGGGCACCAGGCTGTGGATAAGGATAATGGTTAGGTTGGGTAAAATTGAGGTAAGCAAGAGGTTGGGAAAAAGGATGAGGCATGCCGTATCCTGGATACATGCTACCTGGAGGGGGAAAAGTGCTGGAGGTGCTGGCCCCTCTCGGAGGGAGACCATAGCCCATAGGAGGTTGAGCGTACAGATGAGAAAGATTTCCAATGATACCGTTGACAGAATGAGATGCTCCCGGGGCGTTAGCGCCACCGGGTCTCGGGAGGTCAGGAAGGACGGTATAAACATAACTAGACTGAGCATAGATCAGGTCATATTTCAAGGCTATTTGAAGGGCGACTTCTTCGGTTTGAGGGAAATATGATGTGACATCTTTGCTGATGGCAGGTAAGAGATATCTAAGGAACCAATCCATGTAGACACGATCTTCAAAGGTATGAGCTCGACATAAGCTCTTTCTGCGCTGCCATTCCTGAACATGGTCGGATAGGCGGGTCGCGGATGTTTGACGGAAAGAAGTCAAGAGTTCGTTACTAGTGTCATATCGGAGAGGGAGCTGGAAATAAGATAGGAAGGCTCGGGCAATGGTCACAAAGGTGGTATGGGAAGAGGAGGTCTGATCAACATACCACTTAGAAGCTTCGCCTGTAAGCGTACGTTGGAACAACCGAAGATGGATGGAATCATCGGTAATGGAATTGGATGAACACCACATGTGAAAATATCGGATATGGTTGGTTGGATCTTCTCCAGCAAGGCCTTCGAACTTGGGAATGTCGGAAGGGAGCTTGGTTGGCATAGCGGGCCAACCAACATCGTGGCGGATAGGGTCATTGATCAACTGATTGAAATCAGGGATACTAAGGCCTGCCATGTAAGCGAGCAAGGGGACAGCCGAGGTAGTTCCTCTAGTGGTTCCGCTAGTAGCATTCCCGGCAGTAGGGCCGAGATTACCGCTAGTGTTAGGCCCTGGGCCAGAAATAGTGAAGGTGACAGGGGGAGAACCAGAAATAAAAGGAGAACCCAATGAATCAGAAGAGGAGTCGGAGTGCGGACTCGGAGGAGGACTAACTCGACAACAGCAGGAAGGAGTAGATCGACCAACCGGAAACTGAGGATGAAGGCCAAGAAGTCTCCGGGATATACGCCTTGGGGGCACAATGATGAAAACACAAACATGGTACAGAGGGAAGAAGAATGACCAACAAGGGCAGGGAGGTGAAGAATCAAATGATTACAATGTCGAAACAAGGGCAAAGAGGTGCAGTGTTAATTGATATTACAATGTTTTAAAATTTTTGTCTGGTAGTGTTAACCAGGCTCTTATTCACTTAGGGTGAGTGTGTGACGTGCGTTAATTTTAATTTTTAAACCCATACGTTTTGAGAGAAAAAGAAAAAGTGTGATGAGTAACTGAAAACAACCCTGCGGAGAACAACATATAATACTAAAATAACAGAAAATTAACATCTAACAATGCATCAATCTAACCCAAGGAGGCAGGTCTCTCAAAAACTAGTCTAACAGAGGGAAAAAATCTAGTCAAAACACACTAAAAAGGAGGCAAGAGATCTAAGGTCGGGAGGGACAGGGATCTAAAGGATAAATCTACTGAAAAGAGGTGCAGAAAACAGAAAAGAGACAAAGGCAAGGTTGCTGTGAAAGAGGAGGCAAAAAGCTAAAGGCAGTAGGGAAAAGGAGGTGGCCCTAAAGGAAAACCCAAACAAAAATAAATGAGGTGATTTGGATGGAAAAATAGCTGATCTAAAAGGGATCCAAAGAGGAGGTATCAGATCTGTAAAAGAAATGGCTGAAACTCTGAAAATTTAGACACCTGAAATAGCTAAAACTCTTCCACAAAAAGTGGAGGGTACTGAAGCCCTAGGGGGCTAGATTCCCACTTAGTTGAGTAAAATAGAACAAGAACAAGTCTAAACGGGCGGAGGCGGAGGCTGGACAACCCTGACAGAAGTGTCAGACAAACCCAGAAAACTTTTAGAAAATCTACAGAAAAAAGTGCAGGTCGCAGGTTCTGACCTGTTTTCCGTCCAAGTCGTAGTTTTGAGGCTGAAAGGTGCGTCCTGCAGTTCAGGTCGCAGGTTTTGGGCCAAAAAGTGCGACATGCACTTCCGAGTCTCTCGGCGGCAGTTTTCAGAAAAAATTGTTGTCTCAGTTGTGGTTGATGTCTGTTACCTGCGCAATAGGTCCAAAAACACACGGAAGTTAGAAATTTTAATGTTTTAGGGTTTTATGGGTGAAAACCAACATAAAAATAGGAAAAACAAAAACTGAAGAGAAACCCTAGGGTTTGAAGCAGGTGGATATGCAGGAATATGAAAAACAACAACGATCATAATTGAAAACCCGTGTGGAATCGCCAGTTGTTAGGATGAACCCTTAGTGTAAATGTACGAAAAAAGACCCTTTTAGCTGTGCATAACAAACAGCCCTAACAACAAAATATAGCTGCTAATATCTTCATATTTGTAGTTAGTTGATCAAGACAAATGCTGCAAAAATCCATATCTATGCATAAAAAGACATTAAGTAGTAAAAATAAGGTTTTGGTCCATGCATCCAATAGACAAGACAAGAACAATATTTTTTGAAGAATTTTATATTAATGGCACCTGGGAGGAAAACAAGAAAGGTGTTTCCAATTATCCTCAATGGGATGGGTTCTTGGAAGTCCTCAGCACTTCAGATCTAGAATTTCGCTCTCTTGTTGGTGTAGAAAACCCGGACAAATATAGAACTCAAAGGGAGCTCACAAAGCAAATAATAGAAAATATGACAATGATGATTGTTCAAAGTCAAACCAAAAGTATAGATCCAGAGTGATCTAAGAGGCAACAAAAGGTGATGAATGGTAAGAAAAACCCTTCTATTTATAACAAAAGATTAGGCCATTCTAGATCTTGGTGCATGATTAAAATAATATTAACCAAATCTAGATCCACCTTTTATGGAATATTTTATTATATTTGTTGGAGGGGAAAGGAATTTGACTTGGGTCAAATCCCTTTATTTGTAAATAATAAATAAATAAATGATTTATTTATCATTTTAAGGAAATGGTTGAATGATAATTAAATAAATAATGATTTATTCAATTATTTATAAATGATTTAGTCAAATTTAACAAGGAATATTATTTAAATAAGGTTTAAATAATTATTCCTAGAAAATAATAAGATAAATAAGGATTTATCTAATTAATTTCCTTGTTTTGGGTTAAATATGACCAAGAATAATAATTAAATTACTATTTAATTAATTATTCCATGAGGAAAACCAAACAAATATAGATGTGTTTAATTTTTCCCCTTGGGGTTTCCTGTTTAGACCATAAACAACCTAATAAATGTGTTTTATTAAGTTATTTTACATAGTGAAAGCAATTTTACTTAGGGTAAATTGGTCTCACATGGTGTACTTGGGTCCATCTAATGATAATAGGTTAGATGACCAAAAATTGGTGTAACATCAAGTTTGGCTATGTAATTGTTGTCCAACATTGCCATTTTTAGGTAATATGTGGGCAGTCTTTAAGTTGGGTTCAAGGAGTGTTAACTGTTATTTATTTTGTAGGCAAGCATCTCTTATTTGACTATTTTTTGGCTCCTAGCTGTAACAACTGTAATTCTTAATGAAATATCTGTGCCATTTGCCCCCAAAATATTGTTTTTTAATTTCATGTCCCCTATTTATATATATTTAACAACGAATGTTGTGATACTAATTACTATGTAAGTGAAATCCTCATTCAAGGGTTTGATAAAAAAATGTATGTATTCGTGATCCTTTTTCTTTTCCTCACTTTCGCGTTATATTTTATCATCATTTTAAGTGAAATAAATTTCAACTTGCTGGAAATAAAAAAAAGATCTACATAAAAATAAAATTGGGTTTTGACCCTATGGGGATTTGACCCCAATTGCAGAGTAACCAATTGTATTATCATTAGTTTTATTCATCTCATATCAATTATGGGATGTTTTTTTTTAATTATCTATTCATTTCCCTAGCTTCTCTATCCATAGATCCAACACTTTAAAGTGCCTTTACACTTGTGGGTGCCCCCCAAGGGGTGGTTTAGCTTATTATTTTCCATGTCTTCCTGCATTTCTTAGATCTAGTGGTGCATAACAACAAGTTACTTTATCATAGACAACCATTTACTAAATTCTATAGCAAGATACTCACCGCCCAATTTGTAAGGACTCCTATCACTCAACTTGGTGCTATTATAAGAGTTATGTCTAGTATTTTGAGTGTCCTTATGCTTGCTGATTTACATTTTTCTGCTGTCATATTTCATTTCCAGCTTTCCTCTCATGAAGACCTTGACAAGACCACTATTTTGGGTGGTAAAACCACGAACTGATTTGGACAAGACCTACCCACTTATGATCCAAACCAATTCATTTGAAACTAGGCAACCCATAGAGCACCAAAATGCTTAAAAACAAAAAAATAAAAAATAAAAAGGCTCCCCTCTCTTAAAGCCCAATCCTAAAAATTCTCAAGCTCGAATAGAATCTGCAATCACCATAAAATACCAGAATGTATCAAACCAATGGAAGGCTTTAACTCTAGCCTTTCTCATAGTTGGACAATAACTAGCATGGAAGTTGGGTTCAAGCCCACGGGTCAAAATTGGCACAGATGCAATAGTTGGTTGTGGGGACAATGTCTTCCTGCCAGAGACAGTTATTGTTCAAATTCCAGAGACATGTCAATGCACACTTAATAGAAATGTTGATGTCAATTGAATGACAATTTGGAGATAGGGATGGGTCCAAGCACATGATTTGGGACATGAAGCATTGCAAGGCCCACATTCATTTAAGTGATTTCAATGATGAAATTGCTTGGTACTATAACACCACAAGCGAACATTATTTAAATAAGTTGGGTATTATCTTGCAATGCAAAGCCTAGAAACATCAAAAAATAAATGGTGGTTCAAGAAGCTGTGGATGAAGGGAATTATTTCCTCATTTTCTTTCTACTAATTACTCAGCCCAAAAATATTGGGTAGATCGTAGAACAAAGAATAAACCAATTCCATATCCTCTACCCACAGTGGGAAGAAGAAACATGGCACCTATCATAGGAATCTTGCACATTACAATGAGGAATGTCAAACATTTAGGCCAAAAGAGATCCAAAAGGAAAAATAATTCCTTTATAAGAATTATTGAGAGGTTGGAGACTTAGAGGTTGATGTCAACAATCCCAACTACATTGACCCACACTTGATGCTAATGCACAAAGATAGCCTTTCCAACAACAAGGAAGCTTGTTGTACATAGAACTGTCAAATCAAGCACAAACTAGCATATATGGTCATTGATAATGGTAACCGAAATAACATATTCTTGCTTCAATTGGAAAAGGTACTTAAGTTACTAAACTTGACTCATCCCAACTCACATTAGCTTGGATGGGTAAAATATGCACATTAGATTGTGCTAATCAAATGACAATAGATCAAACTGTTACTAAAATATGGCAAGATTTTTCCCAATATCTTATATGTTCTTACAAACAAAGATGAGAAGACTTATGAAAATAAGATGATGATAACAAGTTTAACTGATAATCATAAGTGTAATTAATATAAGTGGCATTTAAAAAATAAATGGAAGACTACAAAAGAGGAATGCCACAAATGGAGATATATTGTAGTACATAAAATAAAAAATATAATGAAGTCAATTGATGGAGAAATCAATGGATTCATTGGTGGTTGTTTGTCTCCTAAACATGGGAGTTATAATTGTATGTTTACAAATACACTGTGACACATTCCCACTTGCCACTTGACATCTAGTATTATTCTCACCTCTTTCTCCTTTCTTACAAGGAATTTTTCCCTAAATTAGCAAAATGGAAACCAGTATGTCTTCCCTCACAAGGTAGCCACATGTTTTCCATTGAAATGTGTGGCTGTGATATTTATTTGGGCGATGAATGGGGAAGAACACTAGGACCTATCACCATGGATTTATTGGAATTCTACATGAGTTTTCAAGAGAATGGAAATTCCTACATGCTCAAAGGTTCCAAAGCAACCATTAGAGAAATAATCAACTACCATTGTATGGAAAAGCTTCTGAAAAAGGGCCATTGTTTGAAAATGGGGGATATGTGAAATTTGAGGGAAGACATATTGGTTTCCATTTTGGTAATTGACAAGGTGAAAGACTCAACTATTTTTTGTACTTCCTCATGGATAACATGCTATAGGTGTTTGTCATGGGACCATTGGGTCCATCAAAGAGGTTAGCCAAATTTTATCCAAACATAATCGGTGTACCAAAATAAATTTGTTAAGAGGGGCCACAAGTAATGGTATGAGCTGGTCCACAAGAAAGGAAAAATTAGGTACTGTAAAGTGACACCGCAACAATCAATGTTGCACAAGGATTTTGTTGAGCTAGGTCTCCTGTAGCAGTATTTTCAGGCATAGTTCCATTTGAAATATGGGCTATTGAGACCTCACCAAGACCCTTTCAACATCATTATGTCCAAAGGATTGTTGGAACTAGACATAGCAGAGGAATGGGGGTATTCGAAAGAAGATATCCTAGATTCACAGGTAGATCAACTATTAGCTTCCAACCCCAACATTACTGTAGATAGTGAGGAATCCAGCACTACAACAATATGGATCTTTGTCAATGACGAGGCATCTATTTCAGATTAAGAGAAAATTCAAGTAAAAAATGATTTCTATAAATACCATTGCATAGATTTAGAAGCCTTTGATGATGAAGGCCATGTTTTCCATTTTTTCACCAGTGTATAGACCACCTACAGTGCTCAGCCTATGATGATAGGGATGTGCAAAATTTTTCTCGCTTTTGAATAGACAAACAATCATGCAGTAGATATGATGAATCCCTAAACACACCCAATCATAATCTATTTAGAGATTCTTTGAAACTTGAACACGCTTCTTCGGTTAGAGAAGTGTAGTTTGATCAACAGAAAGTGAGATAAGATATGATACGATAATTTTATATATCCAACGAATGATAATAAATAGGTCAACATGACTAAAAGAAACAACTAGTACAAGTACAATATGGGAGTGCAAACACAACTCCTAGAAAATTCCAAAGCTAAATCTAGGGAAAATTGAAGCAAAGAAGAATAAAATAATAGGACATCCTCATAAATTTGTATATAAAAAGATCATGTAGAAGGATAAGTGAGGGTAATAAAGCTATGGGAATTCATGGAAACACATTTGGAAGCTCAAAATTGCATTCTATGTTTGAGAAAAACATAAATATAACACCTATGCTGCATTTTGATGTCGATGATGAGTGTGATGGAGATAAAGATAGGTATATTCATAAGACAGATTGTGAACTAAAAACAGTGGGATGCTTTAGTCTAGCCAATACTCATTTTTAGGCAGTGGTAATGACCACCCTCTTGAAGAAGACAAAGAACAGTTTCCTACAAGTTTTTCGGCCTGCTCAGCTGGCTTGTTACACTTGGACATTTCTATTCTTTTGATTCCCCCTTGAAAACAAACTAGATTTCCAAATGATTGATAGTGTGAGAAAAGGTCCTGAATGCAGAGGAGGAATATCATCAGGAGGGTAGGAAACAAATTTCTACCAATCTTGCAATCACCCGAGAAGACTTAGAATGTGATGATAGGGGTATCATGCCATGCCTTTTTTATACATTGGAAAATTGAAATTCAACCAACATATGACAAAATCTTGAGTGCAAATGGAGATAATGGACTAGAATATAGCTCTAGTTTCTCTGAGAATGAGATTAATAATAAAATCATTAATGAAGGGAAATCTTGAAGATCGCCTAAGGTTCAAGAGACCAACACTCCTATATGTGATTTTTAATATGGTAGAAACTTTGGCACCCATAATGTTGTGCATCTGCAATCAAAATTACCTACTAAGTTTGAATAGAACAGTGCAAGATCCTATATTTTTTTCTTTGATAGTCATCCTACATATGACATGGATTCTAATGAGGAATAAAATAACGTTGATTATATCATCAAGTCGTTTTGTGAACCATATGAGACAAAGAAAAAAAGGTAATTTTCATTTCTTGAAGGCATCCTTATTGAAGAGGAATAGTCTTGTCATATTGGATGAACTAACCAATATCCAGGCATACAAGAGGACTTCTGCAAACCCATAATTGAATTAAACAGTGAGAAGAATCATTTCCAGGTTTTTATCTTATTGTTCATAGTTATGATAATTTATCTTCAAAGGAGGTTGTTCTCCTAACTACAAATTATATCCGAGTAGCTTTAATTTCCCATACAAAATAACCCATGTTCGCAACACTGATGTTTATGGCCAATATAAAAATTTTCCTTAGTTTGATCTAGAAACGTTGGAACTAAAGTCTCAGTATTTCCTTCGACGATATTAACCCAAGGATACCAGATCTTTATAATAATGGAGATCCATATATGGATCTCTCTCCAGACCCTCTACACCAAATTATTTTGTGGGTTGTTCCCTAGTATTATAAATAAGTTAGAGTTTCTTCTATTTCCTCCTCAGGGCATTTTATGCAAATTGGTTCCAAGATTGAATACAAGTTACATAAGACCATTCAATTCTTTTAGATGAAGGGAATTTCGCCCTCATTTTATTTCTACTAATTACCCAGCCCAACAATATTGGGTATAACAAAGGAGAAACCAATTCCATATCCTCTACCCACTGTGGGAAGAATAAATATGGCACCTATCATAGGAAGCTTTCCCATTCCAATGAGTAATGTCAAACATTTAGGCCAAAAGAGCTCCAAAAGGAAAATTACTTCCTTTATAATAATTATTGAGAGGTTGGAGACTTAGAGGTTGATGTCAACAATCCTAGCTACATTGACCCACACTTGATGCTAATGCCCAAAGAGAGCCTTGATAGCAACAAGGAAGCTCTTTGTACATAGAACTGTCAAATCAAGCACCAACTAGCATATATGGTCATTGATATTGGCAACCAAATTAACCTTTTCTTGCTTCAATTGGAAAAGGAACTTAAGTTACCAACCTCAACTCATCCCAAATCACATTAGCTTGGATGGGTCAAAGATGCACATTAGAATGTGCTAATTAGTTGACAATAGATCAAATGGTTAATAAAAGATGGCAAGATTTTTCCCAATATCTTATGTGTTATTACAAATAAAGATGAGAAGACTTACGAAAATAAGATGATGATAACAAGTGTAACTAATTTCATAAGTGTAAGTAATCTAAGTGGAATTTAAAAAATAAAAGGAAGACTACAAAAGAGGAATGCCAAAATTGCAGATATATTGTAGTACATAAAATCCAAAATATAATGAAGTCCATTGTTGGAGAAATCAATGGGGTCATTGGTAGTTGTTTTTCTCCTAAACATGGGAGTTGCAATTTGATGTTTACAAATACACCGTGATACATTGCCACTTACCACTTGTCACCTAGTATTATTCTCACCTCTTCCTCCTTTCTTAGAAGGAATTGTTCCCTAAATTAGAAAAATGGAAACCAATATGTCTTCCCTCACAAGGAAGCCACATGTTTGCCATTGAAATGGGTGGCTGTGACATTTCTTTGGGTGATGAATGTGTAAGAACACTAGGACCTATCACCATGGATTTCTTGGAATTATACATGAGTTTTCAAGAGAATGGAAATTCCTACATGCTCAAAGGTTCCAAAGCAACCATTAGAGAAATAATAAACTACCATTGTATGGAAAATCTTCTCAAAAAGGGCCATTTTTTGAAAATGGGGGATATGTGAAATGTGAGGGAAGACATATTGGTTACAATTTTTCTAATTGACTAGGTGAAATAATTAACTATTTTCTGTACTTCCTCATTGTTGATAGGCTACAGGTGTTTTTCATGGGACCATTGGGTCCATCAAAGAGGTTAGCCAAATTTTAGCCCAACATAGTTAGTGTAACAAAATAAATTTGTTAAGAGGGGCCATAAGTAATGGTATGCACTGGTCCACAAAAATAGAAAAAATAGTTACTGTAAAGTGACACCACAACAATCAATGTTGCAAAGGATTTTAGTCATTGATATCTCATCAATACATTAGAATAGGATTTATTGTCCCTTCTATGTTCCAGATTAACCTGTGAAATGAAAGTGATTTTGGATTCCTTTCAAGTGGTTTGTGGGAAATAATTTAGCTTAGTAGTCAAGAGGGTAGGTAGAGCCCTCTTCTGTGGGCTCGAAAGGGAAGGAGAAATTTCATAATCATGGTCACATTGAACAAAAATATTTGGCAGGTAATGAGCAATTCAAATCTTAGCAATAAGTAGCCAGCCAGTAACAAACGAAGCAAGTAACGATGTCATAATGAATGAAAATCCAACAAGCAGTAGTTGCATAATATTAGCTTATCCCCCCCTAGTAGTGTTCATATGCCTTTCTTCAAGAAGATAATTTCACTTTCAAATGTAAGTTGGGGATTCAAAGTTGTGCTAGCCTTTATGTTGTCTCACTTTTGGGCGATCATTCAATATGATAAGAATTCAAATCCTCTATATATCAAGCAATTATAACCTCTTGTGAGATTTTATTTGGAGATGGATTACCAGGAAAAGAAGTGGGAAAGAGTCGTTCCCAATAGTCAATTCATTATTCTTCCCATGATGTTCCTATTATTAATTAAAGAGGAAAGTAAGGGCCTTGACTCTAGAAATAAACCTATCCCTATTATGAATTTGATTAATGCTCTCTCCCCGAGGGATATCCTAGAGTTCATTGTAGCACTTGACCTATCGATGGGTGTAGGAAGGTGGATCGTCCAATGGATAGATCATTATCGATGGCTGGCAGGCAAGGATAAAAGTATGCTCAAATGAGATGTATGTTTATTTAATTATTATGCACATCATTACAAAGTCAGGAGATTAGTGTGAAAGAAGAGAGAGAGGCTAGTTATCTATCTATCATGAATTAATAGAGTTATGTTTATTTTTTTATTACGTAAATAATGATAAAATCATGAAATTAATGTGAAATAAGGGAGAGGTCGGTTATCTATCTATCGTGAGCAGTGAAAGAAGAAAGGGATAAGAGTGTATAGAGCCTGGCCGATCACCCATATATATAAAGTAAGCAATCAAAACATGATAAAGGAGTGAATTCCCCTACTATTATTATTTAAGCCTTGCCCTCTTGATCATTTCAGCATCATACATTCGTTATCCATTCGGATGTGTTCCCTTTCTAAATAATAACTCATATGTCGCATGAAGGGATAAGAGCGGGCATAAGCTCCATCAAATAAGAGGGTACATTGTTTCTTGATATAGAAACATGATTTCAATTCCTCCTCTAAAAGTACAATCTCCAAAGTAATTTTATTTATAGTATCTATACATAATCGTGACTCGCCATTCAATTAATGGGACGTGACTCATTTTGGTCCCTCTTGGATTGATCGGTTGGAAAACCACTAAATTGATCTGATCAATTTAGATACATCTAAAGGAATACTTCATATTAAATTTATATATCCAATCTATTTATGTTCAAAATAATATGAGCTTCTCCTCATAGCATAACCAACCTTACGCCCATTGCAATACATGGTCCATCTTGGTTCCTGAAACAAATTTTCTTTGTTCATTGTTCTCTCGAATTCCAGAGCTATTATCACTAATCCAAAAGCCATTTCCTTTACTAGAGAATTTGTTAGAGTCGCAAGTTCTAGAAGCATCACAGGGTTGCGCCTCAGATATTCCTACACTACAAAATTAACACGCCCTCTTCTGTAACCAAACACAGTTCCCGTCACACGACTTCCAAGAGAGGCACTCATTTCCTTATGGTGATCATAATTCATACTGGGACAAGAAGTGTAAGCTGAAACAAGGACTAAATTAGTAACCCTAATTACATAGCGTGCAATGTTGACAACCAAATTCTTTTTTTTATTGGATCGAGCATACCCATTAGGGGGTTTCTCAAATAAATTATCTAGATGCCTATGATATGATCGGAGTGCTCCCACTGAAAGGGGATTTACAGTGTTAAGCTTGCGGCTTGAGAACAAGCATTGGTTGTGTCCAGATAAGGAAATCCACTAATAAATACTGGTTAGGGAGCACGATCCAAAGTAAGGATAAGAGAACATGAATGAACCAATTATAGACTAAAATAAAGAAAACTCTCCTTCCAATACAGTGCCAGTAGATTCTATTGAATCTCAAGTGCTACTAAAGTCACAGCCTATTGCATTTTTATTTTATTTTATTTTGTGAATCAAATTGATTTACTTCCATTGTTGAATTACAATTTCTTGCTTGGTTTTCCTATTATCATTAGCAACAAATTACATCCAACATCATTCATACAATTCTACAACTTGTTGAAGTCCTAAACCAAAAGAAGAGAAAGAGAATATCACGAAAATGCAACCCTTAATAATGCTCATACAAACAGGTAAATAAAGAGAGTTTGCTGGAAAAGGTGGTCATCTTTCTCATGACCCCCCCCCCTTCACCAATTTTGGCCATTATTCATGACTCAATAAATAGTGTGCTCTTAAAGTAAGAGAATAAGCATTAAATTTGCATGAGCTTTGACCTCTGCTAGAGTTAAAATTAACATATTGTTATATGAAAATTGACATTAGACTTGTTGCCCATTGTAACACTCATTGCATAAGGCTGATTGAATTGCATTAAAAGCCAGAGGACACAATAGTCAATATACCACATATCATCAAACAAATATCCAATTTTGATTTTATGAGTTCTCTTTTGGAGATGCAACTTGAAGTCCCATCAAGCAAAATCCATCCCTCATAAACAACATAGAACACTACCAAATTTTGGCCAACATACATTGTAGCTTGCTAGCAGAATGTTGAGTTAGTGAGTCTCAATTCAAAATCCAAGTTTAAACCCTCCCACTTTTGCATCAGTAACATACCCCAAAAAGAACACATATTTCTTTCTTGTTTTCTTCTCTTCCTATTTGTGTTTTATCTCTTCAATGGAACCAAGATTAAGAGTTTCATATGATTTTCTAAAATTTTCATACAATTTGACTCGGTATTTGTCAAAGACACTATTTCCTTTGAATTGGGCCAGCTGAGGAAATCCATAACATTCAACAAATTTCTCCTGCTAACATAATTTTATGTTAGGGTGATGGAATCCTCCAAATTGATAACTAAATTCCACCATCCATTAGGCACAAAAAGAACCTCCTCAACCCTGAAAATGAATTCAATGGGCCTCTTCTTCCGCTGCTAAGTCTGTCCATAGAAATCCATGAACCACTTGATTATCGACATCAGAGACGCAATCTTAGCATCATCTACGCTGGGATATAAAATGCCTGGAGGCATCACATCTGGAGGAAACAATATCCATTACTTGGAGACCTTTATGACTACGTTCTATGCAAAAGTACTATTTGGGTTTATAAGAAAGGAAGACCCTGATCTAGCTGGACCTACAATCAGCCACCTGTAATCTGGTCTCTCCATCCCAAGTAATGAAAACATATCTTCTCTAAAATAAACAGGCAGTTCAAAATCCGATGCCAGTACTGGAACTTTGTCTCCAAATTTAGGGTTGAATAGATAAAGGAGGCACTCCTTTTTGACACAATCAACATAGACAAAGTAGTCTTTGAGCTTCATTTTGACGGGACCTACAACAAATTCCACATCTCCAGCAACTTGTTGGGTTCCAAATAACAAGTTATGAAGTCCCCAAGGAACACATTATTTCTGTGATATACATTATACCTCAACCCATTCCCGTTTCATCTCTAAACTATCTAAACTAGCACACAACCAACTTTGAAATAGGTAATCCGAATACAAATTACTGACCTTTAATGGCACCCACCTGAGGGAGGACATGCATGGGCCAATGTGAAACAATGTATGTGGATTTCTAGCAGCCTTTGAAGGAAAATATGCTGTTAAGCTGATCGAGGACCAAATCCCTCCAGAGGGGATCTTGATTGTTGAAAACGTAAAGGATCTTGATTGCTTAAAACGTAAAGGGCTTAGCCATGTGAAACGTTCAGGCTCTCACTCTGAAGATTTGTGTTTTGAGGGATGTTTTGAGGGAGTGAAATTTTCCTACCATGATATCTTTAGTGAACATAGTAATTTTATATTTCTCGGGAAATTAATTTTAATGGGCCTATTTCAGATTTTTAGAATATAACTGAACATTAGATTTTAACAATTTGTTTCCCGCTAAATTTTAATGGGTTGATTTTAGATTTTAGAGTAATTTAAGATTAGATTTTAACATTTTGTCAATTGTTATGGTATTTTATGTCGCTATTTAAGGTTTTTTTTTTTTTTTTTTTTTTTTCGTTTGAGCTAAGGTCACTTGCTATAGAGGTTATATATC
The DNA here is from genome assembly GCA_034641835.2 of Pinus albicaulis. Classification (NCBI taxonomy): domain Eukaryota; kingdom Viridiplantae; phylum Streptophyta; class Pinopsida; order Pinales; family Pinaceae; genus Pinus; species Pinus albicaulis. The sequence goes on from CM076572.1 coordinate 976,658,617, forward strand.
TAAGGTTTTTAAAGTTTAGAGAGTGATAATTTTGGTTGGAGAGTACTTATTTTGAAAAATATCTTCACGATACATCACATGAGAGTATAAAAGACCTCTCTAAGTAAGTATGTTAATATAAAGAGGGAAAAATGACACAAGGTTTACACATAAGGGGAATATACCTAATTTTATGAAGAATGTTATTAATAAACTCAAATAGTCGTACATAGCCCATTATGTTTTTGGGAATAATGTTATTAATAAACTTCAAGTAGTTGTAGGTAGCTCAAAAATACCCTATTAGAAGTTATTCATAGTTAGGCTTACATTAGTCATTCACATTATTCATTTTTAGTTGTATTACTTATTAGCTAGTCATATATTTTAACCTGCGACTAAATTAGTTATTTATGTTAGTTGTTTTTAGTTGGGTCACTTGGATTGCTCATTTTTTGTAGTATTTCACTTGAGAATGTTGTGGTGACTAATTTTTTTAATGAAGGGGCACAATTAAAATTTACTAACATAAATGACTAATTCATATACTTATTATTTGGTGATATTTTTATTCTTGGACTATAGTAGTTATTTACTTTAATCAATACTAATTGTGTCACTTATTATCTAGTCATTTATTTTATTCATGGACTAAATTAGTCATTTAAGTTTGTCATTTTTAGTTATGTCACTTAAAATTGCTCAAATTTAGTAGTAATTCACTTGAAATAATTGTGGTGACTAACATTTTTAGTCACCTAGTCACTAATTTCATAATTTTCTACTAGTGTTCAGAAATAAGATTTTCTTGTGAACCACTATAAAATAGGGTGTTAATCTTGGTATGCTTTGAAATAACTCTAACATGTAAAAGCTCAATTCTTGTTTCGTCAACTTGAGTACTATTTTGAAAACTTGAAGAACTAGTACCTACAATGTCCTTACCTTTCATACCCATTGCGGTGATCTTTGTTTCATCTTTGGAATCAAAATCTAAATCATGAGTTATTGTTGTAGTTGTCTTCTCCGTCTCCTTGTTTTTAAGCTTGTTGTGTCTCATCTCTGGATGAATTTTCCTGCAATTATCTTCATCATGCCCATCTTTGGAAAATTATTTGCATGTGAGTTTTTCTTTATCCATCTTGATGGAAGCATTCTTCTTACCTTTACCCTTGAACTTACCCTTTCCTTTGTCTTCAGACTCAAACGTATCCTCAAATGTCTCCTATGAAACATGTTTCCATCTTGCCTCTAGATGTGTGTCATGTACATATACTTCATATAAATTTGAAGGATTAAACATGATAATAGTATGTCTTAGGTAACTATGCAAACCTCCAATGTACTTTAACAAAGTTTCTTGAGATGTCAAATCTACACCCAAAATTAGTGCTCTTCTCCTAAACTCTTGAGTATAGCTTTGCACACTTTGTCCTTTACCTTTCCTAAATTTTTTCCAGTCCATTATAGCCTTTTTCATATACGATAATGGATAAAATTGTCTTCTTAAGGCAGCAACAATATAATTCCAAGAGGTTAAGACCTTACCATGTTTCTTCATGTCCTCTTGAGTTTTGGCTTCCTGCCAAATAAGAGTTACACTTTCCAATATTAGTGAAGCAAGTTTAATATTTGAGTCATCATCCTTGGTTCTTTGTATTCTGCAATACACTTCAAGTTGGCATACCCAATTGTCTAATTTTTCAGCATCTACCACTCCATCATACATAGGAAAATCAAACTTAATGTCAAGCTTTAAAAATGGAGTTCTACCATGAAATTTTGGAGAATGTGGAGGTGTTTGTGAAGGGCTTGTTGTGGAAGAAGATGATGGTGAAGATGGTGGTGAGGAGAATGGTGGTGTCAAAGGTGGGTTATCACCATTCCCTTTACCTTTTGGAGGTTTGTCTCCCTTTGGAATATTGGAGCTCTCACCTTGCATCCTTGTGCTTCTCTCCTCATAGATAACTTTCACCATTCTTTTCATATCAAAGAATGCTTTCCTAAAATATTTTTCATCCTCTGACATATTTTCATGCTCTCTTTCATGTGGCATACTTGTTGAAGCTTCAACTGCAATTTGAGGAAGAATTTGTGGTGGAAATTGTGGCAAAATTCTCTCCTTGTCCTTGACCTAACTTAAGGAATTTCAACCACAAGCTTTCCTTCTCCTCTCTTGAGCTTCAACCTTGTAAGCATCACATATACTTGCAAACAATTAAATCCTCACAACGACAAGAAAACCTATGCTCTGATACCAAACTTGATCTATATGAGATCTTAATGTAAATGTGCTTGAGGATTCATAGATTACAAGTGTAAAAATTAAGTTTTATGAGCCTTTGTGTTAAATTTTTAAACACATAAAGCATAAATTTAAACTCTGAAAATACAGAAACAACAGACAAATACACCATAAAAATAACCACAACACAGCAAGTGATGAAGGAGTTCACCCCTCCTGGGCTATGTCTCCTTCGTCCAACTTCTAATGGCTTGGCCCTATATAATTATGCTAAAAACAGTGATCACATACATTTACAGTGCTCAAATATCTTCAAAACCTTTTCCATTAGCTCTAGGACTGTGAAAAATGCATGTCTAGCCTCTTTCTGCTCAAAAATTGGTCAAAAAGTGAAGAAGTTGTGAGCCTCCCTAGCTTTGCTGCTAATCGCACCAAAAATTCCCCAAAATCCGGAACCATCCTACAAATTCACCCTGAATTGTGCTAACCGAGCTAAAAATTGGCAAAATCTTGGCACAATTTGTGGAACGGTTAATTTCACCATTAACCCTTTAAAACTGAATTTTAAACAATAATACGATGGTCAGATTAATTGTTTTTTAATTAAAATTTTCGCGGGCCACCTCCACGCCCATGGTCCTGCACCTTTGGTCACATGGTATCATATATGGGGGGCCAAGGCTAGGCCCTGGCCCCTTACCCCCAAACTTCGCTGACATAATCTTTAAATGGGGTTTTGGGCGTATATTTAAACAAGGAACTATGGTAGCTCGATTGGTTAAGACTTGGCGTTGTTTAAAGAGAGGCCATGGTATCAAAACCTGTAGAGTGTTAACTCAGACCTTGAACAATTTTTGGTGCCACGTGGCAGCCTTTAGTTGGGCCACGTGGTAGCATGTGGTTGGCCACTAACCAACTAACCAAAAAATGCCAAACCAACATCATTCATCGCTTGCCACGTGTCAGGTTGTGGTAGCCCCGAAATAAATTTACTTTCGACCAATCAAAACAGGTCATGTGGCAGCCCGCCACTGACCCAAAAATTTTCCGAGTCAGCTGTCATTTTTGAAAAAAATGTTTGTTTGGGAAAACGAACAGAACTCGTTTCCGAGAGCATACAGTGTCGGTTTTTTGCAAAACGAGTTGCGCCAGATTCAGAAAGAAAATATCTATGTGATCGTTTAGGTTCCACACCATTCTGACAACTTTAATTTTTGAGCATATTTTTGAGCACCTGATCAATTATTGAAAGGAATGGTCTCTAAGGCTTGGACACTCATGGAGTCGGTGCCTCTTCAACATCATGGGCTAGGGATAGGCCTTTGGATTTTGGACATGGTTTTCCTTATGGTTTTACTGGGGATTTCAAACCTGAAGTCAAAGTACCATGAGGTGAGGTTCCCACCACATCATGGTCACTATTTGAGTATGTACCATTGGTTAGGAGAGCTAACATGAGTTATGGTAACTATCAAAATGGTGATCATGTAGGTCAAGGGTATTGACCTAGATAAATATGTTATCAATGAGATTTAAATTTATTTTTAGAAATATCATGTATATATAAAACATATGGGTAGTCATTATGAATACCACCCTAGATAATAGGAAGTGTTGAAGAATGTAGCTATGGTCAGTATTCATAATCCTTGATGTATTTATAATACTATGTAAAAATATGAAATTAAATTAAATTTTAAATTAGAAGAAAGAAAATTAAAAGAATGGAAATCAACAAAACCACCTAAAATTAATATCCTTGAAAATAGTTCATACTCATGTAAATAACATATTTACCATAAGTTAATACCCACCATAATTTAAGCAAGTATTTGCATAAAATATGGGATAAGGAACAAGATGTAAATAAATATACTTACCAAGAGTTATTGTCCACTATTATTTACATGTTCTTAAACACTTTAACGAGTATGAGTAAAATGTAGATGTGAAAACTTACTAGAATTTAATTTACAAAGATAAGTTATCTAATTTACAAAGAGACGTGTCTCTTGGCTATATTGAGTATAAAATACACTTGAAACTTTTCATTTTAGACATTCACTTATCACTCACATATCTCTCTTTATTACACACGTGATCTCACATATCCTAAATTTTCAACTTTGGGATCGCTACTTTTCCTTTCATGGTTGTTGGCTGAATTTATGAAGTGTGATTTCTTGATGAAGATAAAAGAGCTATAATATATATTCACAAGTAATTGCCATAGTTTATATCTAGTGCTTGTATCCATTGGAATCTATTTTTCAACATGGTATAAGAGTTTTGGTGACGCAAGGAAGTTGGAGATCACATCTAAGCCTATGTAAGGAAATGAGTTGATCCCTTTTTGTAACTAAAGATAAATATAGATCCACCTTAGATTAGGGTTCTAATCCAGAATAAACAAGTTATTTTTTATCCAAAAGTTATGCAAAATCTAGAATGGTGATAATAAGGGGCTAGCTTACAGTTACTTGTGTTATTGATATGTCTAGGACAAAAGTTCACAAGAAGGAAGGGAATTGATCAATGCACTAAAGAAGTCTCTATGCTGGAGAATTATGAAATATATGAGTAAGAATATCTTTAGAAAGAGTTAATATAAATTTTTGGATTTAGGATCATATAATATAGATCAAGGTCATTCCCCTAAATCAATATCTACTACAGTCTTAGAAACCTTAGGAATGAGACCAAACATCTTTGAATCGGTGATGATGGATCATGTGAATATGAAATAATTCCCATATTAAGTTTGATTTTAGGCCTAGTTATAATGACTGAACAAGTCACCCTATATGGAAGAAGCCGAGTATATTACAACTGGATTAAAAAATTAAGAAGCAATATGGAGTTAGAGGATACTTGCAGGATTGTATGATGAGAATATAGCCAATATTTTGTCAAAGCCTCTTTTTATATGGAAGTTTGTTTACCTTCGAGACAATCTTGGGCTTATGGAAATTTCCTCCCTAGTTGAGAGGAAGCAAGGCTATGATTTCACCATGGATATGGTTTCTACCTCTGTCATGTACTTTGAGTGGAATTAGGGATGTTATCCTTGTGCCAAGTACATTGACCAAAATTAGGGAGAATGGTTTGATGGATTAGATATCATCATGGATAAAAATTCTTCCTATGTCATGTAATTTGATCAGAATTATGGATGTTATCCCTGTATCAAGTACATTGACCATAATTAGGAAGAATGATCCAATGGAAAAACATTATCCCTATTGTTAGTATTGTGACTAGAATTAGGGAAGGCATCCTTGTGTCAATTACTATGATCGAAATTAAGGAGAATAGTTTGGCAAAGGTTAGTTGGTGCCTCCCATCATCCTACTCGGATCTATGAGAGAGTTGGTTGGATATCTAAGAGAGTTGCATGGATATTTATTTAGAGAGAGATGCTCAGATATTTGAGATATTTTCTCGGATCTCTGAGAGAACTAAAAAGAATCTTTGTTTATAGACAGCATGTTTTGGCATCTAATCTGGGTTGAGGTCATTCAAAGTTTCAACTCAACTATGTGCACTAGTCATGTGATGGTGAACAATGACTAGTATGGATACCATGAGGTTGAGGCGTCGACCATACCATGATGACTAGTTGATATCTATGTCGTACCATAGTTACTGAGTTTTCATCATGATTATTATAGGTCAATAAGGTTGACCTAGGTGATTGTGATGTTGGTGTTTATGATATTGATGATGATGCTTATCTTAATTTTGAATCGAGTACCTTAATCTCATAAGGATATGAAATGATGTCACTCTACAAATTATAGCAAACTCATCGTTTTATGAAGTTCTAGAAGGAATTAAGAAAATTTCTTAGTCTGGACTGATATATCAACCTGGAGTATCTTATGAACCCCATGTCGAGTACATGTGTAAAAGAAGAATTTATGCTACATAGTATTGAATTTTTCATGCGAATTCAAACCTATAAGAAGAATAGTAAAGCTAGTTTTTAGATTAATGACACCTCTATTATGTAGGTTGTGGATCAGATCACAACCACATAAGGAAATTTTGTGACCTTTTCTCAGATTGAATTACTGAACATATACTTTCTTTGAAAAATGTTATTATGTAATAAAGCCTCTGTTGAAATTGATTGCGAAAATTATACCTTTGAATAAAACTTGCTTACAGTAAAAAAAATGTTGAATTGGCTCTTAAAAATCATGATGATGTACTTGGAAACAAAGGGAGAAGTTATCATAAGATTACCTAAGCCCAAAAATATCAAATTTTTGAATTGAAGAAGCCTGGAAATTAGTCGTGTAGAATCTAAAGATGATTCTTTTAAAGTCACATAGTTGGTTCAAATATATGAGTTCAGAAGGAGAGGTTAGGCCTCTCTTCAAGCTTATAAATTCTAAGGCTTTCTTAATAAAGTCATTTGTAAAGTCTGCACTATGACATGTCATGGTCATAAATGACTACAAACATTGAATTTTTTATTGTAGAGAAATTTGATGCTAGAAAAGATATCTTCCATATACTATTTAAGAATGATGAAGCTATTCTCTATACATTGAAATGAAGGCCATGCTCTTACGAACACAATAATACTGCTACAATTATTTGTAAAAAGCATATCATCATTGGACTCTCTTGATTGATTGTTGACAATGTTGGATATGTGAAGGGCATGTCGATTCTATGATTCTAAATTTGATTATGAAATTGAAAATATAGGGTTTGTAAACCCCAACAAGCAGCAAAATATTGAATTGGTCATTTCCATTGAAGAGAAAAATATTATTCCATGTAAGGATTATATGACATCATGGTGACATTGTGGATAAAGCTAATGCAAGAAGGCCAGAATCAAGAGGGAGATAAAAATTATTCTCAAAAGTTGTTCTTCTATAGCCTCTTAGTGAGGATTTCACATACGCATTGAAGGTTGCCAATGGCTCTTGCAATAGAGGGAGAAAACGTGGAAGAACGAAGAAAATCTTGGGACAAAAGGATTCATCCCAAAGTCGAAATTTCAAGATCTGAGCTTAAGAGGGAGAAAGAAGATAAGAGAATTTGAAATATGCCTTTCTATGAGTACAAATTAGAGAATATAATATTCTTTGAGTAAGAGGGAGATCATGTTTTTTCTCCAGTTGTCAAGAATTTGAAGAAGTCTCATGATTTAGGAAGGTCCTTAAGGACTCATGTGGAACACCTATGATATGTTGTACCAAAGAAGGGGAAGATAGAAAAAAATATGTTAGCTTCAAAGGGAGATCAAAATGATCAAAGTAGAACATGTGTCATATTAAGAGGGAGTTGGCCTCTTAATTTGGCATGAAGAATCTTGTCTTGATGCATTACTATTTGGAGTTGGAAGTCTTGCAGAACCCTCGCGAAATCCTTTTTGGATAAGGAAAATATGTCGTCAAGATCCTTCAGAAGTTTGGCATGATGAATTGAAAGTCTATGGAAACTCCTATGGTGACGAAACTGAGAAAGATGAGAGATTCTGAGTCTAGCCTAGTGGATCTGTCCATGTACCAGAATTTGGTTGGATCATTTATGTATTTGGTAAATATGAGGCCAAATATTTGCTTTGCAGTAAACACCTTAAGCTAATTCTAGAGGGAACAGAGGCACGAGCATTGCATTTCAACAAAGCATATATTGAGATATTTGTGTGGTATTATTCACTAATGTTTGAAATATGCTTTGAATGGCACTGAGGTATAATTGCAGGCATATTCAAACTCTGAATGGGTAGGGAGTGCAAATGATAGTAAGATTATATTTGGTGTATGTTTCAGTTTGGGTTGTGCTATGATATATTGGATGAGCAAGAATAAAACCTTTGTGACACTCAATATTGTATAAGCAGAGTATATTGCAGCTTGTTTGGCATGTTGTGAGGGAGTATGGCTTTGGAAGCCACTCTCTGGATTGTTCAACCAGATGCTAGAGCCAAATGTGTTGTTTTGTGATAATAAAAGTTGCGTGAAGTTGACAAAAAATCCAATGTTTCATGATAAGAAAAATCATATTGAGATCAAGTACCACTACATTCGTGATATGGTCCAAAAGCGAGCAATGAGGCTCCATTATACCTCCACTGATGAGCAGATGGCTAACATTCTCACAAAGCCTCTATCTTGGGCGAAGCTTGTATACTTCAAAGACAAACTTGGACTAGTGGAAAATTCCTCTATAAGCGAGAGGGAGAATTGATGTGACATCAATAGGGGCATGGCTCAGACTATTGGTATTAATAGGATCTTGGTTCAGACTGTTGATAGGTGGAAAACAAGTTTATGGCTTGAACTGTTAGTAACAAAAAGAGCCTAGGTTGAATTGTTGATGGGTGGAAAACAGGGGTATGGCTCAAACCATTGGTGATAACAGGAGATTGACCTGGACTACCGGTGAGATAGCACGAGGTACAAACATTCTTGAAGGAATGGTCTCTAAGGCCCAAACACTCATGGAGTGCGTGCGTATTCAACATCATGGCATAGGGAGAGGCCTTTGGATTTGGGACATGGGTTTCCCTAGGGTTTTGCCATGGGGGATGGAAACCCTGAACTACTCATAGTACCATGAGGTAAGGTGCCCATCGGATCATGGTGACTAGTTGAGTAAGTACCATTTGTTAGGAGAGCTAACCTGGGTTGTGGTATATATTGATGATGATGTTGATGTGTGTCAAGGGTATTAACCTAGATAAAGATGTTATTGATGAGATTTACCTTTCTTTTTAGAAATATCATATATATAGAAAACATATGGATAATCATTACGAATACCTCCCTAGATAAGAGCGAGTGTTAAATAATGTAGCTATGATCAGTCTTCATAATCTTTGATGTATTTATAATTCTATGTTTCCCTAGATAAGAGCGATCATTGAATAATGTAGCTATGATCAGTCTTCATAATCTTTGATTTATTTATAATTCTATGTAAAAACAGGAAAACAATTAAATTTTAAATTAGAAGAAAGGAAATTAAAAGAAAGGAAATCAACAAAACCACCTAAAATTAATATCCATGAAAATAGCTCATACCATAAGTTACCACCGACCATAATTTAAGCAAATATAGCTCATACCATAGGTTAACACTGACCATAATTTAAGCAAATATAGCTCATACCATAAGTTACCACCGATCATAACGATAGGATAAGGAACACGATGTAAATAAATATACTTACCACGATGTAAATAAATATACTTACCACGAGTTACCCCACACCATTATTCATGTGTTCTTCAACACTTTAACAAATATGAGTATAAGTGTAAATGTGCAAACTTACTAAAATTTAATTTACAAAGAGATGTTATCTAATTTAAACTTAGGTGTCTTTTGAATATAGTCATTGTCCACCTATTTTTTCACATAAATAAATTAGAATTTATGAGGTGTGATTACTTATTCATAGGTAATTATTACATAGTTCTCAAATAGTGATTGTATCCATTACACTATATTCTTTAATAGTGAAATCTTCATTGTCCGCCTATTTTTTTCACATAAATAAATTAAAATTTATCAATGTAATTATAATTAATTATAAAATGAATTAATATATAAATTAAACATATACACATTTGCAAAAATATGAAATATGATTCTTATATATGGAGATTAACCCCATTTTAGTATGCGCATAATTGCTAATATCTAAATAAACTTTGTTACAATATCATGGGTCAATACCATGGCTTATCAATACCACATACCTAAAAAAACCATTACTCATATGAAATGGCACTTGTTCATATGACATTTTTTAATTAATCAATTTAATTGAAATATAAAAAAAATCCATAACTACTTTGAAGATTAATCTCAACCTTTAATTTGTGTATATTCGAAATACCCAGTGAAGAGACATCTGCAATCCAATATCCGAGCGCCGAGATTTGATCGGCATTTACCCTACTCCTCGACAGAATTGAATCCATATTGAGACTTCTTGGATAGCTTTTGAAATTTTAAGGAAAGTTTCTCATTCCATAGAGCCTCCCAACGAATGGATTTAAGAGTAGATCTGGCATCAATCTTGGTCCATAAGTCTGACGGAATCGAATTGGATAGATTCAAATGCCAAGACAACCACTTCCTTGAAAGAAGATCAAGACATATTCTAACTTTGGAGATCTCACAACGAATGAGTGCAAGGCTCGCCTTCAAAAAAACATGATGGTTTTTCGAAATATTAAGCGGATGTTTATTCAAAGCAAAAGAAGGAATAATGGCACTCCGATCTTGGATTGCAGATGTCTCTTTGCGAGCTATTTCGAATTTCGGTGTTCCTACTTCTTCTTACGAATCCGTGATTTTTGTGGCTAATGCGCCCGCCGGTGTTCCTCAGCCTTCATCCGGCAACCAGGATTGCTCTCTCCAGCTCCCATTTAGCTCTTCGCGTCCATTAAAGGCTAGAGAGTTGATGGTTTCAGAAGAAATTACGAAGTCAAGGCAAGTGTCTCTCCTTTTAGGGTCACGGAGGTCATCTGATGATTTCCAGGCAGAGGAGAAAAATGCAGATGTCATCGCTCTACGTGTTTCTGACCGGTATCCCTTTCCTTCTGATTGTTTTTTGAGTTCTGACTTTGGTGTTGGCTGCTCATCTTTGGGTGAATCAAGCGGATCCGATGCATTCTCTTCTAATTTAGGTAACTCCATCCAATTAAGGTATGAGGCTCCCGTAAATTTAGACTCTAACAATTTTAATTTTTCTATTAACCAACCCTGCCCTAGCAAAAGTCTTATTAAGTATAATAATAATTTAATTAATGTTGAAATAATGAAACTAAATTAAAAGATTTAAATATGGATAATAGTAGTAATAAACATTTAATTATTAGTACACATCATATGAACATTATAAATGAAAAAGGGCCTAATATTAAGAAAAAGAGATTTAATGAATTAAATAGTAATTATGAATATAACTCTAGTATGAATAATATTATTTATAATGACAAGATTAAGAATAATATCAACAATAATAACTATTCTATTAACAATAATGATAGTAATAATTGAGTTCTATGAGCAAAAATGTGGTGTTGCTATGGGCTCTCCCCTTTCCCCGATTGTTGTTAATCTCTTTATGAAGCTCTTTGAATCCAAGGCTATTTCCTCTGCTCTGTACTAGCCAAAGCTTTGGAAAAGGTTTGTTGATGATACTTGTGTCGTCTGGCCTCATGGTAAGGAAGAGCTAGATCGTTTCCTCGTTCATCTTAATAGTCAATCTTTCTCCATAAAATTCACCATGGATTATGAGGTGGATGGTAGCCTTCCCTTCCTTGACGTTCTTATCTCTAGAAAGGATGATGGTTCTTTCTCCCATCAAGTCTTTCGAAAGAAAACCCATACTGAGCAATATCTTCACGCTGGTTCTCATCATTTTCCTGCTCAAAAATTAGGAGTCCTTAGCACCTTAGCCACCAGGGCATTGAGAATCTCTGATAAATCCCACCTTGAGGGAGAAAAGACCCATCTCCTTAGTGTCTTTTGTAAAAATGGTTATAGTAAGTCTCAAGGACTTAAGGCTTTTCTTAAAGCGGAAAGAAGTCCCTTAGTTAAAAATAAAAATATAAATGGACCTAATCAGTGGTCTTGCAATGTAAGGCTTCCTTTCATTCAAGGAACCACTAATAGGATTGCTAGGATCCTTAAAAAGCATAAGGTTTCTTCTTCCTTCAAGCCCCTTAGCACAATTCACAGCTCTCTTAAATCGGTTAAAGATCCGGTAAACACTAGAGATGGAAATTAAAGGTGTTTATATTATTGCTTGTTCTTGTGGGACACCTTACATTGGTGAAACTGGTCGTTCTATCAACCAAAGGATCAATGAACATGCTTCTGACGTTAAGCATGGAAGATCTCGCACCTCTGCCTTTGTTGAGCATGAGGAAAAGACTAACCATCATATATGCATTAAAGACGCTAAGGTCATAGCTAGGATTAACCATTTCCATCATCGGAAGTTAAGAGAGGCCTTAGAAATTGAAAAAATACCTATAAATCTCAATAGAGATGACGGTTGGAATATAAGGAGGTGTTGGATCCCTACCCTATATTCTCAATGGTCAAAAAAATAAATAAATAAATAGATTCTATTTTATATATATATTTTTTTATTTATTATTATTATTATTATTTTTATTTATTTATTTATTTATTTTTAGAGAAAGGAGAATAATATATATATATATATATATATATATATATATATATATATATATATATATATAGATATATATATTTTATTTTTTATTTTTTTTTATTTTTATTTTTTTTATTAGAGAAAGGAGAATAATAGGATTACAAATTTACATTCAGTTAAATAAATAAAAATACTAAAATATAATAGGTAATAAATAATTAAATAATAAGGAATTAATAAAGAAATAAATAATAATAATAATAATTAATTAACTAAATAAAATAAAATAAAATATAAAGATTTATAAATATATTTTATTAAACTTTTAAATTAATTAAATAGAACTAGCCATTATAATTTTATTTAATAATTAAATAAATAATTAAATTACTTAAAATGGAACAAGCGATTATTAAATTTCATAGTCAAACTAGCTGTTATCCTAACGGCTAGTTTAGCCATTTCTTCATCTATTTAAACTTAATGTCTGGATCTGATCTCTCACCTAGTCCTGATGATGAACCACACTGGTTGGTTTGAAACGCGTCGAAAATGTTCATCTGAATGTGACTATTACCGAAAATATTCTATATAATTTTACGATGGATCACAGAAGCCAAAATTCTATAAATAAACATACATACTTATTATCATAATAATAAACCTAAATTCTGATCCATTATACCAAATAGTTAAAATCTAACCCATCTCATCGACACTGCATACAACCATACACTAGGGGGAGTAATATTGGCCATCATATTAATGGGAACAGCGAGGGAGGCCACCAATATCAAGGATATTCAAGAAATAAGCTGTGCGGAAATGATATCAACCGGAGACGAAGGTGAGAACAGTTTGAAATGCCCATTGAGTGAGAAGCTCCTCGATTCTAGAACAAGGAAAATGTCCAGAGAACAGTCAAATGATTCAGGCGGGGAATAATCAGTTTAAGAATGGTTCAACGGGGTGACAAAATTAGATTGAACATCTAGTCGATTCCAGAACACGAAGTGAATTTAATAAAAAGATCGGCAGCGTGAAATTTTTTGGACTGGGGAATTGGTCATCGGCGAGTGCACCATGTTTCTTGGCCAGCAAATTTTCTGTGGGAGAAAAAGCTCTGTCACGAATCCAACATGCACTAATTCTTCAATCTGATCCTGCACAATCCAAGTTATGATTTGGACTTGTTTTCATGTGTTCATTTACCCACAACAAAAAGACCTTTCAACATGGGTGTCATTAAATAATGTTTAATGCCTTGAAATTACGGATCTTGTTTTCTCACCACACCGTTGGGAGTTCCCATACAAAACAGAGTCTACTTTTAAGTTGTTGAGGTAAGATTTACAAGCTTCAATGATCGGTGTGTAGAAGTTTCGATTGCTCAACATATTAACACAACATCTCTATGCAAAAAAACGTCGTGGCTATGGGAAAAGGATTAGAACCAGAGTTTAAGAACCCTGTACAACGTATAGAGATTCACTTCGTTACAATAACAAACAACCCTTTCCAATTAAGCAAAAACAACGAGTTTACTGAAATTGATGATAGTAATTTCACTCATTCGAACATGAAAAGGAACTTGCAAATTAAGCAAAAACAACGAGTTTACTCGATGATAGTAATTTCACTCGTTCGAACATGAAAAGGAAAAACTCTAGAACTTTTATTTTTCAAAACAAAATAAAAAATAGAGTTTATTTTTTCTTGGGCCCTTCATGACTCGATCTTAATTATATCTCCTCTCTAGCCCATTAGATCTCCTCTCTGGCCCTCTACTGTTCTCTCTACTCTTCCAAAATTACTATCTAGAAAAAATAAACTCACTAACAACTTCCTTCAACAAATGAAGGAGTTACTATTTTTTGTAAACAAAGTCCTATCATGGTTCAATGATCTAACTACTTGGCTTGATTGAGAGGATCAAATTGTCACTTATTCCTTTTTCTACTTAGAATTTGACAACAAATAACTATTTACATAAATTGCAATTAATAAGAAATAAGTAATCAATTTTCCTCCAAACCCTCATTAGCCACAACATGTGAACACACAAGCACATTGCTCGCTAGGTCTAGATGCTCTTGCATCAGACTCCCAAGGGTGAAGAGTCATGAACCCCAGTTCATTAATTTTGCCACTGTAAAACCTGTAACTTCCAACTCTATAGTATTCATTCACGTAAATACTTGATACTTCCCCTATAGGATGCTTCACAAACTTGATCAAATATCTCAAATAATTTCCTGTCTTGTTCATGTAGCTTAGGATGCTTCACCCACTTGATCAAATATCTCAAATAATTTCCTGTCTTGTTCATGTAGCTTAGGATTCTTCACCCACTTGATCAAACATCTCAAATAATTTCATGTCTTGTTCATGTAGCTTATTGCTATTTGCTTATCATCACACTTCATTGCCGGTTTCAGCTTACCAGGGTTCCATGTCTTATTTTGCAGTTTGACATTACATTCACCTGTATCATTATTTTCAATCAATATTTTTTTCTTCTTTTGTCCTCTATATATTCTCTTGGAATATTGTTGTATGAATCTCCACAATTCATCAATTTCTTTGTCCAATTCACTTGTCAAATGAAAAATACTATTCTTATGCAAATGGAGGTGTTCTTGTATAAGAACATCATAATCCATGTGCCAATCTTTTCCCATATACATCTCTAAGACATACAAATGCCTTCTCCATTGATGCCCTGAAACATTTCCAATTCCTTCTTCTAGATTCTCATTCATGGCTTCATCACTTCTTACTTCAATTTCGAGTATTCCTGCAATCCCACAATTTTTTTAAAGACTAAGAACTCTTCCTGCTTGCTTAGGTACTTGGGATACCTCTTCTTCTAGTAACTTAATTTCCGTATCCTTGATGATTATGGCATCATATTCATCTACTTATTTTTCTATACCATTGGACATACCACTGGCATAATCTTCTTCTGAAATGTTACTTTCAGCCTCTTCTTCATCAACAACTCTCTGCTTTATAATAGTATCCCTGTTACCATCATCCCTTGAAACCATCTCTGGTTCAACAACTCCATACTTTGGATTCAACATCATTCCATATTTATGAGACATTTTGATCTCATACCTCTTTACTTCAATCTGATATTCAGAGTCAATTCCCTGTTTCAAATTCACTTCACATTTCCTTATTCCTGCATATAAATCTTCACTAGAATCAATCAATTCATTAAGCATAAATGCTTCACCCTATTTTCTCTGTACTCCAAAATTCTTGACAACCTCTTTTTCACATTTGTCATCCATAACAACTTCTTCATTCTCATTCAACTCTTATTTTATAGTCTGAGTACTTATTCTCTGGTTTTCTAGCCTCTTCTCCAAAAGACTTAACTCATGCCACAAATCTGCTATCTCACTTGAAATTTCTCCCAAAAGTTCTACACAATCTTCACTATCTTCATTGTCTACAACCACTGCTAGCAGTCCTTCTTTACTCTGGTTGTCTTCAAGGTTAACAACCTTCAGTAATTGTTTATCATCTACAAAGTCTTCTATAGCAACCTTCAGTAGTTTCTCTTCTTTGGCTTAAGTCTTCAATAGTTGTCCAATACCTGCATAATTCACTACAGTCGTGTTTAATAGCGGCCCTTTCTTTTGCATCACAAGATTATGTGAATGTTCTTCTTCTATCTTCTGAAAAGCCAGATCTTTGATTTTCTTTTACCCTATGACAACATTAAACAATTTCATTTCTTTAGTGTTTCCTGCATTCACACACAAAATATTAGTTTCAAAACTATGAGACACTAAGGTCTCCTTAGATAATTTCATCATCAATTCTTCTGGTTGACTTTCACTTCCTGAATACACCATAAGATTCTCCATTAGTTTTATATTAGCTTCATCAGTTTTCCTGAGAAAACTCTGTGATTCATATTCATATGAATAGATCCCTTCCTTCTTGATCAACTTTTTCTCAAGCTCAGCTTTCTTACACCCTATATCCTTCTTACAAGCCAATTATTGTTGTCTCTGCTTTTGCTGCAATGCAAACTATTGCACCTTCTTCTTTCTCATCATCCATCCATAACACCCATCTTCATTATTCTCTTGAATCAACATTTCTATCTTATTGAGCCTTTCATTGATCTCAACGATTCCTTTGTCAACCTCCTTTTGACTTGTCCTCTGGATGTCATCCAATTGGACATCTTCCTTCACTTGATTGTAATATTTCTCTCTATTCTTCATATGACTATGGATATTCATCTTCTTTCCTAATTCCTTGATAGTCATCTAAAATCCTGTTAGTGAACAAAAACAAAAACAAAAAGCACGTTGGAAATTTCAAAGGGCATTCAATTTTTGATCATATACAAATCTTAAAACGTCTTTTAAAAGGATTATTTTAATAATTTTTGAAAAGTGGATATTTTAAAAGTAATTTTTTTATATCCAATTTTTTTTATAAAATAAATTTTATATAAAAAAATAATTTAGGGTTTTGTTATAAGGGTTATTTTTTTGAGCTTTGTAAAGCTTACAAAAGAAGATATTTAGGGTTTCATAAGAGAATATTTTTATAAGAAACATGGCAACAAACAGTTTCCAGCCACAACTTCCTTCTCACAGGGAAAAATTATGATGTGTGGGCCATTAAGATGGCAACCATGTTGAAGGCGCATGATGTTTGGGATCATGTCAAGTTTAGGTTTGCAGAACCTCAACATGACGCAGAAGAATGAGCCCTCAATAATGTAGAGAGGGAACAATGGAAGAAAGAAAAAAGGAAAATGCATAAGTGTTGCTTCTCATTCAGTAGGGAGTAGACCAAGCACTGTTCCAAAATATTATAATCACATCTTCAGCAAAGAAAGCATTAGAAACTTTGGCGACAAGCTATCAAGGTATGAGCAAGGTCAATATTGTTAAATTGCAAAATACTAAGAGAGATTTTGAAAATCTACAGATGAAAGAGATAGAGGACATTGATTTTTTCATGAGTCAGGTCATGGTTGTAGTAAATCAGTTAAAAACTTATGGTGAAGAAATTAAAAATAAAATAGTGATTGAGAAGGTGCTTAGATCTTTGTCTACCAAGTTTGATGTTGTGGCAACAACCATCGAAGAATCCAAGGATTTCGAAAAACTGATAGTTGATGGGATCACTTCTATCACATGAGGCAAGGATAGACAGAACTAAGGATTCCACTTTAGAAACTGCTTTCAAAAGTCAAGTTTCTACTTCAAAAGGTCGAGGCAGAGGTAGATCAAGAAACAAAGGACGAGGTGGAAGATATGGTGGTCAAAGAGATGGTCGAGAAGAGAATGAATATGAAAGTGGAAGAAGTAGCAGCAGAAACTTCAACAATAACCAAAGGTTTGAAAAATCAAAGGTGAGATGTTATTATTGCAATAAATTTGGTTATTATGCTTGTGATTGCGGGAAGAAGATAACTGATCAAGGAAACCATAGAGCTAATGTTAGTACAGAGCATACCAAATCCATGTTCCTAGCATGCAACACCATGCATGAACCTTTTGATAATGTGTGGCTATTAGACAGTGGTTGCAGTAACCACATGACATGTAACAATATTTTGGTTGCAAATTTGGATCAATTTGTGAAGACAAAGGTAAAGTTGGGGACTGGAAAGATTATGGATGTAGATGGCAAAGGAGTAGTCAACATTCTGACCAAGCAGGGAGAGCCAAAGACAATTTCAGAGGTATATTATGTTCCTGGTCTCAAACATAATTTGATAAGTGTTGGTCAATTGATGCAGAAAGGATACATAGTTATCTTTCAGGGGAAAGAGTGTGTTATTTATGACAAACCCCCAAGCAAGAAGCTGATAGCAAAGGTGAAAATGACGAGGAACAAAATATTTCCTCTAATTATGAATTACAACGACCAGGTCAGTTCTTTTACAGTTGTATGTTCTAATGATTATTGGTTATGGCACTTTCAGTTTGGACACTTGCACTTTTTTGTTTTAAGATTGTTGCAGCAGAAACAGATGGTTAGAGGATTACCTCCCATCAAAGAACCTGCTAGTACTTGTGAGTGTTGCATATTGGGAAAGAAACACCATGAAATTTTTACAAAGGGAGTTTCATAAAAATAAAAGAAACCACTTGAGTTGGTGCACACAGACTTGTGTGGACCTATGAGGACATAGTCAATTGGTGGAAGTTGTTACATCCTCACTTTTATTGATGACTATAGCAGAAAGGTTTGGGTTTAATTTTTGAAGCAGAATTCTGAAACTTTTGCAAATTTCAAAGAATTCAAAGCCTTAGCAGAGAACCAAAGTGATCGACAGATCAAGGTATTAAAGTCATATCATGGTGGAGAATATGATTAAAAGGCATCCCATGATTACTGCAAACAACATGGAATCAGAAGACAATTTACAACTAGATATGGCACAGCAACAGAATGGTGTAACAGATGGAAAGAAAAAAAAATTATGAACATGACCAGGGGCATGTTGAAAGCAAGAAACTTGTCTAATGACTATTGGGCAGAAGAAGCTGCATGTGATGTTTATGTGATAAACAAATCACCTACAAAGAGTGTGATGAAAAAATTTCGAAAAGAAACATGGTCAGGTATGTCATGCAACGTAACTCATCTCAGATTTTTTGGATGTGTAGCCTATGCACATGTGCCTAAGCAGATAAGAGGTAAATTAGATGATAAAAGTAAAAAATGCATATTTACTGGTTATAGTGAGCAGTCAAAATCTTATATATTGTATAACCATGTCACCAAGAGGACCATAATCAACATAGATGTTGTGTTTAAAGAAAAAGAGTCATGGAATGGGACCGTAGACAAAAACGTCGATGCAAAAGCACCATTGATGGAAGAGGATGATGTAGCAGAAAGAATCAAAAGAGAAGACACCAAACAGAGTCACACCAGTAAGAACTCTAAGATTTTTAGAGCAACATGGATCTTCAAGTAGATCGACAGACCAATATTCACCAAGCAGCCAGTCGGGTGATGAATCAAGAAATGGTAAGAGAAAGATGAGAAGTCTGAAAGATATTTATGATGATTAGGATGTTAGTTCAAATCTTTCATTTTTTTCATTCCAACCTTCTTCATTTGAAGAAGAAATCAGAGATGGAAATTGGGTACAAGCCATGGATGAAGAAATTGAAGCTATTGAAAAGAATGATACATGGGATTTGGTTAATTCGCCAAAGGATAAAAACCTCATTGCTGTGAAGTGGGTGTACAAGACTAAGTTGAATGAGAAAGGTGAAATTTACAGATTTAAAACAATACTTATAGAATTTGGAGAAACGTTTGCTCCAGTAGCCAAATTAGATACTATAAGAGTAGTTCTAGCTACTGCACTCAGAACAAGTTGAAAGTATATCAAATGGATGTCAAATCAGTCTTCTTAAATGGTATTCTAAAAGAATAAATTTATGTGCAACAACCTCCAGGTTATGAAGTTGAAGGTAGATAATATAAATTCTACAGGTTGAAGAAAGTGTTTTATGGACTAAAGCAGACACCTAGAGCATGGTATAACAGAATCGACAGTTACATGATGAAGAATGGTTTTTTGAGAAGAAACATTGGTCCTACCTTATACACAAAGGTAAATGAGCATGGACAAAATTTGATTGTTTGCTTATATTTTTATGATATGATTTTTACAGGTGATCTTGAGTTAGATGAATTTAAAGCAGCCATGATGAAAGAATTTGAGATGACAGATCTTGGTCTCATGAAATATTTTCTTGGCATAGAAGTTGAAAATTTTGAATAATGAATTTTTATTTTCCAAAATAAATTTGCTAGAGATTTATTGAAAATATTTAGGATGGATAATTGCAAACTTGTACCTACACCAATTGCAATAGGTACAAAGTTAAGTAAGGATGATGAAGGATCAGATGTCAATCCAAATCTATTCAAAATATTGGTTGGCAGCCTCATGTATCTCACAGTGACAAGACCAGATATTATCCAAGGAGTGAGTTTGATTTCCAAAATTATGGAGACTCCAAAAGACACACATTGGAGTGCAAGAAAAATAATTCTGAGATACATTGTAGGAACTAGAGATTGTGGCATAATGTATGAAAGTACAAAAAATAAATATTTGATTGGATTTACAAATAGTGATTTTGTAGGAAGTTTGGATGATAGGAAGAGCACTTCTAGATATGTGTTCCATCTTGGTTCAAGTGTGATTTCATGGGCATCTAAGAAGAAGCCCATTGTGACACTATCATCAACAGAAGCATAATATGTAGCAACAACATCAACATCATGTCAAACAGTATTGTTAAAAAGAGTATTGGATGGACTCAAGCAGAAACAACAAGGATCAACAAAAATATATTGTGACAACACCTCAACAATTTCCCTATCCAAGAATAATGTATTTCATCAAAAGAGCAAGAATATTGATACTAGATATCAATTTATTAGAGAACTTGTGAGAAATGGAGAAGTTCACTTGAAGCCTTGTGAATCTAGTGATTAAATGGTCGATATATTTACAAAGGCATTAGGAAAATATGTGTTTGAGTTTCACAAAAGAAACTTGGGTGTTGTAAGCCTAGCTGAGACATAGACCCGCAGGCATGTTGGAGTTGTCATGAGTCATGTTTTAGTTTAGCAGTCGTAATTAAAAGGGAGTGTTAAAATGTATAATTAACTCCCGCATGGATATTTAACTATATTTAGAGAGTCAGTTAAGTGAGCATTGAGTCAAGTCGAGTTATGTGATAGAATAGTTTGGTAAGTGTGTGCATGTCAAGCGAGTCGTTAGTCGAAAATGATAAATATCGTTCTTCATTGCATTCAGAGAGATTGAAGATAAATAAAGTTTGTGTGATCAATAGAATAGTCGCAGCTTGTGTGTGTTATTGTGTGTGAATTATTAGTGTTATTTTTTCTTTTACTCTTCTGTCTTTCCAACAATTAACGGATTCGTTTACCGAGACAGGAGTTGCTCAGACCGCAATGGCTAATAGTTCTACTAGCTAGACCTGTAAAATTATGCACCTCGTTTTCATTAATGGTCGGGGAAAATTATTAGTGTTTGATTTTTCACAGTTAAAATCTTTTCCCATCCATCAACATTTTGTGTTAAAATGGTTAAATTGCAGAAACTAGGCGCTTCAAATTGGACTCTGGGACCCACAAACTAAATTTGGGTCAAATACCGCTTAAAGCACGTGGATTAATTGCATCAGTTAATAATACAAACACGACATCTAATATTTAGAATACACGTCATAACCAATGCCAAATTCCATCATCATACAAAGTAGTGGTTTGACCGAACGATGCCTCTAATTCTCTCGTGATGTAAAGGGCACACCACGATATATGAGCGTCTAAAACGAGAATGGATATAGGGCAATCCGAATGCTTGTGTGTACAATTTCATGTGTGAAATCAAATGATTTTTCGATGTCTTACAATAAGATTCCAAATTCATAAACCAATCATATTTAATTTAAATAATTTAAAATATTTAAAAGGATTTAATTAAATTGGTAATATAATATAGGGATCCTTAGCTTTGGAGTATATATTCAAATTATTTTTGTTTGGCTAAGAGTTTGTTTTCCTTGGACTTAAAGAAACAAGTTCACTACCCAAGATCCATAAGAAATTGGTAAGATCGTTAAGAATAACTTAGTCTAGTGTAGAGTTAGGTAAAGTGTGTTTCTTTACCATGTACATTTGTAACTTATAATCCGACGGTCACGATTTGTAGTGATCTGACGATTATCTCTCTCCTTGGTATTAACGACACTTGATTGGTGGCTTAACACCCGATTGGTCCATGATCTCTATTTAAAGAGCATGGAGGGTCATTTTTTGGTTAACCGTTTATGAGAGAAACATATGTAACCTTTCTTTTTAAATTAATAAATTTCCTAAAGTGGCCACGTTGGCTTAGGCCGTGGACTATTTCCCTCTTCGAGGGTTTTAACCACATGATTATACTGGTGTACTGATTTGTGATCTGTTTGTGAGTAGTGACCTTTGGTTCTTGATCTACGGAACTTACCATATAAATTCCTACATGGTATCAAAGCTATTTTGAGGGCCGCATCTATTGTTGATCCAAATCCGAAGCCGGTTTGACTGCATGCGACTGTTGTTTTCTAGATCTATTTCTAAACATTTTCGAGCCTGGATAATTGCTCTGTTGTGTCCAGAGCGTCTGTTACAGTGAGGAATGCCTTTTGTTTCATGTGAAAAGGTTTACGGTTGCCCAAGTTATGTCAGTTTAGATATGGAGTAAAGTATTTTTGCAGTTATATTTGTTAATAGTTCTGCGTATTTCGGTTCCCTCTTTTTATTTCGGTTTTTAGGTTTTATTTATTTGTTGGATCTATATCATCTTCTCCGTATATGCTCTTTTCCCTGCATTGTGTGCAACCTCAGCAAATCAGAAACAGGAAGAAGTTTTTTTTTACTACGTATGCTCTTTCCCCACGTCTTTGTGCGATCTCGGGAAATTAGAAATAGTAAAAATAGATAGTTTCCGGTAAGGCTAACCGATAATCTAACATTCTACCGTAAGGCTTGCATTTCTTTGTTTACTCATTGTTGTGTGTTGGAAAAAGCACACACACGAAAGAACAGTTGACAGCGAAACAGATTAAAGAGAGTCACCTCATGATGTTGTAATCAAGGACCTCATAGATCCTAAACATATTTGAGCTACTGGAATTACTGATGATTCCACAAGGTTGTATAAGTTTGACAACTTTGGGTCATCACGTCTTCCCTCTATTTTTGTTGCTCATAATGATGATGTGAGCAAAATTTGGCATGAGCGATTTAGTCACTTAAACTATCGCTCTCTTCAAACTCTATGTAAGGAAAATATGGTGACAAGTCTTCCTATGGTATCTTGCCGAGATGGTGTTTGCTCTGGATGTGTACTCGGAAAACATCATCGGGATAGTTTTGAAAAACGTGCCTCTTGACACGCTTCAACCCCTTTGCAGCTTGTGCACAATGATTTATTTGGTCCACTTCCTATTGTTTCTTTCTCTGGTTGCAAGTACTTCTTAACTTTCATTGATGATTTTTCTAGATGCACTTGGGTATACTTTTTAAAACTCAAGAGTGAAGTTTTTAACATATTCTTGGCCTTTAAGGCCTTTGTTGAGAAACAATTTGGACATCAAATTCTTAATTTAAGATCAGACAATGGAGGAGAATATGTTAACAACAAATTTATCAACTTCTGCACTGAGCATGGCATTCAATTGCAACATATTGTTCCATATACTCCACAAAAAAATGGTGTAGCTGAATGGAAGAATCACACCTTAAAATAAATGGCTAATTGTATGCTTCAATCTAAAGGATTTGGTCTCAATTTTTGGGCAGAAGCCATTAATTGTGAAAATTACATAGTAAATCGCACTCATACTAAGGTTTTAAAGAATATAACTCCAGAAGAAGCTTGGAGCTCCATCAAACCAGATGTAAGTCACTTTCATGTTTTTGAAAGTGATGCTTAGGCCCATATTCCATATGCGAAACATAAAGCCTTAGAACCTAAGAGTGAAAAATGATTTTTTGTTGGATATTCTGAAGATGTCAAAGGATATAGACTTCTTCAACCAAAATCCAAAAATATAATCATTAGAAGAGATGTAAAATTTGATGAAAATATATCGGCCTGCAAGCCTAGTTCGGCGGGTGTGCCACCTTTGGCCTGCGAGCCTAATTCGGCATATGTGCCACCTCTCTCTCTCTCTCTTCTATTTTTAATAGCACTCCTTCTAGTTCAGATGATGACAGCGAGGATGAAAATACTCCTCCACCTCTTGAAATTGTTCCTTTTACTCCACAACTTCCAAGATGGGTGCACTCTACTCGAGATGCAGCGGGTTCTCTTGCAGGTGACCCTGCAGATTGACGACGTACTCATTCTCAGTTCGAAAGAGCCTCTTCCTTATTGGCTCAAGTTCCAACAAATCTTGATCCAGAAACCTCTGAAGAAGCTTCTGGTCATCTAGATTGGGATGAAGCTATGAATGAAGAATATCGTTCCTTATTGGCGAACGATACTTGGGATCTTGTTCCTCTTCCAAAAGGAAGAAAACTTGTCAGATGCAGATTGGTTTACAAAACAAAGTTTGAACCAGATGGAAAAGTGGATAGACATAAAGCTCATCTTGTCACTAAAGGATTTTCACAAGTTGAAGGCATTGACTATACTGAAACCTTCTCCCCTGTTGCCAAAATGAATTCTATCCACCTTGTTATTTCCCTTGCTGCCTCCTTTGAATGGGAAGTCCATCAGATGGATGTTAAATCTGCCTTCTTACATGGAGATTTACATGAAAAAATCTACATGAAACAACCCCCTGGCTTTATCTAAAATGACTCTAGCCTTGGTTGTCGCCTTAGGAAGTCTCTCTATGGTATCAAACAAGTTCCTCAAGCTTGGTATGCCAAAATGGATAGATTTTTTTTAGATAATGGCTTTTCTAGGTGTCATTCTGACAACACTGTCTACACCAAGAGAGTGGGTAAATGCTTCACCATCCTTGTTCTTTATGTTGATGATCTTATCCTTACTAGTAGTGATCCCAACCATATAAAACATGTGAAGTCTAGCCTCAAAAAGGAGTTCGAAATGACAGACTTAGGACACTTGCATTATTTCCTTGGTCTTCAAGTCTTGCAATCCAAGGAAGGTATTACCCTCTCTCAGTCCAAGTATGCTTGTGATCTTCTACACCACTTTCACATGGAAGACTATAAGCCAGTCCCTTCTCCCTTTCAGTCTGGAGTCAAGCTTTCAGTCATTTGTATTGCCCCTGAATTTGATGCTACCTTATACAGTAAACTTGTTAGCAAACTTCTGTATCTCACCCATACCCATCCTGACCTTTTCTTTGTCATTGGTCTTGTCGCTCGGTTTATGCACCAACCACATGAAAGTCACTGGAAAGCGGCTAAAATAATACTTCGATATATTCAAGGTACAGTTCATTTCGGGATTCATTACAGTGCAAGATCATCTCCATTGTTGACTGGTTTCACTGAGTCTGATTGGGCTGGTGACCCTGATGATCGAATGTCTACTGCAGGATATGTATTCACTCTTGGTTCAGGACCTATTACTTGGTCTTGTAAGAAACAAAGTGCCATCTCTCTTTCTTCAGCAGAAGCAGAGTATCGTGGTGCAGTTGAAGCCAAAAAGGAAGCCATGTGGCTTCATCAGATCCTATCTGAATTTGGTCTCCATTAGCAACATCCAACTGCAATTTGGTGTGATAATCAGAGTGCCATTCAGCTATGTAAAGATCCAATTCAGCATCAGCGTATGAAACACAATGAACTCCACATACACTTCATTAGAAAGCTCATTCATGATCATGTTCTTGAAGTGCAGTATTGTCCAACCAATGATCAAGTAGCCGATATCTTTACAAAGGCTCTCATAGAAGCGAAGTTTACCAAACTTCGATCCATGCTTGGAGTTCAGGAAAGTTGTCATTAAGGGGGTATAGGCTCTAATGCCTCCTTCCTTCTCCTATTGTGTCACTTTTGTAAATCCTTCAATCCTATCCCAATTTGTTCTTAAGGTGGGATGTTAGGATATTTCGACACATAGGAAATGGGCTCCTTTTGTGTCACCTTTTAAATCCTTTAATCCTATCCCAAGTTGTTCTTAAGGGGGGATGTTAGGATATTCCGACACATAGGAAATAGTTAAGAATAACTTAGTCTAGTGTAGAGTTAGGTAAAGTGTGTTTCTTTACCATGTACATTTGTAACTTATAATCCGACAGTCACGATTTGTAGTGATCCGATGGTTATCTCTCTCCTCGGTATTAACAACACTTGATCCGTGGCTTAACACCCAATTGGTCCATGATCTCTATTTAAAGAGCATGGAGGGTCATTTGTTGGTTAACCATTTATGAGAGAAACATATGTAACCTTTATTTTTATATTAATAAATTTCCTGAAGTGGCCATGTTGGCTTAGGCCATGGACTGTTTCCCTCTTCGAGGGTTTTAACCACGTGATTATACTGGTGTACTGATTTGTGATCTATTTGTGAGCGGTGACCTTTGGTTCTTGATCTATGGAACTTACCCTATAAATTCCTACACTAGTAATTAATTCTAGGTGGCATGAATTTCCTTGAATAATGGTGATGAGTCTACTTGCATTCACGGATAAAAACCAATGATGGTTGTCTCCATTACTGATTTGACAACATAGTTATATGGATGACTATGGATGACCATGGTAGTGCAAATTACATTAAATTTATCTATAATAGTAGGCCCTAGTTGACCATTGTTGGTCATGTTTCCTATAAAGGAATGTGATTTAGGATGGTGCAACATGTTGACCATGGGTGAAATTAGTTGATGAAGTTTTGACCATGGTTTCCCATGGATAACTTTAAGTAGCCATGTTGAGAATCATTGACCAAGGTTGACCATAGTTTGGTTGAAAAAAAGGTTGAATATGGATGTATATGTTTGATATTAGTTGTCTATGATTAACTTTGGAAGACTATGGTTGAACATAATTGAATATGGTTGGCCATAGGATGACTATGATGGGCAATGGTTGTACATGCGTGACTATAATAGACCATGTTTAATGAAATAGAACAAGTTTTCCCATGGTATAATTTGGTGACAACATTTGACCATGGCTGACCTTGTTCAACCATGCTTGACTATGGTCAACATATGGTTAAATAAGGGTGGAAATAGTTGAATAGGACTGTCAGCATTTTCCTATAGCTGAATGCAAACCATGTAGAGCATGACATCCACATTAAACTAATTTTTTCTATGATAGAGTTTCATTGATTATGTTTTTCCATGGTTGAATATGTTGCTTATGGTTGAATGTGGTTGACCATGACATACTACGACTGACCACCTTGAACATGTTTGAACATGGTTACGAGGGTTGACCATTGCCCCTTGACATTGGTTTACTATGGTTGAATATGGTAAAATATGGTTATGTTGTGGTTGAAAGATGACAATTTTTAACAATGGTTGACCATGGTTGACAAATATTAACAATGTAGACCATGGTTGGCCTTGAGTTGACCATGGTAATTACTACGCACATTGCTTTTAAGTGCATAGCACCAAGGTTTTTCTTGTTGTATTTTTTTGTTATTTTTTGGTTTTCACATTTCGAGGTGATAATTGTGTTAGTTTTTTTCCTTTTTTGTGTTAGTTTCTACCATTTCTTCTTCTTTTCATGACTGTATTTGTTAGCGCCTTGTTTTTTTACATCCATTACAGTGAAAAAATGTTCTTTTCAAAACGTGACATTAGATGTCATTCGTCACAATGTGATGTCAATTTTCTCATAGCATGTTCATGCCATTTTATTTGTACAACCACATTGTGATGTTAGTATTTTAATGTGACATTGTGATGATGTTTTTTTCTCATGAAAATGTAAAGTTGATTCTTTTTATTTTTCACAATTGTGATGTTGCTTTGTTTTGTCACAATGTGACATTGACTTCTTTTTCTTTTCTTTTTTTTGTCCCAACATTTGTTTTCATCATCTTACCATTGCATGATAGTGTTACTACATCTGCAATTCACTCAGGACAAGAGGACATAAGTCTGATAAACCCCTAATCTAAGATGGTGTACATTGATCCATTGACTGAGCCAAAACCGGGTGATAGGCTAGAGAAGAGGCTTAGTAACTGTGCAATTGTGCAACTCAGGAAGCTAGGGGTGAAGCTTGAGAATTGAGACTGTGCAATGCACAGTTCAGGTTGGGCTGAGGAAGAACATTGCGCAATCTATGAGCTCAGGGTGACAAGATGAGGGATTTTGCATTGCTTGCGCCAATTGTGCAGTTCTGGAGGGAATTTAAGCCCAAGTGATTGCACAATTCCATAGTTCAAGAGCTCATTGTTGAAGCTTGAGCCTTTAATTTGCGCAATGCATAGTTTAAACAGGACAATGGAGACAAACTGCGCAATTTATGGACTTAGTGAGCTCATCTACGGGGTTTTTCATTGCTAGGGAAAACTATGCAGTTCTGGGGGGCAGAGGAGGCTAGGCCATTGTGAAACTACGCAGATCAGGAACTCAGGGGATGAGGTTTAAGCTATATATTGCGCAGTACGTAGTAGAGGCTAAGCTGGGAAGATGAATTGTGTAATTCTGGGAGGCAAGGTCAGGCTTGAGCACTGAATTTGTGAAGTGAGCAATACTAGAAGGCAGGGAATGCACATTGCATAGTGTCAAGGGACAATGATGTAGCTTGAGGATTGGAACTGCGCAGTGTGCAATTGAGGAAGGCTGGATGAGGCTAGGTTTCTAGGAAATAACTGAAAATTGGCTAAGTGTGGGATCGAAGAGACTGATGTGAACAATGATATGACTTGACTGTGATCACATACTTGAAACACTTTGGTCGCACAACAACGTAGATTATGCGAACACGTTGAAAACATACTTCCATCAATGTAAAAACCTTGTGATGACTTTACGACAAGTGCGAAACTAAAGGTACACGTTGAAAACATACTTCCATCAATGTAAAAACCTTGTGATGACTTTACGACAAGTGCGAAACTAAAGGTACACGTTGAAAACATACTTTTGTTTGTGCAACAACCTTGTGATGACTTTATGACAGGTGCGACATTAAAGGTAGATGTTGCGATGATCGCGACGACGCTTGTGCGACAGTTCTTAAAACATTGGGAATTATTGAAAATGATTTTTACATGGTTATACCAACTCATTTACACAAAGATAACCCCTTGAAACCACCATAGCAAGCATGCATACATTGTGCAACAACTAGCATGTGAAAAGACACCAGTTTCTAAAGTGCGAACGACTCTTGCAATATGTGAACGAAAAATAAAGTAACACATGCTAGAGAAAATATAAAATGGAAATGAAACTAGTTAGAGTGAAAGAAAGCAAAAGAGACAATTGAAAACATAAAAGCGGCACTCGCAAAAATAAAGGTGCCCGAGAGCGATAGTTTGCAAAACTCATCAAAAAAGAAGTACAAACGTAGATATAATGTGAGAAAATGTCATTGTCATTGCACACTGATTGTCGAAATAGATTTTTCATTGCACATGCACAACCTTGATGGAACCTGTTATGCTTGTCCACGCTTGCGTAAAAGAATGCACTCATGAAATTGTTACAGACTGAACATGTGTGAGAAAGTGACTTTGACACTTCTGATCTAAGGAAGGAGCTTCAAAGCATCAGCTAACCAAGAAGTGACTATGAAAAGGCCTATCGCAAGATCCACAGTAGGCTCCAAAATTTTAGTGTACGCAAAATTTTGGAGGGTGTTTATCGCAGTGACAACATGGAGTTTACCGCTCAAGAAAGATATCAAACCCCCCATTTGGGTTAATTGGTGCACACTCCAGGGGGTTTTGAAGTGGAACAAGGATGCATCATCTTAGCACGATGGAGATTCGACCAAGAAAATAACACATTATTTAACAAATTCTTGGTTTTTGCCTTTCGTTCTAAATTTGAGAATTTCCTGCTAAACATCAAACAAGTGGATGGAGTTTTGCAACCAATGTGGACCAGTTATTTTGACTTGCTTCACAATCCATCTCTTGAAGCTATGTGATCTTTACAAAATTTTCATTTTTCTCCTTATGCCCAAAATTTTTGGGTTTTGCTTCTAAAATTTGGGGTTTGCCTTTAACTCAAAGAGGGTCACCACTAACAACACTTGGATCACCTTGTTTTTCACTTCTTTATTTTATCATTTGACATCAATAACACTATAATAATTTCCAACACATGCATTTTCTTGGACATCGATGACACTAAAATAATGACCTACATAAATGATAACATGGTACTTCCTTTGACATCAATGACAACAAAATTCCCCAAAATCCCTCGAGTGGGAGAGGAGAGGAGAAGATGAGGCTTTTGACACAATGTCAAAGGGCTAAAACAAAAAGAGGGTCTAACCTATATTGATAAACATATTTAAGAAAGACCAAACATACCATAAACTAAACTTCACCGTTACGAACACAGGGGAAGGCTACCAAATACCAAGAGGGAATGAAAAAGCAGGCAGAGAATTCTTTGACACATTGTTGAAAGAGAAACCAATTTTCCAAAGCCTAAGAGGAATGAATAAGAGAGGAAGATGGAGACATCCACTTTGGAAAGCTCGGTCAGTGTTTTTCAATGCTTAGTTGTCTAACTTTATTTAGATCTCACTCAAACCACCAAGTTTCTTGTATTGAGATTTAAAACAATGTTGAAAAATCACTTCCCATTTTGCTCCAAGGTATCTAGCCCACCATAGAAAAGGAAAATTCATGTTGTGGGAGGGAGAATATGCCAAATTTTTGTGAATTTCAATTCCCACATATTCCAACTTTCCCCACATACATGCATGTCTCCGCCATGATTATTGGGGCATAATATAGACTATGGGGATGCGATTTCCAAAGCTCAGAGGCCACTGAACTAACAAGCTTTCCACAACTTTTCATTAAACCTAGCTTTAATGAAATTGCATGCAGCCTTAAGGCGTAAAGACACCAATTATTTGGGGTGGAACAACTTGGAACACCACTACCTATTAAATCTTTATATCATGATGACACCCCGCGGGGATATATCAAAAATAAATTAAAATTACTGACTTATAACTTAGTTTTTATCACTAATTTTTATTATTATTTAATTATTCCATATTATCAATGAAAATATTAATTGCATGGAGAGTAATGAGGCGCTTTCCAACCCAGGGTGAGATAGAAATTCTCATGAACAAACAAATGAAGAAATGAAAATAAATATATATTAAAAAATTAAGGCAAAAAGTTACAAGTCATTACAAAGTTAAATAAGATTATCTATATATATATATATATATATATATATATATATATATATATATAAAACATGGAATTAAATGATAGCAAAACTCACATTAATTAATTTGACCCAACTGAATTTTTAGTAGATTTTAAATAAAATAAATAAACTAGTGGAACCATTTACGTCATGATATATCTCACATTTATAAGATTAACAAATCATAAAAATTAAATAAATTATAATTATTTTTAATTATTGTTATAATTACAACCAGAAATTTTATTGTGGGGTTTTTGTTGGTGACAATGTTGATAATTTTCGTCCTCAATAGGTGTCCCGAATCTCAACAATGCCATGTACAAGCTCACTTTCTATCAAACTTATTTTTTGTCAAGTTCTTCCAATTGTGCGATCAAAATCAATTTTTGGAAAATGGGAATGGGAATGACAGTGAAGAGCAGTCCCAATTTCAAATCTCATTCCTCTGTCATCCAGGCCTCCTCCCAAGGAATGGGACAAGAGATACCAAATAAGAAATAGCGACAACCATGCTCCCGAAAAAATTTCTATTGCCGATTTCAGGCAAATGGTCATGGAAACCCCTCGTCATGTCGAGGAGAATTCAAAAGAATGCCCTCAAGGACTGTACTAAGCTCCTACGAAGGAAAGGCGAGAAGATCAAAATCCATATTAGAAGCCCACATATATGTGTTCTCTTCATGTTCTTGCACCACATGGGACTATTGATTTAAGGATAAATGATGCACATAGGATATCTATTGAGAACAAAAAATATCCTGGAGGTGATGTTGAACATACACATCTAGTTAAAGGTTTAGATTATGCATTGTTGCATAAAGTGGGAAGTGAGATTGACAAAAAAAAACCAGAGAATGAAGATATTTCAGATGGCAAGTCAAGAGTACATAAGGAAGAACAACAAGTATAATTCTACATCGCTACAAAAAATTTGATTTATCATGGATGATAAAGCCTCAGAGCATGAACAATCCTAATGAAATATCTCTTCTAGGCCGAAAAAAAATTGGCTACAACATTGAGCAGTTTTATCAAGACATTCAGACAATAGTACATAGAAGTAAAGCTGATTTCCCACCTCCACGGGAATCTGTCTCCATTGGAGTAGATGCATCCGTGCTTGAGTGTATTGCTAAGATCATGTCTTATCTTTTCTTAGGCTCCTTTGGAAAGGTTTTGAAGAAGAAAGGAAGGAAAAATCGAAAGGAAGAGGCAAGACACTTGAATCCTTAGTCGTTGAATATGGAAATGATTATGAGAAACAACCAAATGTTGCAGATGGACATTATATGTTATGAAAATAGCTCCAAAAATAGAAGAAAAGAGAGATAAACGCCTTAGAAATAAGCCACTTCAAGGGGGCAACCTCCTTTACATTAAATAAATGAATAATGCTTGGATGATACAAATGAAAAAACGTCCTTCTATATATAGGAGTCCATGGGGTCACAATATAATCCTAGCCGACCTAACAATAATAATGTAAGGGCACAATAATAACAATATGGGGGTTACATGGGTACAATAATAACGATAAGGGAGCTACACTAACAATAAGGGAGCTACACTAACAACAATAAGGGACTACACTAGTAATATAGGGACCTAACATGCCCCTCTCCTTCAAAAAAGTGTTGTCCTCAACGCTTGAGTAGCTCTGGATGCTTCTATATAAAATTCGCATCCTCTATGTATAATCTTCAGTGGGTAAGTTCTTCCACTTGATGAGATACTCTTAAATTGATCAATTTCGTAACTATCGAGTTCTTGTTTCCGTGACTGCTTCAGGTTCCAATATGATTTTTCCTTCCTCATCAAGTTCTTGAAATATTGTTTGAATATGAAGTTTGTCACCCATAACCTTATTTAAGCATGAAACATGGAAAACTGGTTGCACTTGCAAAGAATTAGGAAGCTCCAATTTGTATGCCATAGTACCAATCTTGTGCTAAAAATAGTCCTAAAAATATTGTACTAGTATGGTTGTAGTCCTAAAAATAGCCAGTCTCCTACATCAAAACTTCCCTCACTACGATCTTGATATGCCTGTTGTTTCATTCAATTTTGTGCCAAATTTAGGTTATCCTTTAATAGTTGGAGAACTTATTGTTGATTCTCGATGTGATCTTCCACTCATTTAACCTTAGAATTTTCTCTTAAAGATTATGTGATGGACGGTGGATGATACCCTTAAATTGCCATAAATGGGATCATTTTTACTGCAGTATGGAAGGAAATGTTATACCACCATTCAGCCAAAGGTAACCACTTGACCCATTGTGTTTTTTTATCAGATACAAAACAACGAAGATATCCTTCCAAACATTTGTTCACTATCTCAATTTGACCATCGGATTGAGGATGATAAGATGAGCTATGAGCTAGTTGAGTACCCAAACAAGAAAATAATTTTGTCCAAAAATTTCTAGTAAAAATGGGATCTCTATTGCTTACAATAATCTTTGGGTTTCCATGTAGCTTTTGAATTTTTTTCCATAAATGCAGTAGAAACTATACTTGCTTTAAATGGATGAGATAATGCACAAAAGTGAGCATACTTGTTAATTCTATCAACTACCACCATGGTGACACTCTTTCCTTTGGAATTAGGTAAATCTATGATAAAATCCATTGAAATCTCCTCCCAACGTTGACTTGGAATGGATAAAGGTTGTAGAAGACCCGGGGTCTTAATTGTCTCGACTTTATTTTGCTGGCAAACCTTCCGCCACCAAATTTTGAATATCAGATTTAAGGTCATCCCAAAAAAATTCTTTCTTCACACTGTGGTAAGTTTTTAATAATCCCGAGTGTCCTCCCAAAGGAGAAGTGTGCAACTCCAAAAGTATCTTTTTTTTAGTTGGAAATTCTTACAAAGATATAAGTGATCTTTGTACCATAAGGAATATTTTTTCCAACTAAATGTATCAGATGTACTAGGATCTTGTTGTAAAATTTGAACGAGTGTCCACTCTTCTTTGTCCTTCTTCTATTCATCCCTTGCTTCGGTTATCCAATCTGGTTTGATAATAGAAATGGCTCAAAGAAATGCTTCCACCTCTTCATCCTTTCTTGAGAGTGCATTTGCAACAACATTTATCTTCCCTTTTTTGTAGATGATTTAAAATTCATAACCCAACATCTTTGTGACCCAATTTTGCTGCTCTTATGAAGATAGTCTTTGTTTAAGACTATCATGATCATTTTTTTACCTTGAAGTGTCTTTCCATTAGGTAAGGTTTCCATTTCTTTAGTGCATGCAATATTGACAACATTTCCTTCTCATAAATAGCTTTCTGTAAATACTTTTCTTTGATTGGACAACTTTAAAAATCAATGGGCCTTCCTTCTTGCATTAAAATAGAACTAATTCCATTTCCTGAGGCATCACATTCCACAATAAAGGTTTTTGTGAAGTCTGGCGTAACTAATACCGATGCTACGCACATTTCCCCTCTAAGATGTTCAAAGGCCTTAGTTGCTTCAGGAGTCCATGAAAATGCATCTTTCTTCAATAATGTTGTTAGAGGTGCTACTATTCTCCCATAATTCTTAACAAACTTGCGATAATACCTTATTAACCCGAGAAATCCTCGCAATTGATTTATGGTTATGGGGACTTTCAATTCCTTAATGGTTTTAATTTTATTATGGTCTACCTTAATACTCTTGTGAGATACAATATGAACCAGATATTCCACCTCTTGTACTCCAAAGAAACATTTGGAGGTTTTTGCATATAATTGTTTCTCCTCCAATAGTTTGAGCACCTTGTCAACATCTTGAACATGATCCTTCCAAGACCTGGTGTAGATTAGTGTATCATCAAAAAAAACTAACACAGATTTTCTAAGGGTGGGTTTGAAAATGGAATTCATCAACCCTTGAAATGTAGAAGGTGCATCGGTAAGGCCAAAAGGCATGACCAAAAATTCACAATGACCCTCATGAGTTCAAAATGTTGTTTTCAGATTATCTTCAGTCTTCATTCTAATTTGATGATATCCTGAACGAAGATCCAACTTGGTAAAACAAATTTCTCCATGTAATTCATCCATTAATTCATCAATCACAGGAATGGGAAATTTATCTTTAATAGTGAGCTTATTGAGCTCCCTATAATCCGGACACATGCGCCATGATCCGTCCTTCTTGTGCACCAATACTACTGGAGCAGAGAAAGAAATTTGACTAGATTGAATTATACCAGCCTCTAACATTTATGCAATCATACATTCAATTTCACTCTTTTGGACATAAGGATATCTGTAAGGCCTGATGTTTGGAGGAACACTTCTTGGAATCAAATGAATATCATGATCATGATCACGAAAAAGTGGGAGTCCTTTGGGAGTTTCAAACACCTTGGAATGATTGTCCAAGACTTTTTGGAGATCTGGAGAAATATATGATTTTGATGTTGGAACTTCTAGTGAGCATAGTTGTGCAACTACACCTCGTTTTTCTTTCTTCAGAAGCTTTTTCATGACATTAGAGCTTATTATCTTTCCCGGATTTCCTGCGATACCTCGTAATTCAACTTCCTTTCCTTCTGATTTTTTTTTTAAGAAAACTTCTTGAAAATTAAAAGCTACCATCCCCAAAGATTGTAACCATTTTACTCCTAGTACAACATCATCACCTCCCATTGGAAGGGAAAGCATTAGACTATTCAATACATATTCCCCCATGGTTAGCT
Source organism: Pinus albicaulis (assembly GCA_034641835.2). Lineage (NCBI taxonomy): Eukaryota > Viridiplantae > Streptophyta > Pinopsida > Pinales > Pinaceae > Pinus > Pinus albicaulis. The sequence goes on from CM076572.1 coordinate 976,694,607, forward strand.
TGATATTGTGGCATTTTCCAGAGCAATTTATAGTTCCTCCATTTGCAACCATCACTTGACATTTTAGTGTTGGGTATAGGAAACAATTCAATTCCTTGGCTACCTTACAATGAATAAAATTATGGGTACTACCTGAATCAATCAACACTATTACCTTTTTCTTCTTGATATGTCCTTCTATCTTGAAAGTTTTAGGAGTGGTAATTCCTTCCAATGCATTACACGATATGGTCGGATTCATTTCTTCTTTCTCTAGGGTTGGCTCCTAGTGTATATACTCTTCTTTTGAAGTTTATTTTCATTTTCTTCCTCCTCTTCACAATCTATGTAAAATAATTTATTCTCAGCACACTTATGACCTTTAGTGTATTTGCTATCACAACTATAGAAAAACCCTTTTGCTCTTTTTTCTTCCAATTGTTGTGGTGTCAACCTTGTAGGTTGTGGAAGTCTAGGAGTAGCAACACTTCCATCTTTATAGATGTGAGTGGTTGGCTTTCTTGTCGCCATAATTTTACATTCAATTTTTCTTTCCAACCTGAATGCATTCTCCAATGAATCAGGTTCCCATATGTGAACCTCATGTTGGATGTTATCCTTTAAAGTCCCTATGAAGACATCAATCCTGTGTTCCTTTGGAATATCAGTTAACCCTTATATTCAATTTTTGGAAGTTCTCAATGTGCTCCACCACTAAACCCTTTTGTTTGAGATTTATCAATTGGGTAAAGAAGGTGTTTCTCTTTGTATCCTCATAATGTGCTATCATTTCCTCTGTAAAAATTGACCAAGTAACAATTTTTTTACAGGTTAAAAGCCATCGATACCATACAAATGTATTTTGTTCTAAATATAAAGTTGCAATGCGTACCTTTTGTGTGTTTTGCACATTATTGAGATCAAAATATTGCTCCATCTATAGTATCCATGTTACGAGATCCTTGCCATCAAACTTATTCATATCGATCTTTGGAATATGGTGGGTCTTCCATCCAAAGTTGGAGTTTATGAAATCGTGATTAACATTTATTTTGTTCTCATCATGAGTTTCCTCTACTATATTTTCACCATTAGGATTAATTTAGTGTATAAATTTTTTCAAACCTTCCATTAGATCATTCTTCATGTCTTCCATGTTGTCTTTCATTTTTTCTTCTATACCATCAATCTTAGCTTCCACGCATTTCTTCAAACCATCCATATTAGCTTCCACGCCTTTCTTCAAACCATCCATATTATCTTCTATGCCATTCTTCAAACCATCCATCTTAGCTTCCACACTTTTCTTCAAAACTTCAAATTCATTTTTTTGTTTCTCTTTGCGAGAGCGGAATTTGGTGCAATTGCTCTTGTAATTTTGATATATCATGTTGCACTTCTTCATCTTCATGAGTCATATTAGAGTATTTTGAGGGCTTAATGGGAGCTGAATTCTTTTTGGGGGGCATTTTAGAACCCAATACTGATATCTATGCTGCAATATGCCCTTGGAATCACTTCAAAGTGATTTTTCAAACAAGACTTATGCAATTTGAAAAAAAAAGACACATCTTTTTCTTGCTTTTGAGGAGCTTGATATTGAAACTGAATTATCTCTATGATTTTAGATCTTCAATATCTGAACTTTGGTCATGTAGTAGCCCTCTGAATCTTATTTTGAATGCCACGGGTTTTACCTGATTTGGATGCTTCAAGACAAAGTTATTCCCAATCTCCCACAATGACCTAATTATGGACTAGTTCAGTAGAGAGAACTTGTACGTCGTGCCATGTGTCACTTCTTCCTCCTTCAGCTCTGAAATTGATACACAAAAAACTATAGTCTGTATACTTTTGGTCACTTTTTACAAAATTCCAATCCGATGTTCATAGAGATAGTTATGATGATTTTCCCAAGGTCACCTCTTTTAGATGAAATTGGGGAGCCTGCAAAAACCCTAACTTCCACAGATCATATCTCCGAAAATATTGCGAACCAAGATCTGAAATTTTTACAAGAAATTCCACAGGATTTCAACTTTGCGTGGTAAAAATTTCAGCTTTGAACCTTCGTAGAAAAAGAGTTATAGCAAAAATTCCACAATGACCTATTTGGAGTAGCGAAACCCTAGAATCCAAAACTCTGATACCAAATGTAATGAAACCAGCTCCAAAAATAGAAGAAAAGAGAGATAAACACCTTAGAAATAAGCCACTTCGAGGGGGTAACCTCATTTACATTACATAAATGAACAATTCTTGGATGATACAAATGAAAAAACCTCCTTCTATATATAGGATTCCATGGGGCCATAATATAATCCTAGCCGACCTAACAATAATAATGTAAGGGCAAAATAATAACAATATGGGGGTTACAGGGGTACAAAAATAACAATAAGGGGGCTACACTAACAACAATAAGGGACTGCACTAGTAATATAGGGACCTAACATTCTAAGAGGCACCTCATTGAGAAATGTCATTGCCTCCTCCTCCTCCTCCTCCTCACAAAGGTCACACAGAAGCAAAAGAGCAAAAAAAACAACTTTCTGTGAATTCCCACAATAAGGAAGATGAAATATTTTAAGGTGTTGGCAATAATTAATTTTTTCATGATATAAATGAAATCCAGAGTCCCCTCTCATAAGATATGGAAGAATCACCCAGGGACATGAAGAGGCAAACATTTTTCAATGATCCTGTGTATGGTCCAGCACCACCTATGGATATGATGGGTCAAGATTGGAAGAAACAAGGGGGTTATGATACTATTCTAGGAATATCTTACCAAGATATAAAAAATATCCTCCACCACCACCTAAGCAAGTTGTTGGACAATGGGTATTATACTGATCAATATATTCATAGTCAGATACCAAATTATGTGGAGGCACGAATAACTTTACATAAGGATCCTTGATTTATGACTTAGGAGGATAAGGAGCGTGGTATTGGATTTATATTCAAATGTGATAATCACAGGCTTCAACAACAGAGGGCGAAGGATGCCTGAGATAAAAATTCTCAGGAAAAGGATCAGAGGAGGGAGAAGGATGCTCAAGAAAAGGATCCAAATTTCATTTCTGAAAGTTACTTTGAGTGTTATCCAAGTTGTCAGGATTATAATTGAGAGATTGTAGACAATGATGATGAGGGTGACCTAACAAAAATGGATATGGGTGGTAGGGCCAAGGGCCGTCTCCATCGTTGGGACTTTGAGATGGAAGAAGAATGGGAAAAATATGATGAACAAAAGGAAGCAATGCTAAAAATTCCTTTCAGTTTGGGGTGAAGATGCAAGATGGTCATAAAATGAGGAAGCAAAATAAAGACCAGAAGCTAAATAATGATGTACATAAAATCAACAAAAATTTGGATAGAAAGAAATAAGAGAAGACAAATGCCTATGATGAAGGTGGTGGTCATTATGATGATGAAAGTGAACTAGGTAAGTGGCTTCGTGTATGAGGAAATTTCTCATCCACTGCTTCTGCCAAAATTTGTTCTTATGGGTGCTTACATCATCATGTAAATATTTCCTCTTAGCTGGGAATTGTAAGACAAACGTGCCACAGAAGCCTCCCACTCATGTATGTAAAAATATACTATTCGAATGCTATTATTGTGTCTTGTATGTTTTTGTAGGATATCTTGTTATTTCTATTTGAAATATAACATGTAGAACATCAGGAAGATTGTTTGCTTATGATTGAATTTCAAATATAACATGTAGAATATCATGAAACCTTTTTATTCTACTTATTTTGTTATGTTGATAATGAAAATTTAGAACATTATGAAGAATTTTTATTCTACTTCTTTAACGTGTTTGATGGTAGATGGCCTCCACTTCAGTTGTTAGTGATTATGCTGCAGAAAACGTGTCGCCTCCATTTCATCTTTTGCTCAGAGTAATAACCCCACCATATGATTAGGCTAGACATGGAGAAGCTTGCAGCTCCATATAATCCCATCGTCTGCCTTTGATTAGCCCCGATGATCGTCATGGATGATATTGGTAGCAATTTCAATGATGGCATAGACGAGATTTGAAACCAAGAGGCCCAACCTCGAACATACCGAGGCATGCGTCGTTGGAGTTGGGGAAGTGGGTGTTCGAGAGTCACGAGCCTGGGAAGAGAAAGCACATATGGCTGGGAACCTTAAAAACGGCAGTAGGTAATAGACAATTTTGTTAAGTACCTTCGCCATCCTTGTGATATGCACGTTAATGAATGAATTGCATATTAATATTATCTCACTACCTCATATTAACTAGTAATATTTACTTATTTATGATCTAAAATATAACCTAGTGAAAAAAATAAAAATGCATTTAATCTAGTCAAAAAGTGAAAAACATACTACATTCATCTACACTTCTATAAGCTTGTCTTTGTACCAAAAAAGTGCAAATGCTAGTTACATATATAGTTAATATAATTAATAATTGGATAACTCGGTGGGAAGTTGAGGGAGCGATGATGAGATGGTTGATCCCTAGATGCCTTAATCCCTGGCTCGTGCCTTTCCCTTGTTCGTGTCCAGGTATCCTCAGTTCTTCATCAAATTTCCAATGATTTTATTAGGTTCTCATTACGGAGGTGTTTATTGGGTGTTAGCGTGAGTTACTTCGTGTCTGCATGGGGTTGATGCCAGGGGCCTTGTGTTGTTGGTGTCTGTCATTCGTTGATCGCCTGGAGTCGTCTTTGCCCTTCATCATCATCGCCTTGGGTGCCTTTTCGCTGCAACATTATTTGCTTTGCTTTGCATATGTTGTAAGTTTCTTTTTGTGATTTTCAACCCCATTCCTTTTGCTACTCGGTCTCAAGGCTTATTGTTGTGGCCTACCTAGGCGACTTGTGCCTAAGATATTTGGCTTTTGGTTGGCGGGTTGCCATGGTTGCATGTTGGAATTTATGAGATTTCATTTCTATTATGAGGGTTTTTATCTTGTGCTTTTTATGTTGGGGTTTTCAACCTGTTTTATAATGATCTGAAGCTTGTTTTTGGGATATTCAGATGCACCCTTTGGGGTTTTTGTTGGTGGGATCATGCACTATTTTTGTTTTTAACCGTTTTTCTAGCCTAGGGTTTTCGGCCTTTAAGATTTCAGTCCGAGGGTAAATTTTTCTTCCACGACTGTCGTCCTGCAAATGCTTCCGAAAATGCATTTACAAATAGACAAAACATCATCTTTCTTCCTTCCCATGAATAAAAACTGTGTTTTTTCTATGAAAAAAAAAGAATATATATATATATATATATATATATGTGTGTGTGTGTGTGTGTGTGTGTGTGTGTGTGTGTGTGTGTGTGGAAAAACATATAACAAGATTCAACTCCACTTTATTATTGAGATTCTAAACCTTTATATAGGGTTTCTTATAATATCATGGACTAATACCACTACTTATTAATACCAAATGCAAAAAAAAACATAACCATTGTTTATATGATATTTTTTTAATTAATCAATTTAATTAAAATGGGAGAAATGACATAACTACTTTTGAAATAAATCTCAACATTTCCTGTGTGACTATTTTTAAGAACATTCTAGAATATTTTCTGAAGGTTAAATCCCTACCATCCACTTAATAATTATTAATAATTAAATTAAAACTTTGGAACCCCTATTCCAAATAAATCTATAAATAGACTTTGTTACAATACCATGAGTTAATACTATGGTTTAGTAATACCACATCCTAAAAAAATCATAACTCATGTTCATATAACATTTCTTTTTATTAATCAATTTAATTAAAATGACAGAAAAAAAAAAATATAGCTCATTTTAAAATAAATCTCAAATTTTCATATACAAAGTACTAAAAGCATTCTAAAATATTTTGTGAAAACACACCTATTAACATAATTAATATAAATTGAAACAAAATTAAATAAAAAAAATTATTAAATTAAATTAAATTAAATTAAATATTACATTAAATTAAAAAAAAAATTAACTACATAGAATTAATACATGATGAAAAAAAAACATTAAAAAATTAATAATTCTCAATACTTAATTTATTACACAATTTAAGAGATTCTAAAATTATAACTATAATGGAAAATATAAATATATTTAATGCGTGTATGAAAAATATCTGTAAATAATATTATATATTTTTAGAAAATCTTACTCCGAAAAGATGTTCAAGTAACAAGTTTTATATCCATATCTTTGATCTTATTTTGCCCGAGTGAAAATTTTAAATATTTTTTGAAAAATAATAATTTAAATAATTTTGAAATTAAACCCATTATATGTAAAAAAATTATGATCAGAAATAAAACTTTAAACCTACGTTTTATCAAATTTAATTAAAAATTTAAAAATTTAATTAAAAATTTAAAAATTTAAATTTATCATTCCCAAAAAAACAAAGTCCCTATTTGAAAAAAAGCATTATAAAGCATAAAGAGAAAAATATAAGTGCACCTTATCTTAACCTAATATCTTTTCAATAACTTTTTATGATTGGGTTACAAAAAAAAAAACATTATAAAGCATAAAGAGAAAAATATAAATGCAGCTTATCTTAACCTAATATCTTTTCAATAACTTTTTATGATTGGGTTTGAAACAGTTATTTTATTATTAGAATTGGTAATTAAAACATTGTGTAATTATGATATGTGTTCGAAATTTTTGATTAATATCTTATAAAACAAATTTTGGTCTATAAAGATTATATAAAAGGTATTACTTGAATTTTGGGAGATTACAATTTAAGATTGTAAGTCTAATAAATTTTTGAGTAGTTTACTATATAAGAAAATAGTTTGAACTAATTTTATTTTTATAGTGAAAATGGATTCAACATCATCAAAAATCAGTGAGGCACTCAAACTTATGAAATTTGACACATTTTTGAAAATCTATACTGGATTAAAACTTATGGAACACTCAAACCCTTAAAGTTTGATACCCATAACCCAAAATTTCGAAAATTTATAATAGATTTTTTCGTAATATTACCAAAATTTCTCAATTAACTAAAAAAAAATCTATAAATTCACTAAAAATAGGCACAAACAAGTACATAACCTTTGCTATTATTTTCATGTAATATATATTAACGAGTTGTGTACCGATTACATAACCTTTGGTATTATTTTAATGTAATATATATGGATTGTGTACCGAGATTACAAATTCAATTGGAAAGTTTTTTTTATTGAATTTTTTTTCAAATTTTTTCATTATATGAATGTTTGAATTTTTTTATAGCTAAAATAAATTCATCATTATTAAAAAAGGTATACATCCAAAATCTTAAAATTTAACTATTGTAACACAAATTTCCTAAAATTTCTACCAAAAAGCATGCATAAATTTCCACTATTTCACACGGGATTCTGTACATCCTTACACTACTCTAAAACTTAATACTTAATGCCAAGAAGCATCAAGATGATGTCATTGTTACTTGTAGGTTTAGGCTCAACAAATCTTGACATGAAATATGTACTTATCCTTTCTTGAGTGAATATTTTCTGTACTCCAGATTTAAATATCGATACATCTCCCCTATAAATGGGAAAGAGAACTCAACATTTCAATGGATGTCGTACCACAACCTATCGATCATAGCTGAAAACTGGATTGAATTCACATTCTCTGTACATACAAACCCACGAAATTCGTGCTCTGGGCGTTCCTGCTACGTGTTTGATACCAGCACAGTATTTCTGTCGTGTAAGTCAGCTTTTTTGGGCATCTGTCATTCCTGCAAGAAAAAAAAGCTGTGGAAACAAAGCATCAGTCAATTTTTTGTTGCAACCAGCTTTGTTTAGGATTGAATGCCCTCTGTTTTTCATTTATTATCTCTACGGATGGGTTCCTCTTCATGATGAAGCTCCCTCCCACGTTATATTCCATAGTGAGAGACCACACATTTTCTTGATTTCCAAGATTCAGAGTCACAATACCGATGCCATCATCGTCAAGGTTTGAAAAGGATATTCGCAGAGAATATGGAGGCGAGGCCCAAAGTTGCTGAAATTGTGAATATTTGTAAGCGATTAGAGTCAGAAATCTAAATTTTCCCTCAAAGCAAGAACACTAGTACTAAACAAAATAACTTAATGGAGGGTCCTAGATGGCAGAATTTAAAAAAAACTACAAGACAAATGGCGTTGAGAAACGTACGTGCTTTATTCTTCGTATTCCGAATGTTTTGTTTGTTTCATTATGGTTGATATTATCGTTTTTGGCAGAATTTGTTGTTCCAGAAGGAGAAAAACAAAAATGCTGAGGTTAGTGATTGTGTTGCCAAGTTTATGAAGGAATTTGATATAGATGAATCCAGAAATTATTTGGAACAGTTTGGATTAGTGTTGAAGCAGGTGGAGAATGAAGCAAATTGCATCACTGTTCATGATGTCTTGTGATTTGAAGGCAAGCCCGAGATCTCTTTCTGTGTGCATATTTGTATATATTGAATCATTGTTCATGATGGCTTGTGATTTGAAGGCAAGCCCGGGATCCGCAAGGCCAAAAGTAACCAACACACAATACTTTATATGAAATCCGCTTATTAGCGAAGTGGCCTCCACAAGGTTCATCATGAGCAGATTTCAATATGTTAAACACTTCCTCCTCTCTTACACATCTACGGATAATCAGATCTGGACCAGTGTAAAATAGATCTCCTTGAATCCAGGAATATGCAACACTTTTCTGAATAATATTCCGCTTTTCATGAGCGGACAAGTGGGGTGGTGTTTTCCCAGTAACCAAGTAATTAGAAATGTCAGCAAACCACGTAGAATCTATTGACATAGCAAAAAGATGTTCATCCAGAAAATCATCATTAACAGGAGTTGCTTCACCAGGATTATCTAATCTAGAAATAAAATCTGCTACAACATTAGATTTTCCTGGTCTATCAACAATAGTAACATTAAATTCCTGCAACAATAGCAACCACCTAGTCACTCTACCGCTAGTCAATGGTTTGCTCATCAAATATTTAATCGCGGAATGATCATTATGTACAAATACTTCATATCCTGTAATATAGTGCCTGAACTTATTAATTGCAAAAATTACAGCTAAAAACTCTTTCTCTGTAATTGTATAATTTAATTCAGCGGAAGACAAATTCTTACTAATATAATAAATAGCATAGGATTGCTTATTTTCCTCTTTTCCTAAAGCTGCGCCAATAGCCAAATCTGAAGCATCAAAGGAAATGTGAAAAGGTAGGGACCAGTTAGGACCTCTCAAAACTGGTGCCTGTACCAACTTTTCCTTCAATGTTTCAAAAGACTGTTGGCAAGCTGTGGACCAAGAAAATTCACTATCCTTAGCTAGAAGTCGGAAAAGAGGGGCAACTATCTTAGAAAAATTTTCAGTGAATCTTCTATAGTAACCAGCATGTCCTAAAAAACCTCTTACTTCCCTTTGAGTTTTGGGTGCAAGAAGATGCAAAATAATTTCAATCTTTGTTGGATCAACCTGGATACCTTTACTAGAAATCAAATGGCCAAGTACCACTCCCGCTTTGCACATCAATCTACATTTCTTGTCACTCAAGGCGAGATGGGCTTCCTGACAACGGAGAAGTACTTTCTCCAGATTTTTGAGAGCTTCCTAAAAAGAATCACCAAACACAGAAAAGTCATCCATATAAATTTCTACAAATTCTAGATTAGCAAAAATGGCTAGGACCGCCCTTTGAAAGGTAGCCGGGGCATTACATAAACCAAAGGGAAGCACTTTATAAGAAAATGTACCCCATGGACATGTAAAAGTAGTGTTATCCTAATCTTTGGGTGCAATCTCTATCTAGTTATAGCCACTGAAGCCATCCAAAAAGGAAAAATATTTCTTTCTTGCAAGGGTATCAAGCACCTCGTCAATGAAAGGGAGAGGGAAGTAATATTTGAGAGTGGCTTTTTTTAATTCTCGATAATCAATACAAATACGCCATCTTCCATATTTCTTAGGTACTAGCACTAATGGAGAGACCCACTGACTGTCGAAAATAGGATAGATAAAACCGGCATCCAAGAGTTTCTGTACTTCTTCCTTCACAATATCTATTAGAGCTGGATTCATTCACCTTTGGGGTTGTCGGACAGGTCGGGTTCCTTCCTGAATATAGATATTATGTGTACAAGTTTCAGGAGAAATACCCTTCATATCTTCATAGCCCCAAGAAAAGACACTAAGATGGTTTTGCAACAAATTCACAAGCTGCTCCTGCTGAGATGAGTCCAAATCTGAACTAATATGCAAGGATTTACCAGGGCTAAACTCAAAAAGAGTAGTTTCAGGCTCAAGAGTACTCATGGGAGTGGTCAAATGTAGCGGTACAGAAGAATGAGAATCATGATTATCTTGAAAATCTAGGCTGAAAATTTGGCTCAATGGCTCAAAATTAGGCATAGTGTCTAGATTATTTAGGAAATCTTGAATCTCATCTTCTTGTGAGGACCCAGTATAATGATGGATAAGGGAAATGGATTGAGTCTCCTCATCACTGCTTTGATCCAACCATAAAGTATCTCGAAGGTCCTGAATGGATCTGGCAGGGGGGTATAAGGTAACTTTATTCCTAGAATTTCCATGCGAAATATACATATCACTGGAACGACATCTAATATATGCATCAGCCGTAGCAAGCCATGGTCGACCCAAGATCAAGGGATGTCCTCCTACTAGGTTCTTTGGCTGAAGAAAAATGAAATAAACAGGATATTCCTAAGAATCTAATGAGATGATCACATCGTCCAATACTCCTTCTGGCTTAATTTTAGATCTATCTACTAATTCAAGCACAGTGGGAGTAGGGCGAAGATTAGTTAACCGAAGTTGATCCATGGTTTGCTTAGTCATGACATTAATGGTTGCCCCCAGGTCTATAATAACATTAGAGACAAGGACATTACCAATCTGAACTGAGACAACAGGGTTTCTGGGATCAGTGTATTTTTCCATAGACACACATCCTGTCATCAACTCTGCTGCCCTACCAAAAAATTGAATGGTTTGGGGTTCCAATTTCTTCCTCCCGGGTTTCTTGAGACAGAGTTCCTTAATAATCTTGGTACAAATGGGGATCTGTTTAATGGCTTGAAGCAAAGGTATCTTAATGAAAATATTCTGAAGCTCAGATGCCAGACTAGTCTTAGAAATAGGCCCACTTCTTTCCATTACTAGCCTCTCTAGGAAGGGAGGTTGGTTGGAAGAAGATGGAAAGGATTCAGAGGGTAAGGGCTGCTTAGTGACAAGTTTCGGAGAATGGTTAAGAGTTTCCTCTTCTCCTTTCTCTTCAAAAATCACTATAGGTTGCTTTTGATTTTCTGACGTTACAGTCCTTCTCGATCTTAATTGAATATCATGAACCCCAACTGGAATAGACTGGTACTCGAATGGTAAAGGTGGGTTTGTTACATAGATCATTTGCATTGCTTTATGATTGTTAGGATTTGGCATAGGTTGAGCAGGCAACTGAGGAGGTCGAAAGGGTGGAGGTAAAGGCAACGGTGGAGTAGACTGACTCGGAAGTTGAGGCATTGAATAAGGTGCATGCGTAGATGGATATGACTGCATAGGTGGCTGGTGGGAGTATGGAGAATGAGTTGGCCCTTTCCAACCTTGTTGCCATTGTTGAGAAGGTTGCCCATGCTGATATTGATTCCCATACTGCCACTGCTGATTAGTGTTAGGATAAGAATATGCATGTGAATTATAACCAAAATAGTGTGGAGAAAATTCAGGACCATACCTGCACCTACCTGAGGCCAATTCCTTCTTGCTCCCATAGCATACAAGTATTCAGCTTCAAGTTGTCCCCCTGTAAATACAACTTTAAGTCCTGGTACAGAGGGACATTTTTCTGTGACATGGTCTTCTGCACAAATAACACACTCATTAGTTTCTTTCAAATTAAGAGGACACTCTTTAGGAGGATGTTTCTCTCTACATTTAGGACATAAAATACATAATGACTCTTGTTCCTTCATGAGTTTTTGCTGAAATTTCAAAGAGTCTAATGGTTTGATAACAGTATTCATTATATCAATTTTCATGTTTTCCATTTTATTTTCTAGTCCAATAATCATAGCATCAGTAGATTCAGTTTTTTTATTTCTATTTCGATTTCCTCTACCGGATCTATACTGATTTCTTGAAAATTTCCTACATAATTCACAAATTTGTTCAAAATTTTGCTCAGAAATATCACCTTGTCCTAACAGATTTAAATTATTTCTAGCATTATCAGTAAGTCCTCTTAAGAACAAGGTTCTAATAGTACTAGGATCAAACTTAAGTTTTGACCTTTGTAAAATATATAGAAATATTTCTAGGTAATCTTCAAGAGTTTCATCATCATCCTGTATGATTGTAAAAATCTCATCATGCATGTCCCGAGTTTTACAATATTCTTGATATTTAGACAAAAACACTCTCTTCATCTAATCCCAAGAGTTTATAGTGTTTCCTCCTAACCCCATAAACTAGCGTAGAGCTGAGTCCTTGAGAGTAACAGGAAATAATCTTAACTTCTGAGCGTCAGTTGAATAATCATAACTTCTACACAGAATATCAAACTCAAATAGAAAAGAGTTAGGATCTTCATGAACTTTACCATGGAAATGAGGGAGAGATGATGGTGGAATATTCTTCATTTGCACCACAGTATCAGGATCCACAATTGGAAACACAAAAGTGGATTGTTCTTTACTTACCTAGTTTTCACCAGTCCCTTCCAAATGATCTTCATGGTCCACCATTGTTTCCCTTTTACTTGTACTACTCTCAACAGGCTGATCCACACCTGAGATGTTGTCACCAGAATCCAGGTGGATTGTTCCTGCGTGATGGGTTTGAATTGGATTGGGCTTCCTGCTTACAGAAGGAGACCCATTATGAGAATTGTTTTCAGAATTATTTTGGCCCTTAGTGGGCTTCGAACCCTTACCTTTTCTAGGCATTCATTTCAAGAAAATAAAAATAACAAAAAACTTCTAGTAAAAAAATGTTGTCAGAAATCAATTAACACCAGTAAAATTCCTTTAAAGAAGCTTTTCCAAACAATACTGCAAAAATAGAGGAAAAATTACCTCTATTGTATAATCAGAAAATCAAATCAAATCGCCTCCCTGGCAACGGCGCCAAAATGTTGGGTGTAGGGATTACACTTAAGCAAACTCCTCAACACCTAATTTGTCAACCCGGGGGATCCGTAAACTTAGAGATGAAGCAGAGGCAATGCCAGAGCTGGTATGAATCTTCCTAATATAAATCCCTACTTTCTTTAAAGGAAATATTGCAGAATCAAATTAAAAAGAGAAAAAAAGGCAACTTGAACCATCAAAATAATCTAAGACTGGAACAAGAAAGAATGCATTTGCAAGAGGGAATTAAAGATAAAAGGCAATCACTCTAGATAATTATTGTTTAACTACTGAGTGTGTGTTTTATTTAGCAGAGACACTAGTAGTCTCATCAGATGGGCCCTTAAACCTGCTCCTTTAGAGATTTCCTTCTTGCGCATATCTATCCTGCACTATTGCAGTCGGCTTGCACTAGTGCGGGAATAGAGATTTATGCAGAAGGTATAAATGGTGTCTTTACTAAAGGCCTTTTACTTTATCCAAGGGCTTGAACTATTCCAGGTTCAAAGCACTCAGATCTCGTGGCAAGAAACTAGTTCTTGCACTCGATCAGAGCTTCCTGCAATTAGCATTTAATTCTTAAAATGAGTGCTTAATTATTGCAAGTGCTATTATATTGTTAAATCAAATTGCACACATAAAAAGTGAATGTTTCTTATCTTAACAAAGTGCAGGAATAAAGAAAAAATCAATATACATTTATCCTGTCATAAGCATTTGATGAAAGAAAGAAGATTGTGGGAAGTAGACTAGGAAGGCTTGCTGCATCACACCAACGTGCACTGGTGCAGGTTCATTTCTCCTGCTTGGACCAGGCAGGGAGAACCAATCAAACAGAATTTCAAAAAAGGAGATATCGCACCAACGTGCACTGGTGTAGGTTCATTTCTCCTGCTTGGACCGGGCGGAGGAAAACCAATCTGAAATCAAGTGCAGGAAAAGGAAATTTATCTACTTCACACAACGGATTTGCTTTCACTCAGACATGAATGCATGTGCTTAAAATTAAATCACACTTGACAACGTAAACACAAATTACAGGAAAACAGGAAATGGGGTAATCGTGCTGGGTTGGCTGGGCCCTAGCCAACCAGCACGTTTCCCTTTTAAATGAAAACGATGCTAAGTACCTTAATCAATTCATCAGCTCAAATACAAAAGCGCAATTTGTAAAACATGAGGCGAGCTCCCTTTTATTAATTCACTGAGGCAAGTACATACATTAATACATCGTCCAGCCTAGATTTGGGCGATAAAAAAATACAACAACCTGTTACCGCCTCTCTGGTTGTGTCTCTGTTCTCTTCTGCTATCAAAAACATTCTCCTTAGACCTATTTACATTCTACATTATATAGATCTTTGGCCAAAGGCCAAAATAGATCATTCAACCGATTACATAACCAAACGCAAAATTTAGCTTTTCAGCCTTCAAAATTAGATAGTTTAGCAAAATTGGCCGTAGCCAATCTCCAGCTTTCGTCCTTCACAGATTCGGTCTCGGCTGTCTTTGGGTTGATCTTGCTGTCCTGGCTGAAGCTGCTCAACAAGGCGATGATCAAGGAGGTTCGGATCTGCTGCAAGGATTTGTTGTGCTGGCAACGGTGCAAGATCCGGTCTTGCACTAAGATCAATGGTCACGGTAAGTACTCTAACTACCAAATAAACATTGGAGATATCGATAAGTTACAAAGAGTGATTAAAATTAAGAAATCATATAATAAATAATTAATTAATGCTAAGTTGAATTAAAAATATGAAAAATAAAGTTTAGACGAAATATGTCACCGTGCTTGGACTAGTGCAAAATGAGGGTGCATAAAAGAGGTAAAACAGAGGTAAATGGTTATCATTTAGAAAGGGGAAAATGGAAAAAAGAGAGCAAATTAGGGGGCTAACAAAGACTTTTTGGAGATCTGGAGAAATATATGATTTTGATGTTGGAACTTCTAGTGAGAATAATTGTGAAATTAAACCTCGTTTTTCTTTCTTCAGAAGCTTTTTCATGACATTAGAGCTTATGATATTTCCCAGATTTCTTGCGATACCCCGTAATTCGACTTCCTTTCCTTTTGAATATTTTTTTTAAGAAAAATTCTTGAAAATAAAAAGCTACCGTCCCCAAATATTGTGACCATTTTACTCCTAATACAACATCATCACCTCCCATTAGAATGGAAAGCATTAGACTATTCAATACATATTCCCCCATGGTTAGCTTGATATTGTGGCATTTTCCAGAGAAATTTATAGTTCCTCCATTTGCAACCATCACTTGACATTTTGGTGTTGGTTATAGGAAGAAATTCAATTCCTTGGCTACCTTACAATGAATAAAATTATGGGTACTACCCGAATCAATCAATACTATTACCTTTTTCTTCTTGATATGTCCTTCTATCTTGAGAGTTTGAGGAGCGGTAATTCCTTCCAATGAATTACACGATATGGTCAGACTCATTTATTTTTTCTCTAGGGTTGGTTCCTAGTGTATATGCTCTTCTTTTGAATTTTATTTTCATTTTCTTCCTCCTCTTCACAATCTATGTAAAATAATTTCTTCTCAGCACACTTATGACCTTTAGTTTATTTGCTATCACAACTATAGAAAAACCATTTTGCTCTTTTTCTTCCAATTTTTGTGGTGTCAACCTTGTAGGTTATGGAAGTCAAGGAGTAGCAACACTTCCATATTTATAGATGTGAGTGGTAGGCTTCCTTGTCGCCATAATTTTACATTCAAGTTTTCTTGCCAACCTGAATGCCTTCTCCAATGAATCAGGTTCCCAAAGGTGAACCTCATGTTGGATGTTATCCTTTAAAGTCCCTATGAAGACATCAATCCTGTGTTCCTTTGGAATATCAGTTAACCCTTATATTCAATTTTTGTAAGTCCTCAATGTGCTCCACCACTAAACCCTTTTGTTTGAGATTTATCAATTGGCTAAAGAAGGTGTTGCTCTTTGTATCCTCATAATGTGCTATCATTTCCTTCGTAAAAAATGACCAAGTGACAATTTTTTTACAGGCTAAAAGCCATCGATACCATACAAATGTATTTTGTTCTAAATATAAAGTTGCAATGCATACCTTTTGTGTGTTTTTCACTTTATTGAGATCAAAATATTTCTCCATCTGTAGTATCCATGTTACGAGATCCTTGCCATCAAACTTCTTCATATTGATCTTTGGAATATGGTGGGTCTTCCATCCAAAGTTGGAGTTTATGAAATCACGATTAACATTTATTTTGTTCTCATCATGAGTTTCCTCTACTATATTTTCACCATTAGGAATAATTTATTGTATCAAATTTGTCAAACCTTCCTTAAAACCTTCCATTAGATCATTCTTCATGTCTTCCATGTTGTCTTTCATTTTTTCTTCTATACCATCAATCTTAGCTTCCACGCATTTCTTCAAACCATCCATATTAGCTTCCACGCCTTTCTTCAAACCATCCACATTATCTTCTATGCCATTCTTCAAACCATCCATCTTAGCTTCCACACTTTTCTTCAAAAATTCAACTTCATTTTTTGTTTCTCTTTGCGAGAGCGAAATTTGGTGCACTTGCTCTTGTAATTTTGATATATCATGTTGCACTTCTTCATATTCATGAGTCATATTAGAGTATTCTGAGGGCTTAATGGACGTTGAATTCTTTTTAGGGGGGCATTTTAGAACCCAATACTGATATCTATGCTTCAATATGCAATTTGAAAAAAAATACAAACCTTTTTCTTGCTTTTGAGGAGCTTGATATTGAAACTAAATTATCTCTGTGATTTTGGATCTTCAATATCTGAACTTTGGTCTTGTAGTAGCCTAATGAATCTTATTTTGAATGCCACGAGTCTTACCTGATTTGGATGCTTCAAGACAAATTTATTCCCAATCTCCCACAATGACCTAATTATGAACTGGTTCAGTAGAGAGAACTTGTACGTCGTGCCACATGTCATTGTTTCCTCCTTCGGCTATGAAATTGATACACAGGAAACTACAGTTCGTATAATTTCGGTAACTTTTTACAAAATTCCAATCCGATGTTCATAGAGATAGTTATGATGATTTTCCCAAGGTCACCTCTTTTAGATGAAATTAGGGAGCCTGCAAAAACCCTAACTTCCACAGATCATATCTCTGAAAATATTGCGAACCAAGATCTGAAATTTTTACAAGAAATTCCACAGGATTTCGGCTTTGCGTGGTAAAAATTTCAGCTTTGAACCTTCGTAGAAAAAGAGTTATAGTGAAAATTCCATGATGACTTGTTTGGAGCAGCGAAACCATAGAATCCAAAACTTTGATACCAAATGTAATGAAACCAGCTCCAAAAATAGAAGAAAAGAGAGATAAATGCCTTAGAAATAAGCCACTTCGAGGGGGTAACCTCCTTTACATTACATAGATGAAAAATTCTTGGATAATACAAATGAAACAACCTCCTTCTATATATAGGAGTCCATGGGGTCACAATATAATCCTAGCCGACCTAACAATAATAATGTAAGGGCACAATAATAACAATATGGGGGTTACAGGGGTACAAAAATAACAATAAGGGGGCTACACTAACAACAATAAGGGACTACACTAGTAATATAGGGACCTAACATTCTAAGAGGCACCTCAGTAATAAATGTCGTTGCCTCCTCCTCCTCCTCACAAAGGTCACACAAAAGCAAAGGAGCAGCAAAAACAACTTTCTGTGAATTCCCATAACAAGGAAGATGAAATATTTTAAGGTGTTGGCATTGATTATTTCTTTCATGGTATAAATGAAATCCAGAGTCCCCTCTCAGAAGATATGGAAGAATCGCCCAGGGAAATTAAGAGGCAACCGTTTTTCAATGATTCTGTGTATGGTTTAGCACCACCTACGGATATGATGGGTCAAGATTGGCAGAAACAAGGGGGTTATGATACTATTCTAGGACTATCTTACCAAGATCTAAAGAATATCCTCCACCACCACCTAAGAAAGTTGTTGGACAATGGGTATTATATTGATCAATATATTCATATTCAGATACCAGATTACAGTGTGGAGGAATGAATAACTTTACATAAGGATCCTTTATTTATGACTTAGGAGGATAAGGAGCATGGTATTGGGTTTATATTCAAACGTGATAATCACAGGCTTCAACAACAGAGGGCGAAGGATGCCCAAGAGAAAAATGCCCAGGAAAAGGATCAGGGGAGGGAGAAGGATTCTTAGGAAAAGGATCCAAATTTCATTTCTGAAAGTTACTCTAAGTGTTATCCAAGTTGTCAGGATTATAATTGAGAGATTGTAGACAATGATGATGAGGGTGACCTAACAAAAATGGATATGGGTGGCAGTGCCAAGGGCCGTCTCCATCATTGGGACTTTGAGATGGAAGAAGAATGGGAAAAATATGATGAACAAATGGAATCAATGCCTAAAACTTCCTTTCAGTTTGGGGTGAAGATGCAAGATAATCATAAAATGAGGAAGCAAAATAAAGACCAGAAGCCAAATAATGATGTACATAAAATCAACAAAAATTTGGATAGAAATAAATAGGAGAAGAAAAATGCCTATGATGAAGGTGGTGGTCATTATGATGATGAAAGTCAACTAGGTAAGCGGTTTCATGTATGAGGAAATTTCTCATCAACTGCTTCTGCCAAAATTTGTTCTTATGAGTGCTTACATCATCATGTAAAGATTCCCTCTTAGCTGGAAATTGTAAGAAAAATGTGCCATGGAAGCCTCCCACTCATGTATGTAAAAATATAGCATTCGAATGCTATTTTTGTAGGATATCTTGTTATTTCTATTTGAAATATAACATGTAGAACATCAGGAAGATTGTTTTCTTATGATTGAATTTCAAATATAACATGTAGAATATCATGAAACCTTTTTATTCTACTTACTATGTTATGTTGATAATGAACATTTAGAACATTATGAAGAATTTTTATTCTACTTCTTTGACGTGTTTGATGGTAGATGGCCTCCACTCGAGTTGTTATTGATTATGCTGTAGAAAACATGTCGCCTCCATTTCATCTTTTGCTCAGAGTAATAAGCCCACCATAATGATTAGGCTGGACATGGAGAAGCTTGCATCTACATATAATCCCATCGTCTGCCGTTAATCTGTCCCGATGATCGTCATGGATGGTATTGGTAGCAATTTCGATGATGGCATAGATGAGATTTGAAACCGAGAGGCCCAACCTCGAACGTATCGAGGCATGCGTCATTGGAGTTGGGGAAGTGGGTGTCCGAGAGTCAGAAGCTTGGGAAGAGAAAGCACATATGGCTGGGAACCTTCAAAACGACAGTAGGTAATAGTAGTTTTGTTAAGTACCTTTGCCATCCTTGTGATATGCACGTCAATGAATGAATTGAATATTAATATTATCTCACTACCTCATATTAACTAGTAATATTTACTTATTTATGATCTAAACTGTGACCTAGTGAAAAAAAGAAAAACGCATTTAATCTAGTCAAAAAGTGAAAAACATACTACATTCATCTACACTTCTATAAGCTTGTCTTTGTACCAAAAAAGTGCAAATTTTAGTTATATATATAATTAATATAGTTAACAATTGGATAACTCGGTGGGAAGTTGAGGGAGCGATGAAGAGATGGTTGATCCCTAGATGCCTTGATCCCTGGCTCGTGCCTTTCCCTTGTTCATGTCCAGGTATCCATAGTTCTTCATCAAGTTTCCAACAATTTTATTGGGTTCTCATTATGGAGGTGTTTATTGGGTGTTAGCGTGAGTTACTTCGTGTCTGCATGGGGTTGCTGCCAAGGGCCTTGTGCTGTTGGTGTCTGTCATTCGTTGATCGCCTGGAGTCGTCTTTGCCCTTCGTCGTCATCGCCTTGGGTGCCTTTTCGCTGCAACATTATTTGGTTTGCTTTGCATATGTTGTAAGTTCCTTTTTGCAATTTTCAGCCACGTTCCTTTTGCTACTCGGTCTCAAGGCTTATTGTTGCAGCCTACCCGGGCGGCTTGTGCCCAAGATATTTGGCTTTTGGTTGGCGGGTTGCCATGGTTGCGTGTTGGAATTTATGAGCTTTCATTTCTATTATGAGGGTTTTTATCTTGTGCTTTTTATGTTGGGGTTTTCAACGTTGTTTTATAATGATCTGAAGCTTGTTTTTGGGATATTCAGATGCACCCTTTGGGGTTTTCGTTGGTGGGATCATGAACTATTTTTGTTTTTAACCATTTTTCTGGCCTAGGGTTTTCGACCTTTAGGATTTCAATCCGAGGGTAGAGTTTTCTTCCACGACCGTCGTCCTGCAAATGCTTCCGAAAATGCATTTACAAATATACAAAACATCATCTTTCTTCCTTCCCATGAATAAAAACTGTGTTTTTCCTATGAAAAACAAAGAATATATATATATATATATATATATATATATATATATATATATATATATATATATTTGGAAAAACATATAACAAGATTCAACTCCACTTTATTATTGAGATTCTAAACCTTTAAATAGGGTTTCTTATAATATCCTGGACTAATACCACTACTTATTAATACCACATGCAAAAAAAAACATAACCAATGTTTATATGATTTTTTTTAATTAATCAATTTAATTAAAATGGGAAAAATGACATAACTACTTTTAAAATAAATCTCAACATTTTATGTGTGACTAATTTTAAGAACATTCTAGAATATTTTATGAAGGTTAAATCCCTACCATCCACTTAATAATTATTAATAATTAAATTGAAACTTTGGAACCCCTATTCCAAATAAACCTATAAATAGACTTTGTTACAATACCATGAGTTAATACTATGGTTTAGTAATACCATATCCTAAAAAAATCATAACTCATGTTTATATAACATTTCTTTTTATTAATCAATTTAATTAAAATGACAGAAAAAAATGTAGCTCATTTTAAAATAAATCTCAAATTTTCATATACAAAATACTAAAAACATTCTAGAATATTTTGTGAAAACACACCTATTAACATAATTAATATAAATTGAAACAAAAATAAATAAATAAACAAATTATTAAATTAAATTAAATTAAAAAATATTACATTAAATTAAAAAAATTAACTACATAGAATTAATACATGACCAAAAAAATCATTAAAAAATTAATCATTCTCAATACTTAATTTATTACACAATTTAAGAGATTCTAAAATTATAATTATAATGGAAAATATAAATATATTTAATGCGTCTATGAAAAATATCTGTAAATAATATTATATAGTTTTTAGAAAATCTTACTCCGAAAAGATGTTGAAGTAATAAGTTTTATATCCATATCTTTGATCTTATTTTCCCTGAATGAAAATTTTAAATATTTTTGAAAAATAATAATTTAAATAATTTTGAAATTAAACTTATTATATGTAAAAAATTTATGATAAAAATAAAAATTTAAACCTACGTTTTATCAAATTTAATTAAAAATTAAAAAAATTAAATTTATCATTTCCAAAAAACCAAAGTCCCTATTTGAAAAAGAAGCATTATAAAGCATAAAGAGAAAAATATAGAGTCCCTATTTGAAAAAGAAACATTATAAAGCATAAAGAGAAAAATATAAATGCACCTTATCTTAACCTAATATCTTTTCAATAACTTTTTATGATTGAGTTTGAAACAGTTTTTTTATTAGAATTGGTCAAAAAGAACATTGTGTAATTATTATTTGTGTAATTATTATGTGTTCGAAATTTTTTATTAATATCTTATAAAACAAATTTTGGTCAAAATATAAAGATTATATAAAAGGTATTACTTGAATTTTGGGAGATTACAATTTAAGATTGTAAGTTTAATAAATTTTTGAGTTGTCTACAACATAACAAAATAGTTTGGATTTTTTTATGATGGAAATGGATTCAACATCATTAAAAACTAGTGGAGTATTCAAATTTAAGAAGTTACATTCAGAATCTAAATTTTCAAAAATCTATACCGGATTAAAACCTGTGGGGCACCCAAATTCTTGAAGTTTAATACCTGTAACCCAAGTTTTCAAAAATCTATACTAGATTAAAGTAACCCAAATTTTCAAAAATCTATAACTGAAGTTTAACATCTATAACCCAAATTTTCAAAAATTTATAGCAGATTTTTTCATAATCTTACCAAAATTGCTCAGTGAACTCGAAAAATAATCTATAAATTCACTAAAAATAATCTAAATAATCTAGAGCACAAACAATTACATAACCTTTGCGATTATTTTCATGTAATATATATTAAGGGGTTGTGTACCGATTACAAAACCTTTGCTATTATTTTCATGTAATATATATTAAGGGATTGGGTACCGAGATTACAAATTCAATTAGAAAGTTATTTTTTGGGTGATTTTTTTTTCAAAAATTTTCATTATATGAATGTTTGAATTTTTTATAACTACAATAAATTCAGCATTATTAAAAATATAGACCTCCAAAATCTTAAAATTTAACTACTATAACACAAATTTCCTAAAATTTCTGCCAAAAAGCATGCATAAATTTCCACTATTTCACACGGGATTCTGTACATCCTTGGACTACTCTAAAACTTAATACTTAATGTCAAGAAGCATCAAGATGATGTCATTGTTACTCGTAGGTTTAGGCTCAACATATCTTGACACGAAATATGTACTCCAGATTTAAATATTTTCTGTACTCCAGATTTAAATATCGATACATCTCCCCTATATATGGGAAAGAAAACTCAACATTTCAATGGATGCCGTACCACAACCTATCGATCACAGCTGAAAACTGGATTGAATTCACATTCTCTGTACATACAAACCCACGAAATTCGTGCGTCATTAGTCCTCTGGGCGTTCCCGCTACGTGTTCGATACCAGCACAGTATATCTGCCGTGTAAGTCAGCCTTTTTGGGCATCTGTCATTCCTGCAAGAAAAAAAAGCTGTGGAAACAAAGCATCAGTCGATTTCCTGTTGCGACCAGCTTTGTTTAGGATTGAATGCTCTCTGTTTTTCATTTATTATCTCTACGGATGGGTTCCTCTTCATGATGAAGCTCCCTCCCACGTTATATTCCATAGTGAGAGAACACACATTTTCTTGATTTCCAAGATTCAGAGTCACAATACTGATGCCATCATCGTTAAGGTTTGAAAAGGATATTCGCAGACAATATGGAGGCGAGGTCCAAAGTTGCTGAAATTGTGAATATTTGTAAGAGATTAGAGTCAGAAATCCAAATTTGCCCTCAAAGCAAGAACGCTAGTACTAAACAAAATAACTTAATAGAGGGCCCTAGACGGCAGAATTTGAAAAAAGCTGCAAGACAAATGGCGCTGAGAAACGTACGTGCTTTATTCTTAGTATTCCGAATGTTTTATTTGTTTCATTATGGTTGACATTATCGTTTTTGACAGAATTTGTTGTTGCAGAAGGAGGAAAACAAAAATGCTGAGGTTAGTGATTGTGTTGCCAAGTTTATGAAGGAATTTGATATAGATGAATCCAGAAATTATTTGGAACAGTTTGGATTAGTGTTGAAGCAGGTGGAGAATGAAGCAAATTGCATCACTGTTCATGATGGCTTGTGATTTGAAGGCAAGCCCGGGATCTCTTTGTGTGTGCATATTTGTATATATTGAATCACTATTCACGAGGGCTTGTGATTTGAAGGCAAGCCCGGGATCTCTCTGTGTGTGCATCTTTGTATATATTGAATCAATGTATTTGATGACTGGATTTATCTATGGGAAAATCTTTTCCAAATTCTTAGTGGATATTTTAAAGTTCATTGGATTTATGAGGGTTTCTTTTTCTTTTTTATCTAAGCACTGTGTGTTTGCTATGGTTTATTTATACTAGTTTATTCTATCAAACCTGCGGTATCTTTGTACTTCTTTTCAAAGCTCAAAAGAAGAAAGTTTGTTGTGTTTTAATTCAGTGAAAATTTCCATTACAATGTGATCTCGCTGCAAACTGAAACTGAATGTAGCTTGAACAATTCATTTATCAATATCTTTAGTAATATATAGATTAAAATTGAATTCATCAAAATCTAAAACATTCGCAATTGAAAACTGAAATTTTCAACTCCTAGCAGCTTAAATTTTGTTTGACACAATTTTAAATCCATGAAAATCAGGAAAAAAAACAATCCACTAAGATCAAGTAGGTTACGGTTTAGGCTTGAAGTCTAGCAGGTCAAGATCAAACATTAATGGAAATAGATATGTTAAGGTCAAATGTTAATGGAGATGAAATGAATAGATGTATTAAGGTCAAATGTTAAAGGGATGAAGAGAGGCAAAACAAGGTTTAATGCCATTGGCACATTGGAAATGTCAAATCATAGGTTGAATTTGATCATTTTTTTTTTTATACAAGTTGATTGCTAGTCAAACTTATCTTCTTGTATAAATTTGCTACAGAGAATGTTTTTGTCAAATTCAACCTTATCTTCTTATACAAGTTTACTATAGAGAAATGTTTCTTTTGTGTTCAATTTCTAGCTTAATTTTAAATCAATTAGTTCTAAAAACACAAAATTGAAAGCTAAAGTTTATATTAATGCACCCTAAAACACAAGATTGAGATTATTCACAATTCTCCACTCTGTCCTAAAACACAAAATTGAAATAATTCACAGTTAAGTATCAAAGAGAAATATCAATTCATCTGGAACAATTTACTTCAAGAGAAACATCCAGAAATGTTACCTTTCACTTTATGTGAATGGTGGAACAAAAATATATATATATATATTCAATTGAAACAGTTTACTTCAAGAAAAACCTCCTGAAAAGTTAGAGTCCACTTCATGTGAATGGTGGCAAGAAAAGTGTTTCTAACCTATGCTTGGATTTAAATACAACATTAAAACAGTTCACCTCAAGAAAAGCATTGATCACCATATACTTCTCTAGACTCTTACCACTACTTTACTGTCCCAGTAAACTTTTACTGAGACTTCTCTTACGACGACTTTACTCTCCCAGTATACTGCAACCTCTTGGAAATGAACCGTTTTAATTGGAATGTGACTACTCTGAATAATTGAATCGAAACTTCTCGGTGAACTCTGAACTACTGCAATTTTGAGACTTATCTTCATACTTATTTGTTTTGAAGTGAAATTTGAAAATTAAGCCAAAACTCATTAATACATTTTAAATGTGAAATTCAAAGTTAGTTCATATATATATATAGATTCGAGTATAATATGTGTTTGGAGATTTCACCATATTTGTTGGGGAAACCAATTTTTTACCTAAAGAATCATGGTTCACAGCAATATTTGAAATAAGGGTTTTTTTACTTTGAAAATGGAAGACATGAGCTGGGCTTTATCCACTTGTGTACTTCAGAGTTACGAAATTATTAAAATATAATGTTAAGAATTATGAAATTATATATATATATATATATATATATATATATTAAAGTCTCCAGACTTCAAATTATATTTTACGAGAATTAAACTTATCCAACACTATGAAATTTGAAAAAAAGTGTCCGAGACTTCAAATTATACTCTCATGAGAATTTCCAACCGTGTGATCTTAAGTTATTTAGATATTCACATTTTTGGTATCTAAGAGTTATGAAATTATTAAAATATAATCTCTTTGGTATAACCATACATTTCACTACTACGTCAAAGTGCCCCAAGACTTCAAATTATACTATCATGAAAATTAAACTTTTACAACACTTAGATTTGAAGAAAAACATAAGAGTGGATTTTAGCCTTATTTAGATATTCACATCTCTCATACCATTTTAAATATTATTCACATCTCTTATACCATTTTCAATACTATTCACATCTCTCATACAATTTTCAATGGTTTTCAATTTGTTTTTATTTTATTCATTTTAATTAGTAATTATAATTTAATTTTTATTTTATTTTTTTATTAATTTGTTAGTGTATTTATGATTTATTAAATTAACTTAATTTTATTTTTTGTTGTTATATAGTTGGATTTTTTTAATGTATATAAGTTTTTTTTTTTTTTTTTCATTATTATAAATTATAACTTTAATTATTTCATAAATAAAAAAGTGAGTTTTAATGTAATTTTTTGGAATTTCCAATTAATTTTCTGGTCGAATTTGATGGAAATTTTGAGCTGAAATCTTGATTTGTGTTATTTAACTTGGTTTTTACTGTATGTATGGATTCAACACCCTAAAAAAACTTAGGGCAGTTCGATTGTGCAGATGTTACCCATCAAACTTGTGATTTCAATGAATTCATGTCTATTTTCATTTTATTTTGTTGAGAGATATTTATGTGATGATTACATAAATTTGACAACATTTTAAAATCTAATTCTACAAATAAAATTTGAATTAACTTTCATTTTATTTTGTTGAGAGATCTTTCGATGATAATCACATAAATTTGAATTAATTTTCATTTTGTTTTGTTGAGAGATCTTTAATTTGGTGATAATCACATAAGAAAAGAATTGGTCGACCTATTTCTAACCAACGAGTGTGATTCATCATTATGACAAATGAGAAATTAGATCATGGCATCCCATTTTAAATAGGTGAACAGAAAGGTTAACCAGCCTTTAGAATGTAACCACTAATTTGACTTCAAAGGAATGAATGACACTATTTATTTTTTATTATTATATTATATTATTTGATTTTTTAATAACATCTATTTTTTTATTATTATATATAAATTATTATTGGTTGCATGGTTATTTTTAATGTAAATTGTTAGTTTTATTGTAATTTTTAATAATTTATTAATATTCTATTTTATTATAAATGGTTTCGTATTATCTAGGGAGGAAAAAATTAATTAATTTTAATCAAAGTTTCATTCTCTTTAGTAAAATTACTTAAAAATCATACTATATTAATTATGTTTATATTAAATTAGATTAATCAACCAATTTGGAAAGTCCAAAGGAGGGAGTAATATAAGATAAATGTTATGTCTCGAATAAAAAGAAAACAAAGGAGGAATGAAAAAGGGGAAGGACATCAACCAAGATAAATAACACCAATATTAGGAGTATAGAGTATAGATCCAACACTTGCTAATACTCCAACCATCATCTCTGTTAAGGTTGACAATCATTTTCTCAATTTCTAAAGCTTCCCTTAGCTTACGATGATGAAAAGAGTCAACATTGGCTAAGACCTTAGCGTATTCAATGCATATGTGATGGTTAGTTTTTTCTGTGTCAAAAGTGGAGGAGCGAGTTCTTCCATGTTTTATGTCGGTTGTGTGTTCACGGATCCTTTGATTTATTGATCAATCAGTTTCACCAATGTACAGAGTCCCATAGGAGCAAGGAATAATGTAAACATCTTTTTTATCATTGGGATCAATAGAGTCCTTCATCGATTTAAGAGAGCTCCAGATAGTGTTAAGAGGCTTAAAATTTGAAGAAACATTGTGTTTTTTAAGGATTCTAGCTATCTTATATGTGGCCCCTTGGATAAATAGAAGGTGCACTCTAGATGACCAATATTTGGGATCTTTTCTAAGACCTTTTTCAGCGTTAAGAAAACCCTCGAGGCCCTGGAATTTGCTTTAAATATTCTATTAAAAAAATCGAAGAGGTGGGATTTCTCTTCCTTGTGGTGGAATTCATCGAAGATTCTGAGCGCTCTGGTGGCCAAGGTGCTGAGAACACCTACGTTATGACTAGGAAAATGATGGGATTTAGCATGGAGATACTGCTCAGTGTGAGTATTTTTTTTTAAAGACCTGATGGGAGAGAGAGTCGCCATCTCTCCTAGATATGAGAATGTCTAGGAAGGGTATGCTTCCCTCAACTTCACATTCCATTGTGAATTTTATGGAGATGGATTGGTTGTTGAGATGTTGTCGAAAAAGTTCTAAATTTTCTCTTCCATGAAGCCAGATGACGCAAGTATCATCCACAAATATTTTCCAGAGTTTGGGTTGGAAAAGAGTTGAGGACATGGCCTTAGACTCAAAATCCTCCATGAATAGATTGGCAACCATGGGAGATAAGGGGGAACCCATGGCCACACCACATGTTAGCTCATAGAATTCACCTTCGAAACAAAAGAAGGTAGAGATAAGACAAATTTGAACGAGATGGATTGTGTCAAGATCAGTGATGTGATTGATGACCTCAATAGCATCATTAATGGGAATGTTGGTCTATAAAGAGACCACATCAAAGCTTACCATCCTATCATAGGGATCCATTCTAAAGCCCTTTAACCCACTAATAAATAGATAAGGATATTTGACAAAGGACTCGATTAAGCTTAAGATTATTGGATAAAAACTTGGTGAGAAGATAAGTCATGCCACCTATTAATTATAACTTAATTATATTTATTTTATTCTTTAATTATTATATTTATTTTACACCGAATGTATCATTTTTTGAAATTGGTTAGGCTAGGCATTATCTACCTTTTCCATCTCCATTTAACATTTGTCCCTATATTCTTTTGACATGGTCAATTTTAATTAAAAAAAAAATGAATTACACATCCTTTTTGAAATTGGTCAAGCTAGGCATTGTCTACATTTTTCATTTCCACTTGACATTTGTCCCTTTATTGTTTGGACATGGCTCAACTTTAACTTAAGAAAAAAAAAAATACACATAATATTGTAAAATGGATCATTTTGCTAAATAAAATTTGCTTATATATAAATGAATTTTATAAATAATAATGAGGAACTTATCATGGAGGAAATTACTAAATTGGAATAATCTCAAATCGCTAGGAAATTGGTGGGTGGGGAGCCACATGGCAAGAATCTAATTTTTTAAATTTATTAAAGTAAGACAACCATGTTCTCACAGTGGGCCGGTTGGAGGTCCAAATTAAACAATTATGAATTTTTATCAATAATTATTAGGTGGATGGTAAGGATTTAACCTCCATGAAATATTCTAGAATTTTCATAGTAGTATACACAAACCAATGATTGAGATTTATCTCCAAAGTAGTTATATATTTTTATCCTTTTAATTAAATTAATTAATTAATGAAAAAAAAATGTTATATGAACAAGTGTCATATGAAATGAGTTATGGTTTTTTGGGCATGTAATGTTGATAAGTAATGGTAATGGCCCATGATATTATAACAAAGTATATTGGACAAGTCTTCCAAGGCAGAGGAATTGTCGGGACGGTCAAAAGTCGCCAGAATCTAATAAAAAAAAGTTCAAAAAATTTAGCAGTGTCAGTTTTTGAATCATGTTTTTGATGGTGGAAATGGATTAAACACCATCAAAAACCTCTAAGGCACCCAAAATTTTGAATTTTGACAACTATCACTTGGATTTACAAAAATTCCTGCCGGATTTTCTAAAAATCTTACCATGATTTCCATAATTTTCAGGGCAAAAAAGCAGGCTAGTTAGACTATGGGTTTACAGATTAAGAATATCCATAATAAGGATAAATATAAATTGCACCAAACGTTGCAAAGGAAATGTCGTAAGGTAGTAGCGTAGGAAAGAGTAGCATTAACAAAGAAAGTGTCAACTGCAACATCTGGAGAACAAATCAAGGATGTACTTAATACTGAAAACCAATTCCATAATTTGAAACATTGTGAAATCATACAAAAGATTAAGAACTATGTTCCTCCATTATATAAGTAAAATTCAAAACAAAAGGGAACATACAAAAAACAATAAATCGAAACCGTAATGCATATGTGAAACAATATCGCAGTCTGCACAATGTCATCCTACAATTGGAATCTGTGTGGTTTGCAGGATTTCATTTTCCATCATCAATTAATAGTAGAGGGAGCAATAGCAAATTCAATTTCTTCTAAACCAACTTATAATTGCTCTGTATGAAACAATTTTTTCCTTACAAATTACTTATGGTGGGGGAAACTCAGGGATGTGTTTGATTCTTAAAACTGGTTGTTCCCAGTTTGTTCAATCTGTCCAAGAAAAACTTGGAATACATATTACAAATCATTCTTGTTCTTATGTACCCTGCAATTTTTATTGATCTCTTGAAACAATCCCTCTATTTTCATTCTTAACACTTTATTTCAACATTTTTCAGATTTCCTATAGTCTAAAAAATAGCACACAAGACGATTGTGTATTTTTGTATGCATGATATCTTTATACCATGAAATTAAAAGGAAATGGGGATTCCTTGCCTAAGAAATTATTCATCTAAAAATAACCCACCAATAATTTAATAATTATAGTCAACAACATATATGACAATACAGTTGTGCAAATGATCCGAATTTATGCAGGAACACAAAAAAAAAAACACATATAACCATAAATACAAATATGCAACAGGAATAACACTTCATTTCATTAATATCAAAGAACCGAAATTTGTTTACAGACAGAATAGAATAAACTAGCTAGAGTGCTGGTAGCATATCTCTGAGAAGAGATGTGGAGGCTACAGACCTCTAGACTGTGTTTCAATGAGGCTCACGGGCCTATTTATTATTGAGAAACAATGGGAACCCTAACATCCAAAAACCTAACCCTAGGAGATGAAGCACAAAAACTATGGGCTCTGTTTGAGTAAATTGGTACATCAACTTTCGGAGGACTTAAATTTGGCATACGATCTCCATTTGACACGCACAATACCTCGTTATAAATATCTATACAAGGGATAGAACTTTTGATGTGAGAAACATCAAAGGAACTTCTATGTTGCTCCAAATTTTCCAAAAAACATCGTTTAGGGCCTCAAAACAGCTTCGAAAGTTCAAGACCCAAAAAACTACTAAAAATAGTAACTTGTGCTACAATTAAGGAAATTGAAACACTGAAAGAAACAATGGTGGGGCCCCAAGTGGAATAGGCGGGTTGCCACCAATATTCACCTGGATCATTCCTCCCCCCTTAGGAAGCAATGGTCCCCATTGCGTTGAGTTCCTCCATGAGACAGAGAAACTTATGCTGAACTTGGTCCCTCGTGAACCACTTGCCTTAGTGCAAGAGTTGAACAACTTTGACAACCCGATACAGTTGGATCTTCTGCTGGCGAGTGTTCTTGATTTTCACGTCCATGATACAACCTGTGGTGTTTTGTTCCATGCAGTCTAGGTTTAACACTATTGGTGTGAGTTGTTCTGTAATGTCGAAGGTGTCTAGTAGAGGTGGGAAGTAGGGCCAAAGGGGGTCCACATTGAACACTGGGTGTCAACCAAGGAATGGTGGATTACTGAACTCAAAGGAATCGGTCCCTATAGCCTTGGTGATGATGTACGACCCATATCAGAGTGGGCGAAGCTTGCAGTGGGGTCCAGCGAAGCGCTCCATCTACAAATGTAGCTAAAATTTTTCGCCCACCTGGAAGTTGTGTGGTAACCGATGTTGATCATGTCGTTGCTTGTACTTAGCATTGGATCTATCCAATATGCCATGAACCTATTGGCGGATGTGTTGAATGCACTCAATGAAGTTGTTCGCTTTGTTAGCTTCATACTGGACATGAGCCGAATCAGCTTGAATCGCTGCAAATGGCATGGCTACGTCAATGGGACATAGTGGTTGGAATCTCAAGCCCACTTAAAAGGGGATGTGGTTGGTTGAGCTGTGGAGAGCCCAGTTATAACTGTGTTTTAAATAGGGAAGACTCTCATCCCATGTGCGTGGATGCATTGAATTGTACATGCACATAATGTGTACAATCATCATGTTGATGACCTTTGTCTGGCCATCAGTTTGGGGATGGAATGATGTGGACTTGGTGAGCTTGGTGTCCAAGATTGAGTAGAGGCTGGAGCAAAATGTGCTGAGGAACTTGCTATTCCGATCTGAGATGATAGACTGTGGGATCCCAAAGTGCACCCACACTCATTCAAAGAAGAGTTTAGCAATGGCTTTTGTTGTGATATTCTTCTTGCAGACCGCCATAATGGCCATCTTCGAGAATCTGTCGACAACCAAGAAAACACAGTGGTTTCCATGCTTAGTATAAGGAAGGCCCGACATGTAATCCATGGAGATGGATTCCCAAGGTCAACTAGGGGTAGGTAGCAGAGTATAGAGACCTTGCTTCTTGATGGTCGGTTTGGAAATGGTGCAAGCAGTGCAGGATATGATGTATTTCCTAGCATCATGTCAAAGTTTTGGCCAATAGAAATATTTTTGCAATATTTCCACTGTTTTCTCGACCTCAAAATGCCTAGTGACCCGACTGTAGTGTGCTTCCAAAATCATCTTGGCACGCTCGCTTGAAGGAAAACAAAGGTGTCCCAGGTGACATAGCAGTGCATTCTAGAGGTGAAAATTTTGAACTTGCGTACCTGATGGACCTCTAAATTAGACATAAAATAAGGCCCATCTACCTTCCTTATGTACATAAAAAGATATATTAAATCTCTCCTTCTGCACTTAATATTGTTTTCTTATGCTTCAATATTTTCTTAGGAAGGTTTAAAGGTAATTGCATATTTCTACCTAATATTGGTTATTTTTGTAGAATATTGAGAGAATATTTGGAAGATTATACAGATTTGGAGAAGGAGATGATTTAGAGACTTGCTCCCTACCACTGGAAGATCAAGATTGAAGAATAAATTAGCACAATATAAGGAAATTAGGGAGAAATATTGGAGAGATTCAAGGGGGTTGTACACCCTCCTTAACTCGCAAAGGAAGCCAATCAACTCAAGGCCAAGGGCACTCAAGCCATACTTCACTTGGAGTTTCCAGCAATTTGAATTCCAACAGGAAACCATGCAACTGAAGACGAAGAGCACTCGATCTATGTTTACTGGAAGTCAAGTGGACTCAATCACCATTTCCAAGGGAGCTATTAGTAGCTGCCTTGTATAATAAATAAAGTAGAGCTAGAGCTAGGAAGGAGTTAGTTAGCGAGTGAGTTGATTCTAGTTAATTTCCACTCCATTCTAGGGGATTCGATTCCATTCAGAACTTTTGCTGCAAGCTATTAGGATTTTTATATTTAAGAACTTCAGGATGTAATAACACTGTATTTTTAATGCAATGAATATTCAGATGACACTCTATTGATCTAGTTCCAGAGAGTTGGGCTCGTGGGTTAGGGCTCAACCCGTGCCTCAGCTTCTCTATTGTTTTCATTCTTTCCTCTCTGTCATTTAGCTAGTTATATTTATGATATTTTCATTGTTGTTATAGTTTGTTGTTGTATATTTAATATGCTTATCTGCATTGTACAATAGTTGATGAACTCCATAAAACTGTGAGGCAGCCTTCCCCTCTCATCTCTGATAGAGCTCGAGGAGGGTAGACCTTCTCGCAAACCAAAAATATTTTCTGTTTATGATTCACTGCTTCTGAGATTAGAGTAGAGTGCAATAAAAGTTTCAGTATTTCTTCCATTGTTTTTATCACGCAATTCATATGTATTTCATGCATAAATTAGCAGGGTTGATCGTAGGACGTATTGTTAAAGCCCCAGAGTAGTTCAGTGGTGCCTTCCCGCTTCATTTCCCATCTCTTATTTCATGCATGAGCATTGTTGTTACGCCCTCATTTCCCTCCTTCCTTTCTCTTATTATCAGTGGCCGTGCCTTTTTTTTATTCACAAAAAAATTCAAAACATTAAAAGTTTAACTCCACCCTTCCTTCCTCGACTTTCCCACTTATCGCATCTCGGCTATCGCAGAATCCCTTCCCTTTCATTTTTCGTTTTTCAACATTTTAGAGATTTTCCCTTTTCACCTTACCTTTATCTTTCTAACGAAAATATTCGAAAAAAATTGGCCTCTATCATTTTCTTTTAAAAAGACTTACCGTACTTCGCTGACCACAAATCGCAGTGTTTAGTTCTTCCTTTACAACTTACCACAACTCCGTCGCATCGCAATTGCACGCCACAACCTTTTTCCCTTTTCGTTAACATTTACCGCTCCTAAACCTCGATTGCGAAATATCGCAATCACATTTCGCATCACCTTCCCGAATCATATTTCACATTTCACACATCGTAATTCGTTCATTCCATTTTCTTTCCATTAATACTTCCCGCCTCTGAACCTTGATTGCGATATTACCATACTCCTTTGCCACGTCACCCATTGCAATCTCTCGTCGCACCTTTTTCCTTTTTCCTTAAGACTTACCGCTCCTTCTTTTTCCGATTGTGATATTGTGACATCGCATATTGAAGATCACTCTCTGCAACATTTTCCCTTTTTCATTAGCACTTACCGCTTGTTTCTGTCGATTGTGAGATTGTTATCGCACTTCGCCGCTCTTCCCCACCGCTCTTCGCACATCCCATTATTTACCCTGCTTCCTTTGACACTTACCGCTCCAACATCGCGATATTGTGATTGCGATATAGGTCCCACCTCCACATTGCATCTCTGCCATCGCATATTTCAAGTTATTCCGCTCCAAAGCCTTTTGCACTATAATAATGTGTTAATCCGATTTAAACCCCCGTTTTCCAAAGCCTCCCACTCCAAACTATTTTTGCGATATTATGCGCTTTAATAAAGTCCAAACACCTTTTTCACTCTTCTAACCCTTGTTTCATGTGTTTAAGCATTCCATGAGCACCTTTGGCCCTTTTTCCTCCCAAATGCAATCAACACTTTTTTAGTTAGAATTAGATCATGAATAGCTGCATGGTTAGAAGCATGGTAGATAGATCATAGGATAAGTAGAGTGTGTTTAATCGTTTGGTCAACTCAATGCAATTTAGTTTAGTTTTTTTTATATCATTTCCTTTCTTCAATTTAGCTTAGTTTCCTTCCTGTCATTTGTTTTCAACGATTTAATTTAGTTTCCTTTCTGTTATTTCATTTCTGCAACTTAGTTTAGTTTCATTGAAGTGTGACAGACTTAACTGAGAACCCTTAGAAATAGCACCCTTTCGTAAAACAGAAGAGGATTACATCAACATAATGCATTTTTTGTGTATATATTATTGTCACCTCCAAGTTTGTACGAACCTCGGGTTGATAAAGTAAAGTAGGGCAGCCCCTAGGAGTTGCAGCACTCTTGGTGAAATACTAGGGCTCACCACTTTTTGGCGTCGTTGTTAGGGAGGTGTCTAGTAGATGCTTTGATTTTTCTTTTAGCATTATTTTATGCTTTCCTTTCTTTTCATGCCATTTCAAAAATATTAAAAATATATACAAAAGATCTGATTTTCATGCCTCATAGGAGTAGGGATACTTAGAAACTAAAAAAAAAATACTTCTCCAATACCAACCCCCCAACTTGACCACGTGGCGCAATAAGAACCACATCACCATACACTTTTGAAGGTAGAAGAGATGGATGGATATGATGACAATGAAGAAGATCTTATTGGGTTTCCCATTCAAGGTATGGACATCAATGTACATATGAAGAACATCCCTCTATCTTTCCTTCCCAACTTCCATGGTATGAGGACAGAGGATCCTGAAACATTTCTCTTTGAATTTGATATATTTTGAAGGTCTTATGGCTACTTATCACACACTAAAAAACTGAGGTTGTTTCTTGCAACATTGAAGGATAGATCTCTTAAATGGTTCATGAGTATAGGTACTAATGCAAGATCATGATCGTGATCTTAGAGAAGAAATTTTTAGAATGAACCAAGAAGAGGATGAAAGCCTTGAGGATCTAATAGAGAGGTTCATGTATAATGTTAAGAGGGAAAAATTGAATCATATAGGATTTGACACACTAAAAACCCTCTTACTTAGAATTATTAGGGATGAGTGTATTGATCTCCTTAATCTCATGAGTAGAGGAGATGTATACCAATTTTCATTTAAAGAAATTTGTGAAACATGCAAGCGCATATCAAGAGGAAGGGAAAGAGTAATTAAATCAACATCAACATTGGTAAGGCAAGATGAACTTGGAAACTTGCTTGATAACTTTAAAAATAAATTCTTAGCAATCTAAGTGAACAAGTAGAAATGTTAAGGATGAAAAATACACAAAAAGAAGATGATGATATTTTTATTATCTAAGCAAAATCATATGCTACTAAATTTTGTTCGTCATTCCCCAGGTTTAAAGAATTTTACTAAGAAGACAATGGAGCAAGGCAATCACCAAAGAAGCAATGTTATGTAGCTCCAAGGAGACCTTGGCAACCTCGTCAAATTGATATGATGCAAGGACCCACTCCACAATTTCAAGCTTATTCACATCCATCTCAAAATAATTGGGACACACTCCCTCCTTGGCAACCTTGGCTATTTCAACCCCAAAACCAATCTTGGCAACATGGTTATCAATGAACTTATTTGGAAAATCCTCAACATCCTCAATATTTCCATCAATATCTTCCATACCCAACCCCATGCTATCCCTACCATCCACCTCCACCACAACCACAGCCTCAACCACATCCATATCATATATCCACCCCCACTCAACTACTTGTACCACCATTTCCAAACCCACACCATGAAGTATCTCGGCCCACTTACAATGTTGAGGTACAACACTACCAAACATATCCTCTTGATCTAAATGGTCTGCATCTTAGTTTAAGAAAGGTATTGCAAAGAAGAGATTTTCTTAATGTCATTGAAGGACAACATCAAGGAGAAGAAGATCTAAATGAGGAGATGAAAAGATCAAGGGTTGCACTTGATGAAGAGTTAACATCAGAATCAGATGTTGAGAAAGTTTCCTCATGTTTACCAGCATTCCCTCCATGTGTTCAAAATAACAATCAGCAAAAATAGGAATATTTGAATGTCATAATAGAAGAGGACATCCAAGGTAATCCAACTCAGCAAGTGGACCAGGGACATCACAACTATATTAACATATGGATCCAAACAGTCATTAAGTTGCAGCAACACACTCTTCTCCAACAGTACTTGATACAATCCCAGTCAAAGAAATTCATCTCTCATATTCAAGTACATGTCAAATCATGTATTCCAAGTGTGCACATGATTTTATCTGTCATCCTGATGTGTACATGGCTCCATTGGAAGTATTCCTATACTTGAAAAAGGTTTTGTTTTTTTCAAGTAGAGTAGGAAAGTGAAAAAAAAGGAAGGGAAAGAATAAAATATCAAGTGAAAACCTCTTTTTATGCATCTGAGATTGGCTCACTCATTGAAAAACTCCATGGGGCGATCATTGGGTTGAAAAAAAAAAGAGAAAAAAAAGAAGATCCTAGGTGAAAACCTCCCTTGAAGCGCCTAGGCAAACCTTCTAGTTGAAAACCTCATTAAGGCATCTAGTAGGCCTTATAAAAAATAAAATAAAATAAAACATTTCTCCATGTATCTCTCTCTAATGAATGAAGGTGCTCTCCAACCTTTGCAAGCAAAAAAACAACAAGTTGACACAAAAAGAAAATTTTGTCAACACTTTAGTCAAAGGTAGTCAAACTTGGACTTCCTCCTCCTGTTCTCAGAAGCTCCAAAAGGACCTCAAGCAGATCACCACATGCAGCGTCAGTAGCAGTTTCAGCAGCAACTTCAAAAACAACTTTAGCAGCAGCTTCAATATCACATGCAAAAACAAATCAATGGTAAGGTATGCAATCATCTAACCCTTTCTTCAAATATTTTTTAACTTAATAAAACATTAAAAAGTGTGAGAAGAAAAGTTTTTTTATATAGCCAAAATCAGTAGTAGAGCAACCTCATCCTTATCTAGAAACTAGCCTCACTTTTTCCACAAAGAAAATGAACAAGACAAAAGTAAAAAGGACTTGAGAAAGTGGGTAGTAAGAAGTTCATTTAATGGAATACAAGGAGTGCTAAAGGAGTAACCAAGGGTGAAATCAGTTCACAGAAAAAGAGTTGGGGGTTTATTCTGCATGCAATTTAAAAAATTAAAAAATTAAAAAAAATTAAAAAAGAAAAAAGAAAAAAGAAAAAATAAAATAAAAAGTCGATCCACCACCTCTTGGCATGCAAAAAAATTTACTTAAGGAATTTGAGGACCTCCATGAAGCACCTATAAGAAGAAATGCAAGAAGAATAGCAATAATATTAGCAGGAGGAGCAACGCATGGGCCAATAAACAGAAAATGAAATAAGCCAACATGTAGAAAGAACCAGAAGGCAGGGAGGATGAATAGGTTGCTCAGAGGATGAGCAATAGTTTCAGTAGGGGGGTGATGATGGGCCTCTAAATTAGACATAAAATAAGGCCCATCTAACCTTTCGTAGGCCCATCTACCTTCCTTATGCACATAAAAGGATATATTAAATCTCTCCTTCTGCACTTAATAATGTTTTCTTATGCTTCAATATTTTCTTAGGAAGCTTTAAAGGTAATTGCATATTTTTGCCTAATATTGGTTAGTTTTGTGGAATATTGTGATAATATTTGACAGATTATACAGATTTGGAGAAGGAGATGATTTAGGGACTTGCTCCCTGCCACTGTAAGATCAAGATTGAAGAATAAATGAGCACAATATCAGAAAATTAGGGAGAAATATTGGAGAGATTCAAGGGGTTTGTCCACCCTCCTTAACTCTCAAAGGAAGCTAAGAAACTCAAGACCAAGTGCACTCAAGCCATACTTCACTTGGAGTCTCTAGCAATTCGAATTCCAAGAGGTAGCCAAGCAACTGAAGACGAAGAGCACTCAGTCTATGTTTACTGGGAGTCAAGTGGACTCAATCACCATTTTCAAGGGAGTTGTTAGTAGCTGCCCTATAGAATAAATAAAGCAAAGCTAGAGCTAGGGAGTTAGTTAGCCAGTGAGTTGATTCTAGTCGATTTCCACTCCATTCTAGGGGATTTGATTCCATTCATAACTTTTGTTGCAAGCTATTAGGATTTTGTTGTTTAAGACATTCAGGATGTAATAAGACTGTATTTTTAATGCAATGAGTATTCAGATGACTTTCTATTGATCTAGTTCCAGAGAGTTGGGCTTGTGGGTTAGGGTCCAACCCATGTGCCTCAGCTTCTCTGTTGTTTTCATTCTCTCATTTATATCATTTAGCTAGTTCTATTTCTTATATTTTCATTGTTTCTATAGTTTGTTGTTGTATATTTAATCTGCTTATCTGCGTTGTTGAATAGTTGATGAACTACATAAAACTGTGAGGAAGCCTTCCCCTCTCATCTCTAATAGAGCTCGAGGAGGGTAGACCTTCCCACATACCAAAAATACTTTATGTTTATGATTCGCTGCTTCTGAGATTAGAGTAGAGTGCAATAACAGTTTCAGTCTTTCTTCCATTGTTTTTATCACGCAGTTCATATGTATTTCATGCATAAATTAGCAAGGTTGATCATAGGATGTATTGTTAAAGCCCCAGAGTAGTTCAGTGGCACCTTCCCGCTTCATTTTCCATCTCTAATTTCATGCCTGAACATTGCTCTTACGCCCTCATTTCCCTCCTTCCTTTCTCTTCTTATTAGTTGTCATGCCTTTTTTTTATTCACAAAACACTTAAAAACATTAAAAGTTTGACTTCTCCCTTCCTTCCTCAACTTTCCCGCTTATCACATCTCATCCATCACAGAATTGCTTCCCTTTCCTTTGCCGTTATTCAGCATTTTAGAGATTTCCCTTTTCACCTTACCTTTCTCTTTCTAACGAAAATATTCAAAAAACATTGGGCTCGATCCCTTTCTTTTAAAAAGACTTACGGTACTTCAGTGACTGCAAATCGCAGTGTTTAGTTCTTCCTTTACAACTTACCGCAACTCTTCCGCATCACAATCACACACTGCAACCTTTTTCCCTTTTTGTTAACATTTACCACTCCTAAACCCCAATTGCGAAATATTGCAATCACATTTCACATCACCTTCCTGAATCATATTTCGCATTTCGCACATCGCAATTCGCTCGTTCCATTTGATTTTCGTTAATACTTTCTGCCTTCGAACCCAAATTGCGATATTGTCGTACTCCTTTGCCACATCACCCATCGCAATTGCTCGTCGCACCTTTTTCCTTTTCCCTTAAGACTTAGTGCTCCTTTTTTTTCCGATTGCGATATTGCGACATCACATATTGTAGATTGAAATTTTTACCACCTCGCAAATCGCTCTCCGCAACCTTTTCCATTTTTCATTAACACTTACAACTTGTTTTTTCCGATTGCAATATTGTTATCGCACTTCGCGACTCTTCCCCATCGCACTTCGCACATCGCATTATTTAGTCTGTTCCCTTTAACGCTTACCATTCCAACTTCACGATATCGTGATTGCGATATTGGATCCACCGCTACATCACATCTCCGCCATCGTATATTTCAATTTATTCCACTCCAAAGCCTTTTGCACTATAGTAAAGTCATAATCCGGTTTAAACCCCCACTTTCCAAAGCCTCTGACTCCAAATCATTTTTGTGATATTGTGCGCTTAAATAAAGTCCAAACACATTTTTCACTCCTCTAAGACTTGTTTCATGCGTTTAAGCCTTTCATGAGCACCTTTAGCCCTTTTTCCTCCGAACTACACCTTTAGCCTTTTTTCAGTTAGTTGTATGGTTAGAAGCATGGTAGAAAGATCATAATATAAGTAGAGTGTGTTTAGCAGTTTGGCCAGCTCAATGAAATTTAGTTTAGTTTATTTTCTGTCATTTCCTTTCTGCAATTTAGCTTAGTTTCCTTCCTGTCATTTCTTTTCAGTGATTTAATTTAGTTTCCTTTATGTCATTTCCTTTCTGCAACTTATTTTAGTTTCATTGAAGTGTGTCAGACTTCACTGAGAACCCTTATAAATAACACCCTTTCGTAAAGCAGAAGAGGATGACATGAAAAAGATTCATCTGTTGTGTATATAACATTGTCACCTCCAAATTTATACGAACCTCGGGTTGATAAAGTAAAGTAGGGAAGCCCCTGGGAGTTGCAACACTCTTAGTGCAATACCAGGGCTCACTAGTACCCTCAAAGACTGTCTTGTATGTGTGGCCAAATTCCGGATCGCTCTTGTAGAGAAGCGGCCAATGAGAAGTCTCGTGCCCACTAGAGTTGAGAATGATGATTAGCACATGATTGGTGGTCGAATGAGATAGTCTTTAACGTTACTAGTTTTTCTCTTCTTGTACTTGATTTTCAAATGAAGTTATTTCAGATATGTGGACCACTTCTGATGGTGATCGTTTTTCAAATTCCCTTGTTTATGTATGAACTGTAGGCGTCGGTGGTCTATGTGGATGACCATTTCCTTCCCCAAAATGTAATTCTTCCATTGTGGGTAAGCCTGCACAATGGAATACATTTCTTTGTCATAAGTGGGATACTTGCGGACTGTGTCAGATAGTGTCTCACTGTGATATGCCACTATATGCCCCTGTTGAGTAAGAATTGCCCCAATATCATAGTCAGATGTCTCTGTCTCGATCTCAAATGATTGTTGTAAGTCTGGTAATGTGAGCACTAGGGCAGAGCAGAGGCAATGTTTCCAGTCTACGAATGCCTTCTGTTGAGATTCTGACCAAAAGAAATTTTCTTTTGCTCCTCCCTTAGTGACTTGACTCAAGGGTCAAGTGATATGAGAGAATCCCAACACGAACCTACAGTAGAAATTAGTAATACCCAGAAAGTTGCAAAGCTCTGTTAGAGTGGTTGGGGCTGGCCAATCTCGAATTAATTGGATCTTGGTTGGATCCACATGCACCCCCTGCTCATCTATAATTTATCCCAGATACTAAACCTGTGTCATGCCAAATTTTCACTTCTCCAAATTGGCACACAACTTGTGTTGCCGCAATGTTTGGAGGACCTGTCGGATGTGGTAGAGTTGCTCTTCCCAAGTCAGGTTGAGGATCAAGATGTCATCCAAGTACACTACTATAAATGAGTTGGTGAATGGCCATAAGATTTTTTCCATTAGCCTCCTTAAGGTTGCAGGAGAATTTTTCAACCCGAAAGGCATGACTAGTCTTTCGAAAAGGACCTCCTTGGATTTGAAGGCAATCTTCCACACATCGGTGGGTTCAATTGCTACCTGGTGATACGTGGACTTCAAGTCGATCTTACTGAAATATTTTTCCCCTTTGAGTTGGTCCAGAAGGTCATCAATCTATGGGATCAAGTACCTATTCTGGACAGTGATCTTGTTTAATGCCCGATAGTCAATACTGAGCCTTCAAGTCCCATCCTTCTTCTACACCATCGCGATCGAGCTCCCACACGACGATGAACTCAGTTGGCTGTGACCTTTCTGCAGCAGATCCTGAATCTGCCTCTTGATTTCATTGTTCTCCAAAATAGAGAGTCGATATATCTGTCCATTGGGCAGCGACATACCTGGGGCCATATAGATGGGGTGCTTGACCTGATAGTGCAAAGGCACCCTTGCGGGTGAGGTGAAGATGTCCCCGCACTCCTCCACGACCTTGTCCATTTGTTTTTTTCATGCGGAGGAGCCCTGTATGGAGGTCGTGGCCACAAACTTCTTCTTACCCTGAGGATGATCATCGGGGAAAAAAATTTCCCTGTATTGGAAATAAGCTTACTGTATTGTTTTGCAGTAACCAAATAGATAGAAGTGGGCAATGGTACCTTTGGTATCCTGTACAACTTATTGCCCAAAGTAACGATAACAACTCGAGGTCGGGACTCATACACAACATGTATCCTTCACATGTATGGTTTGCCTAATAATACATCACAAACATCAAAAGGAGTAATGTCACATAATACCACATCCGTGAAGGGCTTGATGTTGTATGGAAGGTGACACTGATGGATGACGCAAAGATCCCATCCTTGGTGAAGCCACCCGATGGTGTACTGTTGTGGGTGTGCTGTAGTTGGCAAGCCCAACCGCTTCACGACCTCCACTGAGAGGAGGTTCTTTTGGCTCCCACTGTCGACAATGAAATATAGCGGGGAACCCTTTATCCACATCTGGGAGTGGAAGAGACACTCTTCCTCCTCTGGATCTTTGTGGTGGAAACAGTGGCATTTGGCTCTGCATCGAGAATATTATTCCCTTTTTCATTCCCCTTGTCGGGGTTTGATTCAGATTCAGAGCATGCATCCGATTCAGAAGCCTTCATCTTAGCCACGAGTGATTGCTTGGCTCGACACTCACTTGTGTTGTGAGTGGAGCTCTTATGAAACTCACACCACTTTCTCGTGTCCTTCTTCGGCTTCACAGTGTTGTTCTTTGCTTGTGGTTTCAACAAGTTGTCTTGAGTCGCTGTGCCTTAGCTTTTTCCTTTGTTTTGCGGTTTGGGGGCACCTTTCCCTTGCTTTTGATTCGCAGATCCAAAGTCTCGCTTCTTCTATTTTAATTTATGCTCAATCTTGGCAGCATACTGGTATGTCGTACCAAGAGAGGATATGTCAAGGAAATCAATTTCCTCCTGAATGTATCTGTGCAGACAATTGCCGTACTTCAGCACCAAATTCTTCTCTAAATATTTGATACTAAACTTTGTGCGCAGTGTATGGAATAGATTCGTTAGCTCATGCACATCTTGATCCCTTTACTACCGCAGTGCAGTCCATTGTATGTACTTGTCATCATAGATCGCCACGGGATAATATTGTTCCTTAATGGCATCTCAGAAATAATTCCAAGTGGGTACGGCTGAGAACAAAGAGGGTTCTCCCTTTTCCTTTTTCTCACAGTAGGTTTCCCACCAT
Source organism: Pinus albicaulis (assembly GCA_034641835.2). Taxonomy (NCBI): domain Eukaryota; kingdom Viridiplantae; phylum Streptophyta; class Pinopsida; order Pinales; family Pinaceae; genus Pinus; species Pinus albicaulis. The sequence goes on from CM076572.1 coordinate 976,738,249, forward strand.
TCCTTGACATGGGGGGGGCTTTGAGGAGTGCAAAAATAATCTTCTCCCGGTCGAAAAAGTCATGAACTGATAAATATAATTCTAATATTTTTAACCATATATCTATGGAATCTACATCTATTTGGCCATCAAATATGGGAATTTAAAATTTTACTTGTAGCTTAAAAGGAGTTTCACCTCCACAGTGGTTGTTGGATGCAGATGCACCACTAGTGGGCAGTCGTTGAAGAATCTAGGCAAAGTTATCCATCATTACGTTCCTTTGTTTTCTGAGGGCCTCCTCGAGCAATATTTTGATAGGATATCCTACTCTTTCGTCTTTCTTTTCTTCCCCCATGGGCGGCCGTCGGGGCTTGTGAGGATGATCCTGCAAAGGTTCAACCAGATCGAGCCCTAACTCCTTATGCCCCGACCTCGTTGGGGACATGCAAATAAGGATCGAGAAAGAGCAGACTGCTCTGATACCACTGATCCAAATTTATGAAATAACGAAAAAAATACACATATAACCAAAAATACAAATATGCAGCAACAATAAATCTTTATTTCATTAATATCAAGGAATTGAAATTTTTTTACAAACAAAATGGAATAAACTAGCTAGGGCGCTTGTAGCTTATCTCTCAGAACAGATGTGACTGCTACAGGCCTCTGAACTGTGTTCCAATGAGGCTTGAGGGCCTATTTATTATTGAGAAACAATGTAAAACCCTAAACATCCAAAAACCTAACAATAGGAGATGAAGCACCAAAACTATGGGCCCCGTTTGGTTAAATTGACACATCAACTTCTCGGGGACGTAACTTTGGCATACGATCTCTGTTTGACGTGCATAATACCTCGTTAGAAAGATCTATCCAAGGAATAACACTTTTTATGTTAGTGGAATTAAAATAACTCTCATGTTGCTCCCAGTTTTCCCAAAAAATGTCGTTTAGTGCGTCAAAATAGCTCCAGAATTTTAGGACCCAAAAAACTGCTAAAAATAGTAAATTGTGCTACAATTAAGGAAACTGAAAATTGAAAGAAAAAATGGTGGGGCCCCTAGTGGAATAGGCGGGTGGCCACCAATATCCACCTGGATCATTCCTCCCCCTAAGGAAGCAATGGTCCCCATTGCGTTGAGTTCCTCCATGAGATGAAGAAACTTTTGTTGAACTTGGTCCCTGGTGAACCACTTGCTTTGGTGTAGGAGTTGGCTAGCTTTGACAACCCGATACAGTTGGATCTTCTGCTGGCGAGTGTTCTTGATTTACATGTCCATGACACGATTTGTGGTAGCTTGTTCCATGCAATCTGGAATTAGCTATGTTTTTGTGAGTTGTTTTGCAATGTTGGAGGCATCCAGTAGAGGTGGGAAGTAGGGCCGAAGATGGTCAACATTGAACGACGGGTGCTGACCAAGGAATGGTGGAATATTTAGCTTGAAGGCATTGGATCCTACAACCTTGGTGATGGTGTATGTCCTATATCGGAATGGGCGAAGCTTGCGGGGGGTCCAGCGAAGCACTCCTTCTACAAATGTAGCCACACTTTTCCGCCCACCTAGAAGTTGTGTGGTAACCAATGTTGATGATGTCCTTGATTTTACTTAGTATTGGATCTTTCCAATATGTCATGAACATGTTGGCAGATGTGCTAAATGCGCTCAATGAATTTTTTATTTTTGTCAGCTTCAGACTGGACATGAGCCAAATCGGCTTGAGTAGCCCCAAATGGCATGGCTACGTCAATGGGACATAGTGGTTGGAATCTCAAGCCCACCTAAAAGGGGCTATGGTCGATTGAGTTGCAGAGAGCCTGGTTATAACTATGTTGTACATATGGAAGACTCTCATCCCATGTGTGTGGATGCATTGTATTGTACATGCGCAAAATGTGTATGATCATCCTGATGACGATGTCTATCTGGCTGTCAGTTTGGGGATGGAAAGTTGTAGACTTGGTGAGCTTTGTGTCCAGCATTGACCAGAGGCTGGACCAAAATGTGCTAAGGAACCTACTGTCCCAATCTGAGATTATCATCTGTGGGATATCAAGTGCACCCACACTCTTTCAAAGCACAGTTTAGCAGTGGATTCTACTGTGATATTCTTCTTGCAGGGTGCCATAATGGCCATCATCGAGAATTTGTCAACGACCATGAAAATGAAGTCATTTCCATGCTTAGTAAAAGGAAGGCCCGACATGTAATCCATGGATATGGATTCCCAAGGACGACTAGGGGTAGGTAGCAGAGTATATAGACCTTGCTTCTTGATGGCCAGTTTGGAAATGGCACAAGCAGTGCAAGATCTGATGTACTTCCTGACATCCTGTCAAAGGTTTGGCCAATAGAAATATTTCTGCAGTATTGCCACTGTTTTCTCGACCTCGAAGTACCCAGCGACCCCACTGTAGTGTGTTTCCAAAATCATCTTGGCATGCTCGCTTGAAGGAACACAAAGGTGTCCAAGGTGACGTAGCAGTGCATCCTGGAGGTGAAAATTTGGAACTTGCATACCCTCCAAGGGTGTCTTGTATGTGTGGCCAAATTCCGGATCTCTATTGTAGAGAAGCGGCCAATCAAAAGTCTCTTGCCCACAAGAGTTGAGAAGAACGGTTAGCGCCACGATTGGTGGTCGGCTGAGGTGGTCTGCAACATTATTAGTGCTTCCATTCTTGTACTTGATGTTCAAATGAAATTTTTGCAGATATGTGGACCACTTCTGATGGCGATCGTTCTGCAACTTCCCTTGTGTCTATATGATCTGCAAGGATTGGTGGTTTGTGTGGATGACCGTTTCCTTCTCCAAAATGTAATGCTTCCATTTTCGGAAATCCTACACAATGGAATAAATTTCTTTGTCATAAGTGGGATACTCGTGGACTCTGTCAGACAGTGTCTCACTGTGATATGCCACTATATGCCCCTGTTGAGTAAGAACTACCCTGATAGCATAGTCAGAGGCATTTGTCTCAATCTCAAATGGTTGTTGCAACTCTGGTAATGTGAGCATTGGGGCAGAGCAAAGGCAATGTTTCAATTCTACGAATGCCTTCTTTTGAGATTCCAACCAAAATAATTTTGCTTTCTCTCATCCATTGGTGAATTGAATCAAGGGCCAAGTGATTTGAGAGAATCCCAACACGAACCTGCGGTAGAAATTAACAAGACACATAAAGCTACAAAGCCCTGTTAGAGTGGTTGGAGTTGTCTAATCCCGAATGACTTGGATCTTGTTTGGATCCATATGCACCCCCCGCTCATCAATAATGTATCCCGGATACTGATCCCGGGTCATGTCAAAAGTGAACTTCTCCAAATTGGCACACAACTTGTGTTGTCACAGTGTTTGGATGACTTGTTGAATGTGGTGGAGGTGCTCTTCCCAAGTCTAGTTGAATATCAGGATGTCATCCAAGTACACTACTACAAATGAGTTGGTGAATGTCTGCAAGCTGTCGCCCATCAGCCTCATGAAGGTTGCAGGAGCATTCATCAACCTGAAAGGCATGACCAAGAATTCGAAAAGGCCCTCCTCGGCTTTGAAGGAAATCTTCCAAACATCAGCGGGTTCGATTGGTAGATGGTGATACTCGGACTTCTAGTCGATCTTGCTGAAATATTTCGTCCCTTTGAGTTGGTCCAGAAGGTCAGCAATCCATGGGATCGGGTATCTATTCTAGACATTGATCTTGTTCAGCACCAGATAGTCAATACAGAGTCTCTTAGTCCCACACGATCGGGCTCCCACACGGCGATGAAATCAGCCGAATGTGACCTTTCTGCAACAGCTCTTGAATCTGCCTTTTGATTTCATCGTTCTCCATGACAAAGCATCGATAAATCAGTACATTTGGAAGTGACGAACTTGGGGTCAGAATGATGGGGTGTTTGACCTGATAGTGCAGAGGCACCCATGTGGGTGAGGTGAAGATGTCCCCGTACTCCTCCAAGACCTTGTCCATTTGTTTTTGCCGTGCGGAGGAGCCCTGTTTGGAGGTCGTGGCCGCAATCTTCTTCTTGCCCTAACGGTAGATCATCAGGAAAACAAATTTTCTAGTTTTGGAAATGAGCTTAATGCATTGTTTTGCAGCAACCAAAGAGATAGCGGCGGCGGTGGTACCTCTAGTATCCCGTACAACTTATTTCCTAAAGTAACAATAACAACACGAGGCTAGGACTCATACACAACATTTCGCTTCCACAAGTATGGTTGGCCTAATAATACATCACACACATCAAGAGGGTTAATGTCACATAATACCTCATACATGAAGGGTTTGATGCTGTAGGGAAGGTGGCACTGTTAGCTGACGCGAAGATCCCGTCATTGGTGAAGCCACCTGATGGTGTACGACTGTGGGTGTGATCTGGTCGACAAACCCAACCGCTTCACGGCCTCTGCTGAGATGAGGTTCTTTTGGCTCCCAGTGTCAATAATGAACTGTAGGGGGGAACCCTTTACCCACATTTGGGAGTGGAAGAGACACTCCTCCTCCTCTGGATATTCTAGTTCCTCCTTTTAGATCTTTGTGGCGACAACGATGGTGTTGGGCTCCGCATCGATAATCTTGTTCCCTTTTTCATTCCCCTTGTCGAGTTTTGGTTTAGAGTTGGAGCATGCATCCAATTCAAAAGCCTTCATCTCGACCACTAATTACTGCTTGACCCGACACTCACTTGTGTTGTGAGTGGAGCTCTTATGGAACTCGCACCACTTTCCCATGTCCTTCTTTGGCTTCGCAGTGATTTTCTTTGGTTGTGGCTTCGGCAAGTTGTCTTGGGTTGCCATGCCTTGGCTTTTTCCTTTGTTCTGCGGTTTGGGGGCACCTTTCCCTTGCTTTTGATTCACATACCCAAAGTCTTGCTTCTTCTATTTTAATTTATGCTCAATCTTGGCAACATATCGATATTACATACCAAGTGAGGAGATGTTGAGGAGCTCCATTTCCTCCTGAATGTATCTGTGCAAACAAATGCGGTACTTCAGCACAAAATGTTTCTCTGAAGCTTTGATACCCAACTTTATGCATAGGGTATGGAACACATTTGTCAGCTCATGCACATCTTGATACCTTTGTTGCCACAACGTAGTCCATCATATGTACTTGTCCTCATAGCTCCCTACGAGATAATATTGTTCCTTGATGGTGTCTCGAAAATAATTCCAAGTGGGTACGACTGAGAACAGAGAGGGTTCCAGATCTTCAATGAGTTTAAGTACTTACCTTGCGGGCCTTTGAAAAATATGCGCTCGACTTCGTTGTAGGACAAAAATGTATCGATTCTGAACTCAGTAATAAAGCCTCCAAGGATACTATCGATCCAATAATCAACAACCCTTGAAATATTGTTATTAGTCCCCTTCAATTACATGATTAGCTCTGGAGTCCACGAAGTAGGGTTATCATTCTTGAAATAGGTATTTTTCTTAGCTAGTCTTGATAACCACTCCTGCATATCTTTAGCGAACAACGAGAAAAATATATCGTGTTGATCTGTGAAAATATATTTCTACAACCAATTTTCTGTTGACAGGTGTAGATTCTTATTTTCTTGTACAAAAAATTCACATTATTTTAGATCTATCGAGTCTTGAATCTCTTTTCTTGTCGAATTCCACATCCACATTTCCCTCAATCAGATCCTGGTCCTGATAATGAAACCATTTGTTGGCTTGATGGGGGTTAGACCCAGGTTTAAATATGGCTGCGCAAACCCACAAAACCCACTATTACCAACCCTTTATGCAACAATCTGTTGCGTAGACCGAAGTCTCACCCGAGGAAATATTAGGGGATGTTATAACCAGGGTTCTGCATCCATAGGGACTATGGAGTGTGGCTTTAGGGCCTATATTCTCTTTAATACTTATCAGAGCTTCACAGGATCACTATGCTAACTATGCAACCATAGTTCAACACTTCTAGTTAATTATTTGGTGCACTGCGTGTTTCTATTTTAACATGCATTAATCATCACAAGAAACCATAACCTTGACTTCACGAGGAAAATATAGATAAAAACCCTAACTTGGCATAGATAACATCAAAGTACAAATAAAGTAAACATATAAATAAAGAACAAAGATCTGTCTTCAAAGTATTCTTTTATTACTTCAAATCTTCTCAATACAACACTTTCCGCCTTGCGCACACATCTGTAGGGGTATGTGCACTCAATTGCAGGATTTTTAAGGTCTCCGTGCACTCAGCTGCAGGGGCCTTCACTTTTTCACAAGACAAAAGAATACAGACTCTTAATTCATATCTAGCATTACATCCATATGCATTATATGATATCAAGAGATATCCCTAGACTCCTTATATAATCTTTTATTTTACAATACCATGGTCTGAAAACCATGGGTAGAGCTCAAAGTATTCAAAATTATCCCATCCCTTTACAAAATAAGGGACTTTGACCCACTCCAAAGCCCCTAAGTCTCTAACATATCTGCGTGAAACACGCTCTGCTCCTCAAAATGTGGATTCTTTTACAAAACTTCGATCTAGGGGTACCATGTCCAACACCTCCCAACATCTACTTGTCTACTCTACAACTTTCCCAAGAGTCCCAAGGCAAGCCATGTTTGTTAGTACAACATAGGATTGACACCCTTCATAAGCTCCAGGAAGAAATATTTAAAGCCAAAGAAAAGTTCTTACTCCATCAAAACTGTATCAAGAGGTGGTTTGACAAGAATTCTGTAGGGAAGAAATACTTCACTATGGGTAACTTAGCCTTGAAATGGGATAAAGCCCATGAGGAAAAAAAAAACACACTAAGTTTCAATGCCTGTGGATTGGGCCATTCCTTATATGTGAGATACTTGGACAACATACATACCGTCTTCTAACACTTTATGGGAAGACTGACTCTCTCCTTGTCAATGGCCAAGATCTCAAAAATTATTTTCAATAAAAACTGGTGCTACGCCCTACACTATGTACATAGTTTGTCTTCGTCATTTTGTTTGTCTTCCTTTTTTTTCTCTTTGTTCCATGTTTTATCTGCCTTATGAATAAAGTTTTGTCCTTATGTAGGTTTTTGGGATATTGTGTGTGGCTGAAGTTTAAGGATCGTTGTGACACTTCAACATTTGGTTTGTCATTGGTCTTCCTTCTTTGTGTTGGTTATGCCTTTTGTCCGATGAAGTTCCGATGAAAAATATGATCTATCTGAAAGGAGAGTGTTGGGCTAACCATGAACTTTATTCTACCCAGGAAACCTTATGCCCATATTCGATACTTTTGTTTGGTGTTTTCATGCTTATCCAATTACTAAAAGGGGGGGGGGGAATCTAAACAAGCAAAACTAAATCAAAGGAACTAATATACTTCTCTAAAGGAACAACCTCTCCTCTCAATAAGTCAATATCCCTCTTTCACCCAAAATAAATAAGTGTCAATGCATAATCCTCTTTTAAAATAATAAATAAGGGAGAAATAAGAGAAATTATTCCTATGCAAAGAGGTGAAGCAAGCAACTTCCTTGGGGTACTGTTCAGGATCACTGGAAGTATAGCAATGTTTGTGTTTCCTGAAGTGGCTCTGCAGGGGTACTGTCCAGGCCTGTTGGCCATGGAGCAACACCAGAGATGAAAACTTCTACTTTGAAAATATTAAACTCACAAACTTCATTTCCCTCCCCATAATTGAATCTTTGTGAGCAAGATAAACCTTTGTCTAGTTAAACTGAGGTGGCATGATGGGGACTTGGCCTATTCATGGGGTAGGTCGAGAAACAAAAGCAATAAATACTCCCTGAAGAACCAAGGCCCTACACAAAATAAGTTAACCAAAGCATAGAAGCTAGAATCCTACCAGTTTGTCTCCAAGTGTTGTAGTCGCTACAATCCCCTCCAAAATTTTGGCCTATACCTAAATTTCAGAGCCTTCCTTGGTCTTGTTTTTGGTTGTCGCAAACTTTGAAGTTCATTTTATTGCTTTGTGATCCCTTTCACAAGATAGGAAATGTGTCGCCTTTGGCATGTTGGATACTGCAGTAAATGTATGAGCTTGTTCCAATGATTCCAAGAGGTCACCTTATGTAAATGAGTTGTTCTTACTATGTAAGTACATGTCACATTCATTTCAAAGATTATGTTATCATAGTCTTTGTAAAGTGTATCTTTGGTGTCACAGTTGCCTTAATTGGTCACAACAATGTCACATAGAGGATAATTTGTTGTCTTTATGTCTCGAATGACCTATGTTGTTTGAGTCATCAAGTATCGAGAGTGTGTGATCACAATCAAAATATATCAATGCTCACATCAATATCATCTGTTCCACACTTGGAAATATTCTAGAAAACTTCCCGAACAAGTGACTTTGCCTTTCTGAGCCTCCCCTGAGCTGTGTTTAGTCTCAATCCTTTGGATGTGACCTGCTGCTTGGCACTTCATAGTGCGCAGTGCTAGCCTCACAAGGACTACCCCATTGCGCAGTTTTTGTGACCATCATCCGAACCTAACCTCAAGGATTATGTGGTTGAGGCCTCCAGCCCAGTTTGAACTACGCACTTTGAAACTTCAAGACAGAAGCTCATCCCTTGAGCCTTAAAACTGCTCACTGTGCAGTCAATCCAGACCTCCTGAATTGCATAGTTGGATTTCCTATCTCTCATCCTGGGTGCTTGTCCCCTTTAATTCTAGAAACTGCGTAGTCATCTCCCTTAGCCCAGCCTGAGTTGTGCATTGTGCAGTATCAAGGCCCAAGGTTTCCCCTTTCATGTCAGAACTACATAGTTGCACAATAATTGAGCCTTCTTTCCCAACCTATAACCTGTCATGTGCTCATTTTATTGATAAAAATGCATTATCGTAGACTAGGGGTTTTCAAATTGATGTTGTGTCGTCATGAGTGAATTGTAGGAACTAGTTTTCCATTGAGTCATGGCGAGATGATAAAGGAAGAAAGGAAGGAAGAAATCATAATCAATGATACTCTTGTAGTCGAACTTACAAGATGATTGATCGAGAAAGAGAGAAAAAGGACACTAGTTTGCGACCACTTTCAAGACTTGAAGATCATTGAAGCATCCATATCACCAAGGCTTGCAGAGGAGAGGAGAAATCTTTCATGAAGACACTTCACTCTCAACATCTGCAATGGCTTAACATTTCCATGTCAGCAGTGTCATGTCACGTCATGTCATGAGTGGTCATGTCGCCACATCACCATTCTACATTATATCCATTGTAAACAAATGTATTGTAAAGTGGAATTCCAAAGGACACACATGAATGTAAAGAGTCATGTAAGTGGAAAATTCATGGGAAGTCAAACAATCATGAGGGTAGTCAAAGAGCGCCCTTGGTTATACATACTCCCTCATTGTATGAGAAAAATACTTTTTCACCTTAGCTTTACCATTAAAGCAATAGAGAGAATATTTGGTTCTTTTGTGGAGCAAGGAGTGGATCCAATGCTACACTATTGGAGCTAGTGATGTTTGTTGTATATATGTGTCTCAGAAATTTTACTTAATAACATAAGTCTTTCAAGGCCAATGTGTTTTTTCACACATGACTTATGAATGTTTGTAAGACTATTATGCAGATATTTGTACTTCATGTTTTATTTTCACATGTACTAAGATAGTTGAACTATTTTGGTTATTTTAGTGATGATCTTGTTGAGAACGTGTTGTAATGGTTGTAACTATGTCACATCTTTGTGGACGATTCCGTAGGGTATTGGAAAAATATTTCTTATATTGCTGTGTGTGTAATTGTTGTCATGTCTTTGTGGACTATTCCGCAGGACACTTGACAGATATTTCTTAAGTTGTTGTGTGTAATGATGACTGCATTTTTTGTGGAATATTTTGTTGGGTGTTAGACGGAATCATTCGGTTCACATGTGTCTCTTCCTGAGTGGTACTACTACCTCTCTCTTAGAGTCTCACCTCTCTTTCTCCCCCCTTTTGTAGTAGAAGAACCTTGATACACTTGCAATCATACACTGACCAGACACATCCCCATTTCTTTGCGAAAGTACATTGGAATCACTCTCCCTTTCTAACAGCAAGAGGTAAGACATATCTTTAAGAATAAGGCAATCGAGCCTTTGTTCCAAATGGGACTCCTACACCAAATGGTGTGAGGTATAATTTGGATTTCATATTGGGGAGATCCCTTGAATGTTGGCAGATCCATCACCATCAAAAGTTCCCCATTTTCATCCAAGCACTCAATGTCTTTTTCATACAATCCAGCGTGGTCCTGTGAAGGTATAGCCAGTCCATACCCACTAACATACTATATGATCCCAAGGACAATATGTTCAAGTACCCTGCTTTAGACATGCCAGTTAACTCAAATTCACAAGCTCTTACCCAGTGATGAACTCTTTTCTTTGTACCTGTAGCCAACTACACTAGCCAAGATTAAGCATGCATTTCTTTATTCAAACCACACTTATCCACCAAGTCAGGACTAACATAACTATAATTGGCTCTAGGGTCAATTAAAATAGAAATAACTTGATCACAAAGCTTATCATCCATCTCAATTATAGATGTCTAGTGATCTGCCTGCCTGTTGTCCACAACTGCATAAATACGAGGAATGCTCTGCCCAACATCTCCAACAGCCTGCACCTCCTGTGCACTATGTATCTTAGGCCTACCACCTTGATTTTGTGGACAATCTCTCTTAAGGTGTTCCTTGCCGCATTTCCAACACTCCAATCGTCCAGTACCATCACCTCTATGTTGTTGTTGTGATCCATTTCCATGTCTAGTTTCATTGAACCTCTTTTGCAGTGCCAAATTTTATTTCTCCTCTGCATTTTGAGGCCTTTCTCTTTTAAGTTTCCATTTACCCTTACCTTTATCTTTCCTTTCCATCCTTGCTAAGATTCATTATTAAACTTTGACTATTCATAGCAATGATTCAACTTCCCAATGAATTTATCAAGTGAACGAGGCTCATCATACTCAATCCGATCTCTAAATGCTAATGGCAAACCACTGAAAAATCGCTAAACTTTAGCCTTCTCATCTTCAATATACGGTACATACCTCAATAGCTCTAGGAATTTAGCCATGTACTCTTCATTTGTCATTGATCCCATCTTTAGCTCTTTTAATTCTTTGGCCTTACTATCGTAGTACATTTATGACAAGTATTTCTTCCTGAAAGCCTATTGAACTCATGCCAACTCAAGTCCTCTTTCCTGATGTTTTTTACTCTTTTCACATCTTCCCACCAAATTTTTGCTTTACCTTTCAAGATGAAGATAACAATTATGGCCTTCATGTTTTCTTTGTACTCATGCAACTCAAAGAATTTGTTCATCCCAAGTATCCAAGCCTCTGCATCTTATGGTTTCTTAAAATCTCCATCAAAAGTAGGTAGCTTTGCTTTCTTAAATTCATCTGAAAAGTATCCCCTGTCACTCCTCCTATAAGGATGATAACGATGGTGAATGTATATCTGAACTAGAACTAGAATAGTACATGTGTCCATCACCTCTCCTATCCAGAGTAATAAAAAACCTAGCATCTCTCACTGTGTCATCCCTATCTCACTTGTGTTTACCAGGAGACCTACTTCCATATGTCCCATTGGTTCTCTCCTCTTGCCCATGGATAATCCGAAGTGGCCCTTCCTACTGAAATTTTGGAAAACTCTGAAGGAGTATTGGATTAACCTCTATTTGTTTCTCTTGTGCCTGTATGATTCTATCATTGTATGCCTTACAACTCCTTATTTATTCCTTTAGGCTTCTCAATGTTTCTACCAAATTAGAAGAGTGCCCACCACATTTCTCATCTGTTTCATAGGGAGAGTATTTGTAGTCTACAATCTTGCTATTCATTTTGATCTCTGTCATGCAAGGAATATTATGTCAGCTAAACCAATTCATAACAAACCAACGTACCTTAACATAATTCAGGGAGGATAACTCGTCTGCAAGATCATCCAAATTAGCATAATACATGTACAAAAATAATCATAATAGCATATAGAAATATAACACGTAAGTGTACCAACACATGAACATCATTCTAGCTAAAGTCCAGTCATCAATGCACGACCATGTCAATTACACATAACATGACTTCATGCATGACAACAACAACCATATCAATGTACACTGTCAACATGTAAGCACTAACACACACAACAATGCATAACCAATCATACACTCATGATGACACACTTCATAACAATAACATCCTCTTTCACATGGCGACATCACTACAACCATGATCGACACCATGCATGTGCAACAAGCATGTAGACCACAAGGGTGAAAAACAAACGTGAAAACGACATGAATGCATGACCAACACACACCGCCCATCTAGTCCAAGGGGTTAACCATGCTTTGGTACCACTCTATAACACCTTCATCCCACACCTACCCAAGTAACCAACCAACCAGGGTAAACACATGATGAAGAGTTACTATGATCATATTCAACCTCCTAGGCGACCTTAAGGAAGTGGAATCGATGGAAACACATCAAAAAAACCTTCCACATCAATAATAGAACTCTCAGAATCCAACCCAAACACTGAGGTATCCATCCCCTGGGTCCCACTGAGGTTTTAGACCTTCAACCCCTCAGACGCTCCCACAATATAGGCATGGGTTCGTTTGAGAGGCTTTGTATACTCCCACATCATATGCATGTGTGTGTCCAGGGACTTTTTCCCATAGACCTGTGCCAACATCCCTGAGATTTGAGCCAAATTTTCAGGCCCAGAGCCCAGGTCACTACCCAACTCAATGACAAATTCAAAAATGAAATAAAATAGTGAAAAAATGATGTATTTACAAAAACAATGACAGGGCCTAGAATGGACCCCTACTAGCCATGGTATACATTTCGTCAAACATGTCACAAATATGTAATCTACAGGTGTAAACAACATATCTAAGCATAGGGGTCTCATACTTATCTGAGAATCGCTAAGAAGCAGTGTTCCCTTACATCATTAGCTGCATTATCATCTATTAGGTCATAGATACATTGTTTATTCATTTACAAATAAAAACATGAGGAGAGCCATACATCATCACTATCGTAATACATGCTTATAACCATCATAATAACAACAGAAATTTGAAGGATACATCGGCCATAGAATCCATATATAAAATAGTACATTTACACATAATATGTCAAGGAGGGAACCTCTTATTAATGAATGCAAAAACCAACCCGGGAAGGGACTTCCACGTTCCACCCAACCATAGATTGGTTGAGCCAAATCTCTCTTCAACCAATCACCCCTGTGCCATATTTCAAGCATGAATGTGGGACTCACACTGAAAGAACCAACTAGGGCATCCCGAGGCTAAACCGCCTCACCCTCATCAATGGAAATTGGGCTTTACCGTAATCCACACCAAATCACTAGGCCAAAATAATAAACATGTAATAACATGCTTTACCATGATCTCCACCCGATCACTAGGCAAAAACAAGCATGGATTCCACCAGATTTCTCCAGCTACATCGTGAGAAAATTTCTTGTCTTCTAGTTTCGCAGGATTACCGCAATCCATAATCTGATCCAGGGATTACTAGGCCCTAAATGAGAGACACTCTCCATGATTTACCGTATATCCCAACCCGGGATTCCTACGCACAATGGAGAGAAACCCACCTCTAGGCTTTACTGTATATCCCGCTATTCACTGGTCGAGGATTCCTAAGCCCATCGAGGAAACACACTATCCAACTTTACCACAATCCATAGTCTAGTTCATGGGTTACAAGGCCATGTGTTCTATCATTTTGGAGATCCAACTCACTCAACTTCAAATCCATCCAACAATCCATCTCAACCAAAACATCAGCACCTCATCACACCATGGCTATTCGGAAATGGCAAGGCTTATTTGAAAACACTGTCACACCTAGAAAAGCCCATGCCATGACAGAAAAGAACCACATGCAATAACATGCAGGCCAAATATAGCAAGGAAACCGCACATGCAAATAGATACCTACAAAGAATCCCGTTGTAGTTGCTTGATCCTGCTCTTCCTTACTTTCTCCTTCTTTCCTCTTGCCTTCTTTGAATTTCTTGATCCAATGCCAAGGTGCTCCAAGAAAACTCTAAGTGTCCAAGAGTGTTGGAGAGAGAGAGAATAATGAGAGAGCTCCAAAACTAAACTGACAAAAGGTACCAACTGATCCTCAGAATGCTTTTTAGCAATTAGGCCTCTATTTTCTTCGGTTTCCATTATTGTCCTTCATTTTCCTCCTCACATGCAACATATGACCTTTCACCTCTCTTTTCTCCTAATTTCCATTATTTTCATAAATAAATGTGCCAAAAATGCCATTTTTCCTTTGCCAATTTCCTTAGCCATATTAACCAAAATGAACACCCACTAGGATGTTTTGCCCAACATTCAGCTTGGAATAAGTGTCCCATCAACCATGGTCATTATTTTGCCTTTAATAAATTTTATTACATGGAGTTTTCACTAGGGCTGTTACAAACTCTATGGAATTTTTATTAAGATAAAAAAAACCATTACATTCTTTAGAAAAAAAAGCAGCCAAGCTATGCCTAATCCAATAGACTATGCACCTGTATAGCCAATAAAAAAACAAATAAATATTCTATCCAACAACTATATATCTCGTATACATTCAAACCACAAGAACAAAGAAATATTATAGGTGTCTATGTTCCATGAGATGAATCAATTGGTCCTGTGCATCCATCACAAAAACAAAGTTGAATAACTCATTACCGTCTCCCATGAGACATGTGCACGTAGGCATGCCACAACTTGAAGGTCATGTGTTGAAATAATTCCAATGATCATTCCATGGCCAAGTTGCCAATATGGCATCTCAAACCCATACGATATTCCTCAAAATGAATGCATCCTAGCTATGCCCTGATACCTCTTTTGGAAATTAGATCTATAGAAGAGTTATGTTCCTGATATATATGATTAAAGGAAATCCACTCAAAAGCATTCCTAAGCGTTAAGATCCTATTCATCCAATTATACAAAAGGGGGTGCAAAAGTAGCTTTTCCATTTATCCATTCAATAAAAACCTTTAAGTCTCCGAATATGTGGATGAAATCAATGTCAAGCCATTGAGCACAGTGAAGCAAACCCCATAGTGTTAATACTTTTGCTCTAGAATTTGTGCCTTCGCCTCCACACCAGAAGAACTTATATCTTAGAGATGTAGAGACATCAATTTGAGCCCCGAATCCACATCCTTCCATATGTAGCCACCCCATCGAAAAAAATAACTAGGAAATGAGAAAACTGGGGCATCACCACTGATCTATGAAGCATGTCTCTCAGCCAAGACCAACCTTGTTCCTCGAAGGAAGCATAGATACCTTTACATACCCTATCAATGTTGTATGTTTCCCATCCAAAAAAAACCAACCAAGAAATCACCATTAATCTATGAGGCCTTTCTCTTATCCAAAACTAATTTATTTTTTTATAATTAAATTTTAAAACTATATTTTAGAAAGAAACTACTATTCTAATAAAGAAAAACCTACTCTCTAATATAAAAGAAAATAGGTTTTAAAGTTTTATTATTTAAAATATATTTTTAAATCTATTTAAATGTGTAAAATTTACAATTTAAACTTTTCAAAAAAATTACCCAAATTGTAAACCAATTCAACCAATCTAGAAGACATAATAGCACATGCTATTAGTATAGAATTTACCATTTAAACTTTGAGAAGGAATCACCCAATTCTAAACCAATTCAACCAATCTAGAAAACATAATAGCTAAGGCTATTAGTGTAGAATTTACAATATGAACTTTTCGAAGGAATCACCCTATTCTAAACCAATTCAACCAATCTAGAAGACATAATAGCGAAGAGATAATAGACTATAGGTGGCCTAAGGCACAAAGAAGAACATAACTTTTGCCCACGTAGTATATATAAAAGTTAAACGAAAGAATTACATGTATGCAGGAAAATTAAGCATCAAGATGATATCATTGTTACCCGTAGGTTTAGGCTCAACGTATCTTGACCTGCCACGTATACGAATTATGTACTTATCATTTCTTGGATCCCGGAGTTAATATCTACCGTACACCAGATTTAAATATCGATACATCTACCCTATAAATACGAAAGAGAACTCAACATTTCACTGATGCCGTACCACAATCTATTCATTACACCTGAAAACTCCATTGAATTCACCTTCTTTGGACATAGAAACCAACGAAATTCGTGCGAGCATTGGTCCTCTAGGCGTTCCCGCTACGTGTTCGATACCTGCACAGTATCAGAGGATTTTCTATTGCTACCACCAGTACCAGCTTTGTTTAGAATATTTCAGGATTGAATGGCCTCTGTTTTTCATTTAATACCTCCTACTCTACGGATAGTTCCTCTTAATGATGAATCTCCGGCCACGTTATATTCCATAGCGATTGACCACACATTTTCTTGATTTCCAAGATTCGGAGTAACAAGACCGTTGCTATCATCGTCCAGGTTTGAAAAGGCTATTTGCAGAGAATATAGAGGCGAGGCCCAAAGTTGCTGAAATTGTGAATATTTGTAAGAGATTAGAGTCAGAAATCCAAATCGGCCCTCAAAGTGAGAACGCTGGTACTAAACCCCCGATCGGGGTGTACATCTGTATGGAGGGATATCATAAATGATGATAGCTGGTGGTTGCTCGTCCTTCATGCAATTAAGCTTCATAATGGTGCATCGTCATTTCAGCGCAAGGCAGTGTGCAAATGATCGGCCTTTAATGATTTTGCAGGATGGCCAGCCTGTTCTGTGAGACTGCCGAAGGAATGTTTCTGTTATAGTAAGTGGGTTGCCTCCCTCCCTTCATTTGTTTATGCATTGCTTCTTGCATGCAAGCGTTTGGGGGCAGCAGAGGAGGAAGCTGGGCGCAATTCAATCCGTCAGCCACTCAACTTTGTGGGGGTATGTATATGTCTTTCTTTTCGCTCTCACGGTTGCAGTTGCCATGGTTTTTCTTTGGTTGGTGTATACTATGGTTGTTTTGTTTATTTTAATGGTCCTCAGCGATGTTACTCCCATGTTGAACCCTGTTAAACCATGCTTTCGTGACCCCTGTAACTTGTTAGTCAGGGCATTGCCTTATGTTGCAATCCCGGTTAGTTCTTGGACCAGAGTAATGTCAGTCTTTTCATGCGCCCTACAGTTGGCCGGGTTGAAATCTGAGGGTAGGTTGTGGGGCTCACGGTGTTGGGGGGTAGGCTTAGCTGCGGCTTACAGTGGAAGCTGCCAGGTTGGTGATTGTAGGTGGTGCCAACTTCATGAACAAAGGGACAATTTGTGCAGGTTCTGCTTTTGGTCATTTCTGTCTTTTCTCTGTTGGTGTTTTAATTGGGTGAAGCTTCATAAGTTTCACGCTCCTTTAACGGGCCCTGTCATCAGCCTTGTTCCTGCGTACTCCGTGTGCTCGGACACTCTCTTTAGCATGCGATCAGTGAGCTGTTATATTTCTTCCGGCCCATCTTAGATCAGGGTTGTCGTTCTTGGAAGTGGGTTATGGGGTTCGCGGTCCTCTGTTCTTCGGGCAAACATACCGTCTCTATTCACTATTTTTGTAATTGGGTTCTGTGGTTAGTTTTCCCATGCTCGTCAGGTAGACACACCATCTCTGTTCATTGGGTGGGCACTGGATGGTTATATGTTGTTACTCATTCCCTCATCGTTTTCTCCTGCCTGTTTGTTTTGTTGAATAGGCTTCTATCCACCATGGGGAAGCGTCGTTCTAGTTCTCAGCCTGCTAAAGGGAAACAACAAGCCCAGTCTGAGCCTGCTCCTAAGAAGCGCGGTCAGAAATCTAATCTAGAGATTCTTGAGACCCTTGCTGCAAACTATGTTATGGGTAATTCATCCACGGTTCGCCAGGAAATTCGTGGTTGGGAACGAGACATTCACACTGACCCTGAAGATAATGAAGCGGACGCTGAGATCTTGGACTTCATAACTGACCCTGGCAATACCCGGGGTCGTCTCACTTTATTCTAGTAGACTATCCATATGTACTGGATAGTTAAGTGCCTCATAGCAAAGGCTATACAGAGTTTCCCTCCTGTCCAAGCTAAGCCAAACTCAACAAAGATTGAACCTCACCTTCTGGACCTGCTTCAAGACATGCAGAACCAGCTGCAACATATCAAGATCACTCAGTATCAGGCAACATATCGTATTAGTAGATTGGACGATCGGGTAGGCCGTATGGAGAAGCAACTCCAGCAGCTACAACTAGTTGATATGCCTGTGTCCACAGTGAAAGACCCAGGTCCAGTTTCTTCATCTGATGGCTAGTTGTTTTCTTTATCATGCTTTTTGATGCAATTATCAGTCTTATATGAACTCCTTTTATTTCATTAGTATGTAGACATTTCTGTAATAGGACAGATAGCTCATGCGTTTTATAGACGGATGAAACAATTTCAATTTTGGTTTGCTTTTCATGCTTTAAGATGGCCAACAGACCTGGTTTCCTACGGGTAGGTTGAGGCCACAGACTGGACTTTATATTTTTGTAATCTGCCTTACAATTATAAATAGAAAATAGTGAGGTCCTACTAAATTTACAAAAAAAAAAGAGAGAACGCTGGTACTAAACAAAATAACTTAATGGGGGGCCCTAGACGGCAGAATTTGAAAAAAGCTGCAAGACAAATGGCGCTGAGAAACGTATGTCCTTCGTTCTTCATATTCCGAATGTTTTATTTGTTTCATTATGGTTGGCATTATCGTTTTTGACAAAATTTGTTGTTGCAGATGGAGGAAAACAAAAATGCTGAGGTTAGTGATTGTGTTGCCAAGTTTATGAAGGAACTTGATATAGATGAATCCAGAAATTATTTGGAACAGTTTGGATTAGTGTTGAAACAGGGGGAGAATGAAGCAAATTGCATCACTGTTCACGATGGTTTGTGATTTGAAGGCAAGGGGATCCCTTTGTGTGTGTATTTTTGTATATATCGAATCAATGTATTTGATGAGTGGACTTATCGATGGAAAATATATATTTTCAAATCTCTTAGTGAATGATTCCCATTTTCAAATCTCTTAGTGGATGTTTTGAGGGCCTTTTGTAGCACTGCGTGATTGCTATGGCAGATTTATACTGATTTATTCTATCAAACCTGTATTGCCTTTGTATTTGTTTTCAAAGCTCAAAAAGAAGAATGTTGGTTGTGTTTCAATATAGTGAAAATCTCAATTTTCAATGTGATCTCACTGTAAACTGAAACTGAAAGTATGATTCAATTCCTTTATCAGTATCATAGTAATGTATAGATTAGAATTGGAGTCATCAAAAATTAAAACATTCGCAATTGAAAAATGAAATATTTAACTTCTAACATCTTAAATTTAAAGTTTGTGGCACTATATTGATAAAACCTGAAAAAAAGCTTTCCACTAAGGTCAAGAAGGTTAAGGTTTAAGCTTGAAGTCACAAAATTCTAGTTTAACTTTTGCTTTTGGGACACTAGATTGATGAACCAAAATTTAAAACAATCAAATTTTAGGTTAACTTTTGCTTTTGGAACACTAGATTGATGAAAACCAGAGTAAAAAAAACAATGCCCTAAGGTTCAGAAAGGTTATGGTTTAGGCTATTTTAAACATGGCCAAGTCATCAAAATGTAAAACATGACAATTGAAAATTGAAATATTCAACTTTAACATCTTAAATTTTGCTTTTATTACACTATATAAGTGAAAACCAAGAAGGATAAAACAATACACTAAGGTCAAGAAGGGTTAGGCTATTTTAAACATGGCCAAGTCACATGACAATTGAAAATTGAAATATTCAACTTTAGCATCTTAAATTTTGCTTTTGTTTCACTATACTGAGGAAAACCAATACACTAAGGTCAAAAAGGTTATGGTTTAGGCTTAAGGTTAGGCATGTCAATATCAAACATTCTTGGAAATTAATAAATGTCTCAAGGTCAAATATTAAGTTATGGTTTAGGCTTATGTTAAGATCAAACATTCTTGGAGATTAATAAATGTCTGAAGGTCAAATATTAATGGAAATTGAAATGAATAGAGGAAAAACCATGTTCAATACCATTGGCACATTGGAAATGTTAATATGTATATTAATGGAGATGAATAATGGAAAAACCATGCTCAATACCATTGGTATATTAGAAATGTCAAGATGTAAACAAATCACAACTTGAATTTGAACTTATCTCCTTGTCATACAAGATTACTGCCAGTTAGACTTATCTCCTTGTCATATAGAAACAAATCACAACTTGAATTTGAACTTATCTCCTTGTCATACAAGATTACTGCCAGTTAGACTTATCTCCTTGTCATATAGAAGAGTATGTGTCAAATTCAACCTTTTCTCCCAGTACTACCGGTACTAGTCTTTCTTAATGTTCAGCTTACTTTTATATCAGTGTCTTTTTTTGTTCAATGTTCAGCTTACTTTTATATCAGTTTGTTTCTTTCTTAATGTTCAGCTTACTTTTATATCAGTGTCTTTTTTTGTTCAATGTTCAGCTTACTTTTATATCAGTTTGTTCTAAAAACATAGAATTGAAATAAATACAAAAATACAAGAGTTTAAATTTATATCAATTTGCCTTAAAACACAAAATTGAGATAGTTCACATTTTATCACTTTGTAAAACACAAAATTGAAATAATTCACAGTGCTTTTCAGCAAGAAACATCACAGAGAAATCTCAATTCATTGTTTCTGGACAAGCATTCAGAAAAGTTTCAGTTTACTTTGAAACGATTAGAAAAAAATTCAATTCATTGAATAAATTACTTCTTCTAGTAATAAAAGTTTGATACTTGTTTCATGCGTACTTTATGTGAACCATAAGAAATTTTGATACTTTAAACAATTTGAAGGATAGAAATTTATTTCAAGTTTACAAATTTTGGCTAATATAATTAATTTATAATAGTTATCTATATTTTTAAATTATTTTATATAATCTTTATCAATTAAATATTTAGAAAAGGTTTCAGTTGAATTTTTTTTTTAAGAATGATATCTGAAAATTTAGAAATTTTGACTAATCTTATTAGTTCATAATATATAAATTTAAAATATTTAGTTATATTTTCTTAAATTTATTTAAATTCATTTTTAGAAAAATAGAAAAAAATTATAAAAAGAAAATTAGTTTATTTAAAAATACTATTCTTTATTCTTATCATTATTGTAAAATATAATCATAATAAAATATTAAAATATTTCACTAAAAACAATTTACTTAAAAACCAAAAATTTTGGCAAACAAGACTTACCACTTTTTGTATTCTTGAAATAAATTGAGAAATGAAAAGTTATGAACAGTTGGTTTCAATTAAATTGAGTCTTTGTTTAAAGTAACGTACCTCTGGCCAATGGTGTTCATCAATTTTTTTTAAGCTGAATTTTCAGAAATTCTTGTTCATATGAATTTGTGGCGCAATGATTTTAGAAATAAACTACCCAAATCAATCATTTCTGATTTTTGTTTCACTTCTTAACAAAGTTTGATTTATTTTTTTATTTTTTTTATTTTTTTCAGCGAGAACAAACTTTGATTTAATATCCATATATATATTCTTAGTTTTCTCTAGTCCACTAATAATGTACCTTAATTATTTCAATTTTACAAGTAGCCTTGGAGTCTCGATTTTCTCTTATCAACACATACGCTGTGGTAGTCATTGCTCTTTCACTATGGACCCTAAGTCAAGGTATATAGAACGTTTGGACATATTGAATAAATATTTTCAACATTTTAAATCTCCAATGTTAATTTATAACTAAAACTATTGGGGCACGTAAAGCTCCCGATCAGTCCCATGGTATGTTTATTTTTGTCTTCAATCATTGTGACTACATATGATTCCCAGCTGTAGCGGGATAGGGTCGACAAAACATATGATATTCCGGTTTAACATAGCAATCTCGAAGTTACAAAGTTCATGGCTTTCAACAACTCCATAGACGGTATTAGCTACAAGGAAATGGAATCTTTGCACTGGCTA
This sequence comes from Pinus albicaulis, assembly GCA_034641835.2. Taxonomy (NCBI): domain Eukaryota; kingdom Viridiplantae; phylum Streptophyta; class Pinopsida; order Pinales; family Pinaceae; genus Pinus; species Pinus albicaulis. Next base: position 976,760,254 of record CM076572.1, read on the forward strand.
CATGTTGGTAATAATGTCATCGATCTCTGAGCCAGCAAGGAATTTCGAGGTCATTTATGGGGTAACTGTTTTTTCTCACAGTGCCATGTCAATTATTATATACAATGGGAGTTGTCTATCCGGGCAACGAAATAGTCTGGACGGCAGTTTTTTGCCGGAATGTGGGCAAAAAAATTTCAAGAAATCAGGTAGTTGGAGTGCTTGGAATCTAGTTTTGATAGTGGAAATGGATTCAGCACTACCAAAAACCCTTAAGGCACTCAAAATACTAAAGTTTAACAACTGTAAACATGATTCTGATAAAATCTTTGCCGGATTTTTTAAAAAACTCTGCGCGATTCTGGCCAAAACGTTGCTTGGGAAGATTACGGCTATACAATGTTATATATCTATTAATGCATAGGTAGTATATATAACACGGGAAGTATATATGACTTGTGGGGATAATGTATTTATTTAAATTCAAATGGTTGTATATACTGATTTATTCATTAATGGATGGATAAAGTAGTATATATTAGTTTTATTAATGGATGGATAACATAGTATATATTAGTTGTTAGGATAATGTATTTATTTAAATCGAAAGTAGTTTCATAAATGGATGGATAACACAGTGTATATTAGTTATTAGGATAATGTACTTACTTAAATCTAAAGGGTTGAATATACTGCTTCATTCATTAATGGATTGATAACACAATATATATTGGTTTCATTAATGGATGGATAACACAATATATATTAGTTGCCCAACCCCACACATATTTTATTTGCACTCTTTTGCATTTGACAATCATCTTATTTGCACTATCTCCCACTTCTAATGTACTTACCTCCCACCTTTAATGTACTTGATTAAATTTTAAGGGTGCCATATACTACCCCACTCATTAATGGATAGATATCAGGGTATATATTGATTTCCCAACCCCACAAGCCTCTCATTTGCACTCTCTTGCTTCCCATGTAGGCTCTGCAACTTACCGTCTTTGTTACACTTATTATACACACCATTCTACAGTTGATGGGTCATTGTTGTATACTAAACTCATTTGTCTCCTGCTTCTAATGCAGGCTCTGCAACTTACCATTTCTGTTACACCTAGTATACACACCATTCTATGATTGATGGGTCATTGTTGTCTACCAAACTCATTTGTCTATCGTTCTTCAACTGTTGCAAGACATCGATAGTCCTTAATGCTCATTTTCCTTTCTCAGGTCGGGTTTATCATTTTTTTCTTTTTAGTCATCCTTGCAATCGACCGCTTAGAGATAGAGTTCTCCAGACATTTTAATTTTAATTTTTAATGTTAACTTCTCTTTCGGTTGGGGTTTCCAAGGACTCCCAACCCAGGGTTCGAGTACTCCAGAGCTCAAAAGGGGTAGCCTTCAAGGTGTATACTCCTGGCCTCAGCTAGAACATGCTCATATTTTACACTCTCAAATGGGTAATATATTCTATTCTTTCTTTTCTAACCATAATCCACTTTTCCACATGCAATTAAGCTTTGCGGTAACCCTGAAGTTATGAATTATCCGTTTAATGGCTACATGAGTGGAGACCAGGTAAAGTTTTCTTATTCTTTCCCTTACAAGATTTTAAAGGCTCGGTTCAGGTTCTATTTCCCTCCAATGCTACTCGTATTCTTAACATCTCTTCTTTGGTTGTTTACAGGTTAGATTTCCCTTCATGACAATTACAACTGGTTGGCTATCGATTAGACCTGTATTGATTAGATCTGTTTCTTGTGTAATATCTCAAATGATAAAATAATCAACAAATCTCGCACATCTAGGTGTTCTAGTTAAAAATAAATGCAATCAAACATTAAACACAATTGAATATGGAAACAAAACCTTTTATTTATATTATTAGCTAAAAATAAAACTAACACATGCCCAGACAAAACATTGGAACCCCTGCAAATGCATCGCTGCCTAACAATGACAGCTGCTCGACAATGACAAAGCTGAGATCAGAAGCCCCTTTGTGAACCTTGGATAGATCACCACACAAATGTCACTCGAAGTTTTGTCCCCCGGATCAATCCTAGAACTGGCCACGACAAGTTCTCAACCAAAACCCAATAAGATAATAAACTTGAATGATCCAAATGCCTAGCTTTTGTCCCATTTTAAAGACTTGATCGACTCTCTAGAATCAAAACCAAAAGTAAATACCATAAGCTAATACCATTAGCATGAACAAATTTAGTTCATTTTGAAAAAAATATTAAATCTTGTTCCACCCACTCTTAATGGGCGAACTTATTTTGGTTGCATAACAAGGTCGTTCACTCTTACGTGTACGTTCTCAGCATCATCGCTCTTTTGGTCTTCTTAAAAGGAAAGAAAACAGGGGATTTTAATACATCCCACAGTTATATTGAAACTGCCACTATTTTATCAATTATATAAATGCAGAATACCTCCCAACTATTTGTAATCATATTGTAGTATTTAAAATGAACATTTTTTCATACAATTCTTCTTGAAAGAATTTGACTTGGAAGCAATTAATTTTGTCGAGACAGTTCTCTCCTCTCTGTGCATATGATAATGCTATTTTGTTTTTATTTAGTTTCCTAGTACTTATGTCCATTTTTCGTCACTGGAATACATAAAATGACAATTCGTTCTCTGTACTGCAGTGATGTAGTCTATTTTTTTTCTTATTTGAACCCTCGACTGTAAGAGAAGTTATAAAAAGGTAACAGAGTTTTTCCTTCCTTTCTGAAAATTATAAAAAAATTATGTAGTCAAGATACATTAGTCTGGAAGGTTAGGCCTGCTCAAGGCCTGCCATCTTCTTCTAGACCTAACATCTAGAGTTCAGGACTGTTATCCTTTCAGGTCGACGGACATCTAACTTGTCCATTGTCTTCCTCGGCAAGTAACCGAACTCAAACCCAATGTTATGTTCATAATACTGTTGCTACAGAAACATATATTCTTATATCTGTTTATTCATATATTTTATTTTGAACAGTTCCATATTCTTGAACAAGAAGAAAACTGAGTTAGTGAGTTATCAGAATCTGTAATTTTTTTCGTGTACATGGAAAAAAATTTATTCAGCTATAATGCTTGTTTTACCAGGTTTAAGTCGTGTACCTAAATTTTCCCATTTTAGCAACATCCAAGGTTGATCTTACCATTACCCCTGTTACCACTACTTTGCAAACTCGGAACTGTCTTTACCATTATTTTGCGAACTGTGAGCGGTTTCAATTTTATTGTGCGAAACTCAGTTTTATATGGATCACAAATATGTCTCTTACCACTACTTTACTGTCCCTGTAAATTGAAACTTCTCTTACCACTACTCTTACTGTCCCAGTAAACTGAGACTTCTCTTACCAGTAAACTGAGACTTCTCTTACCACTACTTTACTGTCCATGTAAACTGAGACTTCTCTTACCACTACTCTACTGTCCCAGTAAACCGAGACTTCTTTGAAATAAAGAATCTCAATTGAATTGAGACAACTCTGAATAATTGATATAAAATCTTCTTGGTGACTGTTTCAATTTTGTATTTCAAAATTGATTTGAGACTTCTCTTCACATTTATCTGTTTAGAAATGAACTTTGAAAATTAAATAAAGCCAAAATTCATTAATAGATTTTAAATTTCAAATTCCAAGTTCATATATATTTAAAAAAATGGGATTGCTATATGTTTTTGGAGATTTGACTCCGTGTCTTTGGAGAAAACATTGGTTCTCCAAACTTTTTCACATAAGATCTTTTTACCTTAAAAATAGAAGCACTTGGAGGGATATTATGAATTATGAAATTATTAAAATATAATTTTTGTAGGTGTAATTATATGTTTCACCACTACTTCAGAGTGCTTTATGGTTTCAAATTGGACTCTCCAGAAAATTGAAGTTTATCCAATATTGTTAAATTGGAAGAAAGACATGGAGCGGGTTTAGATCTCCTTAACTCTACTTAAATATTCACATCTCTCTTACCATTTTCAATAGTATTCACATCTCCCATACAATTTTCAATAGTATTCAATTATTTTATTTTATTTCTTAATTATAATTTTATTAGTATTAAATTATTTTATTTTATTTATTAATTATAATTTATTTATTTATTTATTAATTGCTTAATGTATTTGTGATTATAAATATTTATTTTATTTATAATTTTTTTTTTTTTAAATATAATTTTAAGTTCAATTTATTTATTCTTTTGTAAATTTTGTAGTAGTTTTCTATTTTCTATTTTGTAAAGAGCAAGTTACTATACAAATTTTACTGAAATTGGTAGCTTCAACCTGCTCGAAGGAAATCAGGTCTGTTGGCCACCTCAGAAAGTTATAAGCCAACCAAAATTGGTATTGTTTTTTTCTTCTACTCACAGCTAATATCCCTTTACTATGTCCATAAAATCTACAAATAAAACAGAAACTATACATATTATCCTCAAAAAACATACAAAACTAGACACTGAAAAGTGTCAACCATCTGAAGAATCCACAGGTGCTGGGTCCTTTGCAGTTGACCCTGGCATCTCTGCTTGCAGCATGTTCAGGAGCTGTTGTTCAATCCTTCCTATACGTGCATTTGCTTGTATTTGAGCCTTGGCCATTTCCCACATATCTTGTTTCATCTGCTGGAGTTCAAAGAGCAGTGAGGGATTGGCTTCCTTTTCTTGCATACTCAACATCGCCTTTGCTAATACACATTTAAATTTCTAGTATGTCTTAACTGATTGTTGGAATAGACAAACTCTGCCTCTTGTATTCCTCGAGTTAGAAATAAAATCCATTCTAGCCTCTTGATCTTTAAGATCATCATCATCATCATCATCACTTTGCCTCTCCCAACCCTGAATAGTTTTACGAATGTGCATTGGAGTCCCTAAATCATAAATATTTTCTATATTTTCAAGAGTCTGCTTATTACTCTTTCGTCCTCTTTTACTTGGACCAACTGCCTGAGGTGGTTGGAGCTTCTTACCTTTGCCTTTTGTCATTCTTCCTTGACAGAGTGTCTGATTTTGTGAATGATAGAGAACCTGTATATTGAAAGGGGATAATTATGTGAAACTTAGATTCAATATTAAACTCCAGATGATTCTCCTTTACCTAAGCATTGAAATATGGATTGAGCAGTTCAATCTTTCGAAACTTAACAAACTGTGCCCTCTCATTTCCAACTTTCTTCTACTATTGAATTAACCATAGAAAGTTTTTTCCCAGAGAAAACAAAGTATATGCAGTGCCACGGAAATTTGGACTGACCCAATGAAATTGCAACTTAAGAGAAGAGTAAACCCAAGTTTGTAAAGACCTCCCATTCCAGAAGATGGAATAGTATTTGAGACAACGAGATTTCCTACTGCAGACCGAGGCACTTAGGTAATGAATGAAAAGGCTAGTATGGCAAGGGACACTAAAGTACCGACAACGAACTCTACCCTTAAGCTTCTGATACCCGGTGGCCATCTCTTTCAGGAACTTTTGAATACAAAGAAGAAACTTTACCAAACCATTCCAGACTAAGATAAAGGAATTCCAGAATGAACATTCAAATGATTTTGAAAAGCATAGACATAACCCATGCAAATAGACATAACTGAGGTGCTGGTAATGAGGGCCTGGAGGACTACAGAGGAACATACTTTCATAATCATAAGAAAAACATAGACTTAACCCATGCAAAATGGCATTACTGAGGTACTGGTAAAGAGGACCAGGAGGGCTACGAAAGCAGGGTTCTATTTTCAAATGAACCCCCTCTACCATTACATGCAAACCATAAAAAATAAAAAAGCTAACAGTGAACATCAAATTCTCTGTAAATCCTGTGAAAACTCCTTCTTTCATTATCGAAATGCTAACATGAAAACCGAATTTTGAAATTAGAGTGACGAGGACCAGTACATACCAAGTAATCTTCCACCCACAATGTTGAGCTTCCTGTTCCTGCAAGTCCTCTGTCACTGCTCTTGTCTGAATTACATCTGCTATTTGAAATTTTGTCTTACAACAACAAAAACTTACCGTATTCATTCTCCTACCCCACAGTCGGCGTACCTTTCCATTCTCTGCCATGCATTGATGAATTGGGGCGGCTTGCAACTTGATCATTTAGTAAGGCGTTTGCGAGATCAATTACCACCGCGCGGTATTATTCTAATGCATGATGGTCCGCTGACAAGCCCCACCGCGTGGCATTGTCATGCTGCAATCCTCCCTTTGCTGGCACCCCAATCAGGGATTTTAAGTTCAATATATATATAAATGCTTTTTAAAATTAATTTACTTTCAATTTTAATTTAAAATTACCTTAGTTTACATTTTAATTGATATGATTTAAAAAATCTAAAACACATTTCGTTAAAAAAAAACCACTTCAACATTACTCACAAACACTTCTCTTGTCATTTCTTTGTAAGGAATTGAACTTCAACATTAGTCACAAACATTTCTCTTGTCATTACTTTGTAAGGAAATGAACTTTCTCTCTTCTTCATGTTGTCAAAGTGAAAGTGAAAAACATTAGAGAAATTTTGAGGTCTAAAATGGTCTCTTAAGAAATATTATAAAATAATAGTGGAAATAATTAAAGAAAAATATATTACCCCATCAAAGTTTGGAGGGAAAAACAGAAAAAAAATATTTTTTCAACACGTATTTTCAACTTATCTTCTTATAATTTTACTCAAATTTCAAGCTAGAGCACTTCTTGGATGCCGAATTTTATTTTGCATCCAAGGAGTACCCATATTGCATACTTTTGATAGACCTTATAACACGAAAAATGTGGAATACATGAAAAAAGTGATTGCAATCACGTTTTTCATGTATTCCACATTTTTCATATAATAAAGTCTATAAAAAGTATGCAATATGGGTACTCTTTTCTGCGAATGAGTGCTTTCGCTCGAAATTTGAGTACAATCCTAGAGAGATAAGTTGAAAATTTAGGGTTTTTATTTTTTATTTTTTACCTTTTTACTTCAAAATTGGTGAATCATCCCCCATGGTTGACATCATCCCCCATGGTTCTTATAAAGTTGATTTTTGTTGTACATTTTTGTTTTTTACCTCAAAATATCTCTAATGACACTTCTCTTTTCATTATTTGCTAAGGAATTGAAATTTCTCTCCTCTACTTGTTGCTTTCAATGTAAATTTTAATATGTTTGACTTCAAAATATTTCAATTTTGTATCTCAATTTGTATCCACCGATGGGTTGTTAAGATGGTTGGAACAGGGGTTAGGGCAATGTGCCCACCACTCTCAAGCTTGTAATTAAGCATTAAAGAAGAAGATATGCGGCTAGAGTCCCATATGCACGAGCGTGAAAAAACACAATTGGAAAGAGCTTTACGTTTGGTCTTGGAGGGATGGAAAATTCATTTGAATAGAGCGAGTGAGGGTTGAGGGGAAGACCTCGGCCTCATGGAGTAAATTTATTGTGATGGTGGCATGTGTAGAAGCTCTGGTGTTGATGGAAGTAGTGCTCTAGGGTGGGAAAAGAGAAATTCAAAGAGCTTCCTTTTTCTGGAGGTTGGTTGTGTTGGTAGTATACGTAGCTTGGTCTCGCTGGCTAGAGGAGGTCATCATTTTGAAGGTTTGATTAGAGCTCTTAACTTGTAAGTTAAATTAATACACTCTGGTCTCACCTTTGTTTTTTGTGGGCACCTTTTGTTTTTGCTCTAGAAAATTTGGTTTTAAGGGTCTAGTGTCTTGGTCTTTGTTTGTTATTTGTATTTTGTGGTTTGGAAAAATTATTAGGATTGGTGAGGTAGCTCGAAGTTGAGGTTTTCATCATTTTTTTCTATCTGGTTGTGGGTATAGCTAGAAATCTTTGCAATGGTTGGTATGGGTAGGTTCAATTGCATGTTTAAGAAAGTGTTGCAGGTGGGAATTGGATAATTGTTTGTGGTTTCTTGGATGAGTTAGCCTCTTGGTATAGGGGTGACACTATTCTTGTTCAATGGTTGAGGTAGAAGATTCTGTGGCTAAGGATGTGTTATCCTCTGCCTTCTCTGGTGGAAATTCTTCCAAGGTTTAACCTTATGTATGGTACTTCAACGGCGAGATAGTTTATCAGTATCCTGGTTTTGTTGAGGGTGAGTTGAGTCAAACTTTGTGCTCTTTTGTAGGGAGGGGAAGACCCTGTAGTGATATTGAGGTGTCACCTGCGACTCGACAATGCCGCCAAGGCATAAGCAGAGGAGCAGGAGGGGAGAAAATGATATAACCCAGCCTAGTTAGATAGGTGTATGGCTCTTTTCCCATTACTCTATTGTGACATATTTCAATGCAATTTCACCTGAAACACATTAGGAAATTCGAGAGCTAGAGATTAAAGTTAGAGAGGAAAGGAAATCTCTCTCATACTCTAAGTTGTTGGAGGATATATCAGGTTGGGTTTTGGGCCATGGGCACACTAGGGGTAGGAGAAAAAATTATCTAAACTCTTTAGTGATTCAGTAGAAAATGAAAATGTTGTTGGGCTTGGTTTTGAAAGATAAGACATTGGAAAAATACAAAATTTTCTCCTCTCTAGAGGGTGTTAAGAGGATGCTTATAAACTTGTGGTTCTGCATGGATAAAATTGATGCACATTTGGTGCATGTGGAGAGCCACGTTCCTTGCGAATCTTCTAAAGGGGAGATGATGGATCCTTTGGATCCAACACAAGGGTTCCAACAACTGTGCTATCCTCAGAAAATGATCAGTGCCTAAGGGTGGTGGGTGGCACAATTTGGGTCCCTCCTAATGCTTCTATTTCCGCCTTTGGTGGGTCCCTAGATGGCCTTTAGATCTATAGATTATGATGACATGGCATGGTTATGGTCATGTGTTTTTAAAGATGCTTATGTTTCTCTCTTCTCACCTATGGTGCTTTCTTTCTCATCTATTGTCTTAAGCATAAGGTGATATAAGGTTTTCGTGAATTTTGTGGGAAATTGTCCTATTTTTGGGTAGGGATGGTGGTTTCCTCTTTAGTGGGTCGACGAATTTAGTTGTGACATCATGGGTTCTTCAGTTCTAGTGTAATGACTAGTTTCTATGTACTTCAAGGAGTTTTCTAGTATGCATATTTGTTTTTGACACCTCCTTATGGTCATTTGCTATGGATTCAATGTCTAATTTGTATGGAGAGGAGACTGGGGCTTGTATGGCCCTGATGTACTAGAATTTTTTGTTGAAGTTATCAGTGGCTTGTTTAGGTGAAAAAGATCGAGGGTTGAGTCTTTGTGCTCCTTTTGTGGGCCTAGTGATATCTATATAATCTAGTTTTTATGAGTAATAAAAAGTCTCTCAATTCAAAAAATATATTTCAATTTGTATATTAATATTGTTTACTTTTAGAAAGTATGAATAAATCTCAAGCCTTCTGATTATGATCACTGTTTACGTTAGTTTTTTTAATTAAAGTGTTTTATAATTTTTAAATAATATCAAATATAAAACAAAAAATCAATTACATTGATTAAAATAGAAACTAAATTTACTTTAAATGACACTAATATATAAATTACATATAAAAAAAAACACTAAAAATTAAATTAAATTAAATTTAAAAATTAAAATTAAAATTAAGTTATAAGTTAGAAAGGATAGTGGGCGACTGATTGATGGCCCTCACACACTCGCCTTCAAGTGCAAGGTGGAAAAGCGAATGATAGACATTAATTGTGAGTGGAGAGATCAACGAGACATCTCATTGTCGGGGTCTTATACAACTAGCCTAGCTCGGTTTGAAGGTATTGCTTCTGGTATTGTTTTAGGTTTGCTACAATCTCCAGGCCACCTGTGATGGTATCTCAACAGGTTTGCTATCCAGGTGAAGACAACCTCACCTTATTCCTAATGGACGATGACTTTGTTGATTTTTGTTAGCATCATATGTGGTCTAAGTCTCAAACTTTGTGGAGAGGCTTAGACACATGCATTCCAGATAACCTAACTTTTTTTTTGGGAAATTCCACTCAGAAATAATTTTATTTGATAAATTAATTATTTTTAATGAGGACCCTAAATCTAACTTAGGAAATTAAAATAATTAATGGGTATTAATCTAAACTATGGGTGTAACTTTTAGAGAAAGCATGTCAAGTGAAAATGAAATCTTAGTCATTGATTGGATATCTAATCTCGACCGTTGGAGTCTCAACGAGAAGACTATAAAGGAAGGCTTGAGGGTCATTGGAAAACACATCGAAAGGATCAAGTGATAAGATTTATTTAGTGAGCAGTTCTTAGGGAGAAACTTTGATCTAGAGATCTTTCACAGAGAAGGGTAGAGACGGTATTCGAAGAGAAATATTTCTCAACTGGAGAATCATTAGCAAACAAGGGAAAAGAGAGATCCAAAAGCTCCAACACAGAGCTAGAGAGACTGATGCAGAGCCACACAGGGCTACATAGAGTTTGCATAGAGGGCTAGAGGAAATTTGAAGGGTTTTTTGAAGATTTGATTTCATAAGTCGGGATCGAGGGTGTGAGACTGGGAGGTAGAGATTGAATTTTCTGGAGAGAAGATCGATCCAAAATTTGAGTGACGTAGTGCTTAGGAGGGGTGCGTTGGGACTGTGCAGAGCCTGTCAAAGGCACATCATTCAGTGGTCAGATCAGCTGGGATTTCCAGTGATAATGTGAGGTAACCTCACCAATATTTATGTCAATCATATTCTCTGTAACAAAATTGTCCATAGTGACATTCAAAGATGTATTCAAAATTTACTGCTTTGTAATAATAAAACCCTCAAATATGCTACACCAGTTTTCCCGCATTGGGTTTTTCTAGGGACTTAGTCCAAAAATAATGGTGTCTTGTGTGACATTTTTCTTTTGCTCAATTTCCTGTTTCCACATCTAAATTTAATTAAGTGAAGGTTTCTTAAGTAATTGCTTCAATATTTTCAGAAGAAATATGAAAATAACCTTTTAATCTAAATTTACAAGTAGGAGAATTAATTTCGTTTGCTACAAAAGGATTCCAGATCTAGGACTTGGAATTTTCACATGTTATCATATCTTTTGGAGCGTTGCAGGTGAAGCAGGAAGAACAAGTCCAAAACTGATAAGGAGACCGAATAGCTGCAAAAAGTTGCAGTTCGAATCCCCAGAGTGATTGTGCAGTCTAGGCCTAGAGGGCTGAAATTGATGGGAAAGTCTCTCTCTTACTGAGTTGACAGAGAGGAAGGGCTTCCAGATCGAAATATTTTTGAGCCAGAGGGAGCAGCGCAGATTTGGTGGGACGTAGTTTTATGGAAACATAATTTTTTTTTTGATGGGCAGAAAGTCGTCAGAAGAGGAAGCAGAAGCACAGTGAGGGAATTTTCTTCCTCAGGAAGTTCCTAGCCGAGGAATTTCATTTTTTCAAGTTCTAAGCAGCAGATCTAGGTTGCATATCTACAAGCTCCAAAAGGAGTGCGCATGGTAGTCCAGTGCTTAACAGAAGGGGAAAAGAGGCAACTGATTTGAAATTTACTTTACAGCCATGGAAAATCACGGGCTTAGAGATCAAGACTGATTAGAGGGATCCTCAAACTACATGATCTAGAAGGAAAAATTCACATGTGTCTTCTAAATGAATATAATCCAAAGCTTTTCGTGATGAATACAATAGTTGTCCCTATATATCCATATCCGCTAAAGAAGTACACCACTGATATGGCAAAGGCTAAGAGGCTACTCCTTCGGATGGATTCAAGGATCACATAATATCCCACATAGTTAGCAAGGACATAATTAGGTATATGTGGGAAGCCTTGGCAGTGTTGTATGAAGGATTTTTCGAGTAGAGGAAGATGTACTTAGCACAAAATCTGAGAATGATGCAGATGCAGAAAGGGGAGTGTATTGAACCGTTCCTGCTGAAACATCAAGAAATCCATGATCAAATAGAAACCATGGGGTCCACACCTAAGTCTACGCAGTAACAGAAGAATGACAAGTTTTTGTCCAGATCATCCTGGGTAGAGCAGCCTTGTCGATCTGGGAAGATATGTGGGATGATCTTCAACAAAAAGAGCTAAGGAGGGACCTAGTCAAGTGCAAAATTGATGATAGCAGTAGCAGTTTGTCGAAGACGAAGGGGTTGGAGGAAAACGTAACCCTTGCATCCAAGGGGCAACAGGAGAAACAGAGACGAAAGAAGGATGTCTTAAAGATAAAGTGCTTCAGGTGTGGTGAATTTGGTCATTACGCTACCCAGTGTCCTTTGAAGAAAAAGTACAAGGACGAGAAGCACGATTTGAAAGCTACACCCGCAAAGATCGATGAGGATAAGTATGTCATGAGTGCCCACGCATCTCCAGGAGGGAGATGGGGAGACATTGAGCTATAAGTTCACAAGAAATTTAGCTAGGTTGGATCCTTGAGGAGTCCACCTCCTAGATCATGACCTTTCTACGGGTGCCCAATATCAACGGTAGCAGGTTAGAGGATTTTTCAGTGGTGCAGAAGAGTGTTGGAGCGACAAATGAAGTGGTTAGAAGTGCAAGAAACTGAGTAGCACAGAGCAGAGGTATCGCAACATAGGGGGACGCAGTGCAGAGCATCAACAACACAGTGCTTTAGAGGGACAATATGGGACTAGCAACAGTCAGTGTTTCAACATCGAGATGCATCATGAACACTTGTTCAGAATTCTGGATGTTTTTCAGTTGTTTCTCCCAGCAACTGAGTTGTAGTGCAGAGTGATTAGTGGCAGTTCTAGTAGCATATGCAACATTTGAGAGGGAGTTGCAGTACAGATGCAGTGTTGATTGTGGTAGGATCAACAGTAGTAAAGTTGCAACAACAACACAATGGTTGGTGGACAGCATGTCGTACATCAACAACATAGAGGGAGTTGCATCAAAGTCAAAGCATTGTGCAACATGGCATATTTGCTAGAGCACATTCCTTGCTAAGAGGAAGTGTTGATTTGTGGTAGCATCAGATGTGCTCTAAGTCTTAAAATTTGTGGCGAGGATTAGACACATGCATTCCAGATAACCCAGAAATTGTTTTGGGAAATTCCACTCAGAAATAGTTTTATTTGATAAATAAATTATTTTTAATGAGGACCGTAAGTCTAACTTAGGATATTAAAATAATTAATGGGTATTAATCTAAACTGTGGGTGTAACTTCTTGAAAAAGTAGAGAAAGTCAAAATGTAATATTAGTCGTTGATTGGATATATAATCTCGGTCATTGAAGTCTAAATGAGAAGATTGTAAAGGAAGGCTTCAGGTTCATTTGGAAAACACACCGAAAGGATCAAGTGATCGATTCCTTTAGTGAGCAGTGCTCAGGCATAAACTTTGATCTAGAGATATTTTGCAAAGAGGGGCAGAGAGAGTACCCAGAGAGAAATATTTCTCAACTGAAGAATCATCATCATAGAAGGGGAGAAAGAGATACGTTAACTCCAACGTAGAGCCAGAGAGGCTGACACAGAGCCATGCGGGGGTACATAGAGGGCTAGAGGAAATCCGAAGATTTTGCTGAAGATTTGATTCAGAAGCCAGAAGCCTGGGTGTGACATCGGGTGGCAGAGATTGTATTTTCTGGAAAGCAGATCGATCCGAAAACTGAGTGACGTAGTTCCCAGGAGGGTTGATGCTGGGACTACGAATAGGCAGCACAAACCTTGTTAGAGGCACATCATTTAGTGGCCGGATCAATCGAAATTTCCAGTGATAGTGTGAGGTAACCTCGGTAATATTTCTGTCAGTCATATTCTCTATCACTAAATTTTCCAGAGTGCCATTCAAAGATGTATTCAGAATTTACTACTGCTTAATAAGAAAACCCTTAGATCCGCTAAACTAGTTTTCCCACATTGGGTTTTTCCAGGGACTTAGTCCAAAAATAATGGTGTCCTGTGTGATGTTTTTATTTTTCTCAGTTTCATGTTTTCGCGTCTAAATTTAATTAAGTGAAGGTTGGTTCAGTAATTGCTTCAATATTTTCAGAATAAATATGCAAATAACTTGTTAATCTAAATCTACAAGTAGGAGAAGTAATTCAATTTGTTGCAGTAGGATTCCATGTCTAGGACTTGGAATTTTCATAGACTTTGGGTATGTTAACCCTGTGTGTTTCATTCATGCCCATATCCATGCGATTCAATACTATTTGATTCTTCGCTAGAGACACGTCTCTGAGATGATGTCTTGAGTTAGAAAGGAAACCTTCCGTGAAATTTGGGACGAAATAATAGTTTGCTCTGATGGTCCATCTGAATATGATAGAATTATATTTACATGTTATGGAATTTTAATTTCTAGGATGTGCATGTATTTTGGGTCTGAATATTGGAATTTAGTTTTCACTTCTTTCATGGGTAATTTTGTCCATTATTTAGTATCTTTGATGTACCTGTTGCCTCGTATGAAAAGGGAACTCCTAGGAAAGGAAACTCTCGAATGGACACTAGGTCTTGCTCCAAGAAGGCTCGAGGAGCCATAGGTTACTGTGAAAGGCCTGTTTCGACAAACCCAGTTCGCTATCGTGATCGAAGATATGGTTTATATCCCTCATGCTCACAATCATGTTGTTGAAATTCTACATATTTGAATTACCAGTCTCTGCACCAGGACCCTAAGCTAGGATGTCTCCCCGAGCTAGCGATATTGGCTTTTTATTTTAGGTTATTCCATTACCTTTATGGTTGGAAGAGCTACAGAATGGCGTGCTCGTCCTCTGGTAGAGACAAATCGGCAAGGGGAAGCCGCAATAGGAATTAGGGTAGTGGTCAGAGGAGGGGAGAAAGCCAACCCCATCGACATACAACTAGGGGATGGGGTCGTAGATCCATCTTAGGCCTATTTCGGGAAGCTACTCAGGCCTACCAGGTTGACATTCAACCTGAAATTCACTAGTTAGTTTTTAGATAGGAAGGAGACTTAAATAAACATGCAAAAATAATGAATATGGATATGGAGGAATGGTGGAATCTTGTGCCAGACCTTGGACATTCCAAAGGCTAGTATTCTCAATATTTTTTATTTTTTTTATCTTCATTGGCTAATGAAGAATATTGTGGCTAGAGCCTTGGTGACTCCCTCTACTGGACCTTTGAAGACTAAAAAATAATTCCAGGAAATTCACAAGGAATTTCAACTCATTCAATTCCAGATTTAGCAACAAAATGCCTGCCTCAGCCACATAGAGAAGCACATTCCATGCCTCCCTTAGATCAAATTTCCAGGTTCTAGTGCAAAATACGCAACACTTATGGACTTGTTCGACGAGTAGTAACATGAATTGAATAGTTATAATTTTTATGTTCTGATACGTATAGATAAATGCTTTGCAGATTTTGATATTTTGTCTCAGTTATCTCGTCAAAAGGAGAATTAAGGACAATTAGACTTATATATCTATGATAGATAGTATCAAACTCTTTGTTTCTAAATGTAGGAATTTAAAGGGTAAGTTACGTAGATCAAGAACCAAAGGTCACCGCTCACAAATAGATTACAAATCACTACACCAGTATAATCACGTGGTTAAAACCCTCAAAGAGGGAAATAGTCCACGGCCTGAGCCAACACGGCCACTTCAAGAAATTTATTAATATAAAAAGAAAAGTTGCATATGTTTCTCTCATAAATGGTTACTGGAAAAATGACCCTCCATGCTCTTTAAATAGAGATCATGGACCAATTAGGTGTTAAACCACGGATCAAGTGTCGTTAATACTAAGGTGAGATATAACCTTCATATCACTACAGATCATGATCGTCGGATTATAAGTTGCAAAAGTACATGGTAAAGAAACACACTTTACCTAACTCTACACTAGACTAAGTTATTCTTAACTATTTCCTATGTGTCGGAATATCCTAACATCCCTCCTTGAGAACAACTTGGGATAGGATTGAAGGATTTACAAAGGTGATACAAAAGGAGCCTATTTTCTATGTGTCGAAATATCCTAACATCCCCCCCAAGAACAAATTGGGATAGGATTGAAGGATTTACAAAAGTGACACAATAGGAGAAAGAAGGAGGAATTAAAGCCTATCCCCCCTTAATGACAACTTTCCTGAACTCCAAGCATGGATCAAAGTTTGGTAAACTTCACTTCTATGAGAGCCTTTGTAAAGATATCGGCTACTTGATCATTGGTTGGACAATACTGCACTTCAAGAACACGATCATGAATGAGCTTTCTGATGAAGTGTATGTGGAGTTCAATTTGTTTCATACGCTGATGCTGAATTTGATCTTTACATAGCTGAATGGCATTCTGATTATCACACCAAAGTGTAGTTGGATGCTGCTGATGAAGACCAAATTCAGACAGAATTTGACGAAGCCACATGGCTTCCTTCCTAGCTTCAACTACACCATGATACTTTGCTTCTGCTGAAGAAAGAGAGATGGCACTTTGTTTATTATAAGACCAAGTAATAAGTCTTGAACCAAGAGTGAATGCATATCCTGCAGTAGACTTTCGATCATCAGGGTCACCAGCCCAATAAGAATGAGTGAAACCAATCAACAATAGAGATGCTCCTACACTATAATGAATCCCAAACTGAACTATACCTCGAATATATCGAAGTATTCTTTTAGCTACTTTCTAGTGAATTTCATGAGGTTGGTGCATAAACCGAGCGACAAGACCAATGGCAAAGGAAAGGTTAGGACGGGTATGGGTTAGATACAGAAATTTACCAACAAGTTGACGATATAAGGTAGCATCAAATTCAGTGGTAGTACAAGTGACTGAAAGCTTGACTCCAGATTGAAAGGGAGAAGGGGCTGGCTTACAATTTTCCATGTGAAAGTGGTGTAGAAGATCACAGACATACTTGGACTGAGAGAGGGTAATGCCTTCCTTGGATTGCAAGACTTGAAGACCAAGGAAATAATGCAAGTGTCCTAAGTCTGTCATTTCAAACTTCTTTTTGAGGCTATACTTCACATGGTTTATATGGTTTGGATCACTACCAGTAAGGATTAGATCATCAACATAAAGAACAAGGATGGTGAAGGAATTACCCACCTTCTTGGTGTAGATAGTGTTGTCAGAATGACACCTAGAAAAGCCATTATATAAGAGAAATCTATCCATTTTGGCATACCAAGCCCGAGGAGCTTGTTTGAGACCATAGAGAGACTTCCTAAGGCGACAAAAAACGCTGGAGTCTTTTTGGATAAAGCCAGGGGGTTGTTCCATGTAGATTTATTCATGCAAATCTCCATGTAAGAAGGCAGACTTAACATCCATATGATGGACTTCCGATTTAAAGGAGGCAACAAGGGAAAAAACAAGGCGGATAGAATTCATTTTTGCAATAGGGGAGAAGGTTTCAGTATAGTCAATGCCTTCAACTTGTGAAAATCCTTTAGCAACAAGACGAGCTTTATGTCTATCCACTTTTCCATTTGGTCCAAACTTGGTTTTGTAAACCCATCTGCATCTGACAAGTTTTCTTCCTTTTGGAAGAGGAACAAGATCCCAAGTATTGTTTTCCAATAAGGAACGATACTCTTCATTCATAGCTTCATCCCAATCTGGATGACCGAAGGCTTCTTCAAAGGTTTCTGGATCAAGTTTTTCTGGAACTTGAGCCAATAAGGAAGAAGCTCTTTCGAACTGAGAATGTGTACGTCGTCGATCGGCAGGGTCACCTGCAAGAGAACCTGTTGCATCCCGAGTAGAGCAGACCCATCTTGGAAGCGGTGGAGTGTAAGGAATAATTTCAAGAGGTGGAGGAGGATTGTCATCCTCGCTGTCATCATCTGAACTAGAAGGAATGCTATTAAGGATAGAAGAGAGATAGAGAGGTGGCACATATGCCGAATCAGGGTTGCAGGCCAAAGGTGGCACACCCGCTGAACTAGGCTCACAGGTCGATATATTTTCATCAAATTTTACATCTCTTCTAATGATTATATTTTTGGATTTTGGTTGAAGAAGTCTATATCCTTTGACATCTTCAGAATATCCAACAAAAATGCATTTTCACTCTTAGGTTCTAAGGCTTTATGTTTCACATCTGGAATATGGGCCCAAGCATCACTTCCAAAAACACGAAAGTGACTTACATCTGGTTTGATTGAGCTCCAAGCTTCTTCTGGAGTTATATTCTTTAAAACCTTAGTAGGAGTGCGATTTACTATGTAATTTGCACAATTAATGGCTTCTGCCCAAAAATTGAGACCAAGTCCTTTAGATTGAAGCATACAATTAGCCATTTCTTTTAAGGTGCGATTCTTCCTTTCAACTACACCATTTTGTTGTGGAGTATATGGAACAGTATGTTGCAATTGAATGCCATGCTCAATGCAAAAGTTGATAAATTTGTTGTTAACATATTCTCCGCCATTGTCTGATCTTAACTTAAGAATTTGATGTCCAGATTGTTTCTCAACAAAGGCCTTAAAGGCCAAGAACATGTTAAAAACTTCACTCTTGAGTTTTAAGAAATATACCCAAGTGCATCTAGAAAAATCATCAATGTGTTAGATGATCTAAATATAATAATGTAAAGTTAGGATAAAAATATTTATTAAATTATAATATTTAATAAATATTAGAGCCACTTAGAAATCGAATATTGTTAGCAAAGATAGGACTCTAGAATTGAGTTGTATCTTAGGCTCTAAAATAGGAATAAAGTTAGTAGATTGGATAGAAGATCATATATTGTAGATGGACACTTGTTATTTTTTCAAGTGATCCATAACTAAATTAAGTTAGGACATATAGCTTATAAATAGGTTAGTCTCCTAATTGCAAATTTAGTAGAAGTTACGTTCGTAAACTCCTGAAACTTTTTATGTAATTTCTTTTCCAATATCAATAAAATTACGTGTCTGAGGACACTTCTGCCATTAATGTTGTATCAGAGCCACCGGTAATGCAGATGATGTGAAAGTGGAGATTTCAGTTTTGCAGACTTTTGGAAAATTCTGCTAAAGGATGAATTGGTATGCAATCTTGTCAATGCTTTAAGGAAAATAAATTTATTGGTTATAATCTAAAAATAAATTTTTTTATTTAAGATTCAGTTTGTTTTTAAAATTCAATTTTCTGCGAGCTTCTTGTCGAGATCTTCCTACAGTTTTTCTTCCCATTGAATAAGCTTGTTTGGATCGAAGTCCAAAGCTAAAAAATTATTGAAGGCGTGAACATTAGCACTGAAGCTAACCAACGTAGAGATTTTGAAGTGGAGTAAAACAAATTTTTAAAGCCCGTTGAGAGCGTTGCCACTAGCATTGAAGCAAGCCACTGCTCTTGCATATAGATAGTAAAGCGAACAACCAATTTAAACAAGTTGAAGCAACATTGAAGAACATTGAACGCAGAAGCGGTGTCAAGAGTAGTTGTAAGCAGCTGTTTAGATCCAACGCAGGACCTGATCACCAGACAGAAAGTCACAGGTATACACAGAGGTGTGGAATATTGAATTGTGAAGCTTCAGGTGTGTGGGCTTGAGTCGATATACTTTCAGAGCCGAAGTAAATTAAAACAAGGCATATGACAACTGTTCATTTTTTTTTCAAATGCAGAACCGTGGGTAAGAGAACTTGATTGATCCGTGTGCAGAATATTTTTGGTGAGCCATGGTCAATTATAACAGTGTGGAAGCCATCACAGCAGTTGCGTTCGGACGACGGTCGAACCACGACATGAAGCCAATGAAGTTGCGTTGTATCATACCTTGCCAGCTATAGCAGCTTTGAAGACCATTGCAACGATTGCAAGGGATCAAACCAATACTAATCATAATGCAACATTGTCAGGTGTGTGTGTAAGTTAAATGGTAATTGTTTTCCAACAGTGGTGGATGATATTGTATAATGTGAAACTTTGTGTAACTCAAAGTAAAAAAAAAATTACCGGCAGTGACATTTCCCACAAACATGACAGTTGTGATATGTTCTGCTTCTAAAGTATGAGACCTTGAATTGTCAAAGAAAACATTGGGGCATTAGTTAATCCTAACTCCACGTCCATATTGATAGTAGAAGAAAGCCACCAGCACTTCCAATCTTGAAACTTATTTTCTAGGGCTAAAAACAAGAGAGCTTTTGGAGTGATAAGGGATATATTTCATGTTATTTTTTTAGAGTATTGTAAGTTTTATAATTGGAGTTATAAGGAAGAAAATTGAATTTTTTTTACTTTGGAGTAATAAGGATTTTGTAATTCTTGGAGTAATAAGGAGATTCTATTTGTAATTTTTTATATGGTGTGACAAGAGTGATATTGTAACTAAAAGTACTTTTTTACTTTGAGTGGGGGTATAATTTTTTTTTTAAGAAGAAATTTGTAAAGGCATTGTCAAATTTTGCAAAGTTTTCATTGTAAACACTGAACGAGAAATTGACTAGAGCCAAGTGCAAAGCTCAGTCATTTTTCTCCTTTTTTCAACGACTATACGAGGGTCAAGGCCAAGCCCCGATAGATTGTTTTTTGCGTGGCGTGTGTCATCTTTGCATGGAGTGTTTCGTGTGACGATTTGCTCAATTTTTTGTGCTTGATTCTTTTGGTGCACTGCTTCAACACTACAATGTCGAAGTTAATTAATCTATTCTCTAAATTTGATAAGCTAGAAGGAGTGAAATTTTATAAGACATGGAAACGTATAATTGAAAGCACTCTCATATATAATGAATTGTGGCATGAAATTTGTGATGGCAACACTAAGCCAAATAAACCAACAAATGCAGCTTCACTTGCAAAATGGGAAGTAAAAAATGGCAAAGCATTAACTCTTATAAAATCGTCAGTTAATAATGAAATGTAAATACATATTGAAAATTCCTCAGATGCATGGAATTATTTACGTGCATTCAAAGATCTCTTTGATACACAACCTTAATCAAAGAAGGTTGATCTTTAATTAAAATTGCTTCAACAGAAATTAATTGAAGGTGGTGATGTCCTTGAGTATATTTCATGACTTAAAAATATCAAGCAAGAAATAATAAATGTTGGTTTTCAAGCTGTTGATGAAAGCTTCTTGACCACGATTCTAATTTCTAGATTGCCATCGTCATATACACATTTTTTGGAAACTTTGCAAGGCACTGGAAAGTTAGAGAAGATAAATTTTGATGAATTGAGTGACATGTTAGTTCAACATGATAAGACCTTTGGGAAGAAGAAACAGATTGGAGAAGATGTCTTCTTCACCGAAGCCAGCTCAAGTAAATCCTCAGCTGATAGTTCAAGAAACAGAGGAAGAGGAAATTTCAATCAAAATCAAGTAGCCCAAGGTCGTGGACACAGTCAAAGTAGAGGAAAAAATTTCAATAGAGGCTACAATTCAGGCAGGAGAAATTTTCAAGGAAGAGGCAACAATCAAAGCAGAGGAGATCATCAAGGCAGAGGTCAAAGTTCAGGCAAATGAAAAACTCAAAACAGAGGCGAAAGCAGAGGTCGAGGACAATATCAAGGCAGAGGATAGTCTCAAGGAAGAGGCAACGATTTTAGTCAAATTGTTTGCAAGAAATGTAACAAATTTGGCCATTATGTGGCAGATTGTAGAACTTCTATTGAGAAGATTCCCAAGTTTCATCCAAACTCTGCACAGTTTGCAAATGATGAAGATGATCTGGATGGTTTCGAATATGTTTTCACCAACACAGAATCAACAACTTTCCAGGTTTCAAGCTTTCTCAGAAGTGATTATGAAGATGGATGGATTATGGATACAGGCGCAACTAAACACATGACTTTTCGACGGGATTTCCTTTGGAATTTCAAAGAATGCCATCTAAATTCAATCTATCTTGCTGATAAAACAAAACATACTCCTCCTGGCAACGACGTAGTTAATTTTTTTTTACCAGGCATTAGAGAAAGAATGATTTCAAATGTATGGTATGTCCTAACATTTAAGCAAAATTTGTTATCTTTAGTCATAATTCGACAAGCAGGACATATGGTGATCATGGAAGATGGCTTAGTTAAAATTAACTCAGTCAAACAAAACATGAAAACAGTAATGACAGGTTATGCAGATGGAAAATTGTTAAGGATGAAAGGGACAGTTATTCCAAGAAAATCTGATTTTGCAGGAGCAGCAAGTACAGACATTTCACCGATCAGATTGTGGCATGTAAAATATGGCCATCTCAAATTTGACAGTCTCTTTGAGTTACAAAAACAGGGAATCGTTAAAGGTCTTCCAACCTTCAAAAGGGAAAATGCAAAGTGTGAATCTTGCATTTTTGGAAAACAACATCGAGAAACTTTTCCTGCAAGTTCATGGCGCACAAACATGCATTTGCAGTTGGTTCACAGTGATATTTGTGGACCCTTCCCAACTTCGTTTGGAGGTTGAAGATATTTCTTACTCTTTGTTGATGATTTTAGCAGGTTGACTTGGGTATATTTTTTGAAGCAAAAGTCAGAAGCATTTGAAAATTTCAAAACTTTTCGTCAACTTAGTGAAAATGAAATAAAGGAGAAGGTTGGCACTCTTAGAACTGACAATGGTGGAGAATTCACTTCAAATGAATTCAAAAAGTATTGCATGGATAATGGCATAAAACGACATCTTACCAATTTCTACACTCTGCAGCAAAATGGAGTAGTAGAAAGAGTGAATCGTACCTTGTTAGGAATGGCGTGATCTATGTTAACTTTCAAAAATTTGAGTCCTTTATATTTGGCTGAAGCAATTCATACCGATTTCTACTTGAGAAACAGATCTCCCACAACTTCTTTAGACAGAATCACACCTTATGAAGCATGGTTTGGATTCAAACCTTGGGTAAAACATCTCAGAGTTTTTGGATCAGTCTGTTATGCCTTAGTTCTGAAGGAAAAATGAACTAAGTTTGATGCACGATGCTTGAAGTGCACAATGATTTGGTATTCTGATGAGAAGAAAGGATACCGACTTTTGTCGAATGGGAAATTTATTGTAAGCAGAGATTTGATTTTTGATGAAAATGAGAGTAAGAGTGTTGAAGAAGTTGAAAGTCTTCTTCAAAAGTTAGAAACAAAAAGTGATAAAAGAAACGGAAATTTACAAAGTCAACCAAATTCACAAAATTGGTATGAAATTGAGTTTCCTTCATCTGAAAATGATTCATCCAGTCCATCTTCATCATCAGTGCCATGTGGGTCTTCTAGTAGTTCATCCAACTCTCCTAGCGGCAACAGTTCTTCTGACAATGACTCTCTACCCCCAGAACCTGCAGTTGATCAACAAACATCAGTTTATATCAACCCTCTTTACAATGATGGTGATTTTTCACAATCCAAAACTAGTGAACATCAATTGCCAAAATGGGCAATTCAACTTTTGAAATATGTAAGGCCTAATGAACAGAATAAAATAGGAGCAAGGGGATCACAAAGAAACGAAGGAGACTTGATAGCAAATGATTTTATTGAACCTTCTACATACTGAGAGGCAGTAAAACATAAAGAATGGAAACAAGCTATGGTTGATGAATATCAGGCAGTTTAAGACAATAACACTTGGAAACTTGTTGATTTTCTTCAGAATGTTAAACCCATCGGATGCAAATGGGTTTACCAAATTAAGTACAATAAAAATGGTGAAATTGACAAGTATAAATCAAGACTCGTTGCTAAGGGTCTTGCACAGCAGGAAGGGATAGATTATGAGGAAACATTTGCTCCTACAACTAAATGGAACACCATTCGAATCACAATTTCCTTAGCAGCTCAACAAGGATGGAAAGTTCATCAAATGGATGTAAAAAGTGCTTTCCTCAACGATGATTTATAGGAAGAAGTGTACATGACAAAACCACCAGGTTTTGAAATTGAAGGACAGGAACATAAAGTCTGAAAACTGATAAAGGCTTTATATGGGTTAAAACAAGCTCCCCGAGCTTGGTATGCCAAAATGGATGAATACCTTCGGAAAGTTGGTTTTCAACGAAGTGAATCTGATGATACCTTGTATGTACGTCAACAAGGTAAAAATATAGTGATTTTGGTTATGTATGTTGATGATTTGATTATCACTGGCAACAATGATAATCATATTGCACAGGTGAAAAAGGAGTTACATGCAGGTTTTAAGATGACATATTTGGGACTACTTCACTACTATCTTGGAGTTGAAGTATTCGAACGTCCACATCATATCTTCATTTCTCAGAGTAAGTATGCAGCAAAAATTCTTCAGTGATTTGGAATGCAGGATTGCAAACCTGTTCTTACCCCTATGGAACAAAACTTGAAACTTTCAAAATTTGAAGGGGGGGAAATGGTGGATAACACTACTTATCGATAGTTGATTGGTAGTCTGATTTATCTGACAACTACTTGACCAGATATTTCTTATGCCGTTAGTATTCTTTCCCGCTTTATGCAGGAACCACGAGATAGTCACTGGAATGTAGCCAAAAGAGTTCTTCGTTATATCCAAGAAACAAAATATTTTGCTCTTCTTTACAAAAATACTAAAAATTTTGTACTTGGTGGATTTTCAGATGCCAACTTTGTTGGCAGTATTGATGATAGGGTTGGAGGACAGTTCTGCCATTACAATGAAAGTTAAGAAGTACTTGCAACCAGAGAAAGAAACAACAGGAAGTGGACCACATAAATCACTGTGCACAAGCTGCAAAGGGGCTGAAGTGTGCCAAGAGGCACGTTTGTCAAAACTATCCCGATGATGTTTTCCGAGTACACATCCAGAGCAAACACCATCTCGGCAAGATACCATAGGAAGGTCCATCACCATCTTTTCCTTACATAGAGTTTGAAGAGAGCGATAGTTTAAGTGACCAAATTGCTCATGCCAAAATTTGCTCACATCATCATAATGAGCAACAAAAACAGAGGGAAGACATTATGACCAAAAGTTTTCAAACTTATACAACCTTGTGGAATCATCAGCAATGCCAGTAGCTAAAATATGTTTAGGATCTTTGAGGTCCTTGATTACAACATCATGAGGTGAGAATTCTACTATTTTCCCTTCACCTGAATGAGTTATCTGATAAAAAGATATAAGGTTGCATGACAAGGTAGGAACACATAGTACATCATTAAACCTAAATTACTATATAGATAAATGGTTCCATCCTACAACAACAAGAGATCTATCATCACCAACATAAATATGTTTGGTGTTACAATCATTTAAAGAAGAAACATGGATTTATTTTTAGCCATGTGGTAAGAAGCTCCAGAATCAATGAGCCACTCATGAGAAGGAGAAGAAGAAGATACATTTAATGCATAACCAAATCTTGATGCTTGACAACCATAAGCAGAAAGTGCCATGCCTGAAGATGAAGGTGAAGAGTGTTCCAAATTGATGTTGTGCTTCTTCATTGCTGCTTCTAAGGCATCCATCTTCATAAAACATTTGGACTCTATATGGCCATCCCGATTGCAAAAGTTTCAATGTCTATCTATCTTCTTCCCTTTGTTTTGATTTGCCTTATTATTTTGGAGATTTGATTTTTCAGTTTGCGGTTGAAATTGCTTAGGGCCCTTGTTTGGTTTAGGACCATATTCTTTAGGATAATGCTTCTTGGAATTCTTTTGATATGGTTGTTGTTGGGCTGCTAAGGCTTTCTTAGAAGCGTTTCCAGCAGTGATAAGACCAAGGTGTAAAAGTTTTTCTTGTTCTCTTATCAAAGAATCACAAAAGGTATCAAAAGAAGGATTCTTGTAGGTGGTTCCTGAAGAAATGATGGCTTCTTTGGTGGAATGGAAGGCGAAAATCTTCAATTGAGGAGAATTTATTGGGGTCCAAAGTGAAGCAA
Source organism: Pinus albicaulis (assembly GCA_034641835.2). Lineage (NCBI taxonomy): Eukaryota > Viridiplantae > Streptophyta > Pinopsida > Pinales > Pinaceae > Pinus > Pinus albicaulis. Next base: position 976,785,974 of record CM076572.1, read on the forward strand.
CTCATTTTCAAGATGGTGGGCCCTGATTTGATTTTGAATGCCAAAAACAGTTTTTAGCTTTTCCAGGGCTTCATCAGGGGTGTCAATGTCAAGGATATGAAATCGAAGATCTTGGGCAATGGACATTCCTATCAACCCTCGTGCTTGATCTTGTTTATTTTCCCATTTAATAGCTTTATCATCATTGAAAGGTTTAGTTTCTTGTCTTGTGGCTATTCTATACATCCCTTTACTTCTAAGTATATCTACCATGTGAGGTAGCCATTGGAAATAATTTGTGTTGTTAAGAATAACCGAGCATGCACTTTCCATTTAAAAAAAAAAAAAAAAATTGAAGCTGATAAAAGTTAAAACTAACTACTCCAATGGAAAGATCTCAAAAAAATAGGCTGTTTAAAAAAAAACGGCTCAAAAAATGGCGTCCGAATGAAGAAGTTATGCCTTTTGAAAAATATGAGTTGTAGATGTCGAATAGTTACGGGAACAAGATGAAGTGTGAATTTAAAAAAAAAAATCCGCACCTTTTAACAAAAACCTTTTACAAAAGAAGCTTGAGAAAGAGATTTGAACCCAAGACCTCTATTCTCATAAACTAACTCCTCACCAAGTGAGATAGTAAAATGATCACGTTATTGTTTGAAAGGAGGGAGCGGTTTTTTTTTTTTACTCTTCGATGTGCATGCCCTTTCCTACACAAAACACAAAACCGAGCAAAAAAATGGAAATACAAAGCCTACGACGTAACGTTAGGATTTTTGGTTAGCCTTATCGACAATCCTCATCAATTTTTCACTATTTCATTTCGAGATTGCACAAAGATGCGGGTAAAGAGCATACGTAGCAAAAAATTTCCTTCAAGTTTCGATTTGCCGACCGCACGCATCTTACGCAAAGAGCATACACAAAGAAGAAGGTATAGATCCGGAAAATAAAAAAAATCTTAATACCAAAAAAAAACATAAAAAAAAAAACCGAAATAAGCAGAACTATTAACAAATTTAACTGCAAAATAGATGCTTTATACCTCCAGATCTAAACTGTCATAACTTGGGTAGTCGGAAACCTTTTCGCATGAAACGAAAGGTTTTCCTAACTCTAACAGATGCTTTGGACACAACCAAGCAGTTTTCGAAACCCAAAAATGTTCAAAAATAGTAGATCTACAAAACGAAATTCGCATGCAGTCAAACTGGCTTCGGATTTTGATCAACATCAGACGTGGCCCTCAAAATAGCTCCAATACCATGTAGGAATTTATAGGGTAAGTTCTGAAGATCAAGAAGAAAAGGTCACCGCTCACAAACAGATCAAAAATCAATACACCAGTATAATCACGTGGTTAAAACCCTCAAAAAGGGAAACAATCCACAGCCTGAGCCAACACGGCCACTTCAGGAAATTTATTAATATAAAAAGAAAAGTTACATATGTTTCTCTCATAAATGGTTACCAAACAAATGACCCTCCATGCTCTTTAAATAGATATCATGGACCAATCAGGTGTTAAGCCACAGATCAAGTGTCGTTAATACCAAGGTGAGAGATAATCGTCGGATCACTACAAATTGTGACCATCGGATTATAAGTTACAAATGTACATGGTAAAGAAACACACTTTACCTAACTCTACACTAGACTAAGTTATTCTTAACTATTTCCTATGTGTCAGAATATCCTAACACTAAATGTCTTATAATGCGATAAGGTGGCCAACAAACCATCGTTTCCTAACAAGGTGTGGAGGGCCAATTTTTTAAACTTCATGGATATAGGGGTAGAACCCCACTTGTTTTTGTTGAAAATGAATGAAAAGGATCTGCCTACCTTACAAAAAAAGTTATAATTAATAAAAAAAAATATTTAATTAAAAAATCAATTAACATAATTTACGAATTAAAATAAATTATATATATATATACATAAAATATAAAATTATAATTTTAAGTATTTAAAAAATAATTATATTTGAAAATAAAACTATTCACAAAGATAAAAAGGTTATGGTTTAGTTTTTACATTTGTTTTTTTGTGTTTGTTTTTCTATGTGGTTTATGGACCTTAGAGATTGGTGATTGTTATGTTCACAAAATATTAGTAATAGGAATGTCAAAGTACTACTTCAAGGTCGAAGTACTGCTTGAAGGATGAAGTGTTGCACCTATGTCGAATTTTAGTTGCTGCTACTAGTTGTTGGTAGGTCAAAGTTGCTATATTGAAGTTTTTGCTACATCAAGGTGCTACACCTACTGCTATTCTAGATCAAATGTAGTGTTGGAATGTTATAATCTACAGAAGAAGGAAAGGGTTGTCTTGGTGATTGGAGAAAGTCAATGTTTAGGTCAAGAAGCCTTGGATTATCTTGTGAAACAATTGAAGGAAGAGTTGTTGATTGGGTTTTACCCAACAGTGGGGTTTTTCCCTAGTTGCCTGCATACATCTAGTGACCCTGATCTTTGTGTTATTGTTTTGGTAATTGCTTAATGAACTAAGATAAAATAAGAACTTAATAAAATTAATAAGAACATCACAATTAATTACCAAAGTAAATAAAATCTTTCTTCCTTTTTTATTTTCTAATAGACATAGTGTCTTAGGAGCCAAATTTATCATGCTCTTTGGAGATTATAGTTAAATATTTCAACATAATCCTCAATACTTGCAAGTTCATTGTGTGTCATTTTTAAGACTTCCTCCTCCTTTCTTTGTATTTTTAGTAATCTTAGTATTTCTTTAGGAGTAAATATTTCATCTAAATTTAAGTGAGGATGTTTCCCTTGCCACAACTAATCAATCAACATAGTGCACCTTTGTTGAGTTTGGCAGGGAAAAGTTTCAACTTCTGAACATTTATCAAAAAGTCATAAATTTTACATAGTACATTAAATTTAAGGCGGATTTTTCTGGGGTATTCCTTAGATAGGCCATGGAATTTTAATAGACTTGAGTGATGAATATTCTTCATTTTAGTTTCCTCATCTGAGTCTTGAATAGTGAATTCGAAGGTGGATTTCTCTTGCTTCACTTCATGGGCCATCTCCACTTGAGGCTTGCTCTTTTCTTCTAAAGGTTTTACTATTGACCTCTTAAAATTAGTGTCCATATTCTCTCAAAGTGTAGTTCAAAAATGCACTATGAAATGTGGTATCCCTATCTAATATGAAGCTCCTTGGTATCCCAAAGTGCATCCATTGATCCGAATGGAAAATGGCATCAACCCATGGTATTCATCTACCCATATTATCCATCCACCCATGGAATTTACCCATGGTATTCATCCACCCATGATATTTATTCGCCCATGGTATTGTAAATGACCCATGGTATGTATCCACCCATGGTATTCATCCACACATGGGATTTACTCATGGTATTGTAAGCGGTATCTACCCATGGTATTGGCCTATGGTATCTACACATGGTATTGTAACTCAAAAAAGGCTATAAATAACAAGCCTCAGTTTGTAAAAGGATAGATTTGTCCACCACAATGTAGCTTCTACATTTATTCTTTGTTTTAATAAAACAAGTTTCTTTGTGGTTTTATTTGCGTTGTGTTCTCTCTTTTTTTTCTGGCATTCTAATTTTGCAGATCTTGTGAGATCCATTTCAACTTTTTAGATCTTGGGGGCCTCCCCCCAAGATCTGGATCAATGGTATCATATTTAGGTTACACCTCCATGGGAATGAGGGATAGAAACATATTTCAGTTTCAATGTTTTGCAGCAATCTTCAGCAAACTCCATGATTTTTTTTTCAGAGGCGAGTTTGCAGATCAGATCTCAAAATTTTGGTGAAAAAATTACAAAAAAAAAGACTAGATCTGGATTCCTTGCAAGAAAATACTCAAATTCAAAAAAAAAATCCGCCGAATTGGAGTTCAGATGAGGGAGATATCGTTGATTCAAAATCAACAATGTTGAAGCAATTTTTCTGATGACAATTCATGGACGGCGGCTCTTCTGTCATTTTTTGCAATTTTTAGTGCAAAATTTTAGAAGAATGGATATAGATCCGAGCTCCTCTTGAAAAATCACCCAAGTTCAAAAAAAAAAAATCGGTCGAATCGGAGTCCGGATGTGGGAGTTATCATTGATTTAAAATCAACTATTTTTTTCAGAAATTTTGTGACGGCGAGACAGTTCCAGCACGAATCTGAGAGTCTAGAGTCTCCAGATAGTGGTTTCAAACACATGAGAAGATGCAGAATGATCATTGTGTTTCCAAAAACAGGTTATAATAAATATTCTGAGTTATATTGACCGAGTTATGCTTATTTTAAATTTGGAGCAGCATTCGGAGTGGGTTCCCTTTGGAGACGTGCCCTCCCACCTCGCTTTAGTAGGCACCTGCTTCACATTCATCAGTTTCAGCATAACAGCGTTCGGCTTGGGTTATTTGGAGACGTTCCCTCCCACCCCAAGCTATGTAGGCACCTGCTATTTCATCAACAATCAACATCACGGTTATGGGTCAACTACACAAAATCATTTTCATCGAAGTCCATTTGCTAGGCCGCACACTGTTAGTCACACAGTTGGTCACAAGAATTATAGGGTGTCTCTATCCTTGGATCTTCGTTTGTCATGGTTTTGGTTCATCCACAAACCCACACTTCATCGAAGTCCATTTGCTAGGCTGCACACTATCAATATCATAGTTGGTCACAAGCATTACAGGGTATCTCTATACTCGAATCTTCGTTCATCACGGTTATGGGTTAACTACACAAAACCCTTCTCTTCAGTGGCTCTTCATATTCAAAAAAGGCTTCTCAGGAGGGAACTTCACTCAATGGGGACCATTGCTTCTTAAGGAGGGAGGAATGATCCGAATGGAAAATGGCATCAACCCATGGTATTCATCTACCCATATTATCCATCCACCCATGGCATTCGTCCACACATGGGATTTACTCATGGTATTGTAAGTGGTATTTACCCATGGTATTGGCTTATGGTATCTACACATGGCTATAAATAACAAGCCTTAGTTTGTAAAAGGACATATTTGTCCACCACAATGTAGCTTCTACATTTATTCTCTGTTTTAATAAAACAAGTTTCTTTGTGGTTTTATTTGCGTTGTGTTCTCTCTTTTTTTTCTGGCATTCTAATTTTGTAGATCTTGTCAAATCCATTTCAAATTTTTAGATCTTGGGGGCCTCCCCCCAAGATCTGGATCAATGGTATCAGATTCAGGTTACACCTCCATGGGAATGAGGGATAGAAACATATTTCAGTTTCAATGTTTTGCAGCAATCTTCAACAAACTCCATGATTTTTTTTTTCGGAGGTGAGTTTGCAGATTAGATCGGAAAATTTGGTGAAAATTTTACAAAAAAAAAGACCAGATCTGGATTGCTTGCAAGAAAATACTCAAATTCAAAAAAAAAAATCCGCCGAATTGGAGTTCAGAGGCTTGTAGCCACCACATCTCTTCTCAGAGATAGCTACCAGCACCCTAGCTAGTTTTATTTCCATTCTGTCTGTAAGCAAATTTCAGTTCTTTGATATTAATGAAATGAAGTGTTATTTCCGCTGCATCTCTGTATTTATGGTTATGTGTTTATCCTGTTGCGTTCCTGCATAAATCCAGATCATCCATACTTATCCAAATAACTGTTAAACACATGCATGGTAAACGGAGAAACTAAACACACACGGGAAAAGAAAAGCGTGAGTTATATTATTATTCACCATAGATGTAGATTTATATTACATTGGTGTGACTCTTGGATTCCACATTCCAAGGTCACTTGGACTCTTTTATGACTGTTTAGCTTCCACACCTACCCATAGAGGATTAGGTGTCCAACATTCCCCCCCTTAATCCGAAGGGGTATGTGTGAGTCCAAGAAGAGAGTTGTAATACAAATTTGCAAAGTATGCATGGAAGCACTTAGAATGAATCAACTCTCTGAAATGTTGGCATAAAGAGGTGGTTTAAGGATGACCACCAACACTGGAACGCTTAGTGTAGTTCCCAGAACTCTTCCAAATCTGGCAAGACGCTGAGGGCTTCTGCTAGAGGAAGTGTCCCTCATATTTGAAGAGGGAGACCTTCAACCTAGAAGAAGGGAGGTCTACAACCTGTGATGGTTTAAGGATGACCACCAACACTGGAATTCTTAATGCATTTCCCGGAACTCTACCAAATTACTGGCAAGAAGCTGAAGTCTTCTACTAGAGGAAGTGTCTCGAATTCTTTGAAGAGGAAGAATATCAACCTTGCATGGATGGTTTAAGGTTTTCCACCAACCAAAGGAATGCTCATGGGCATCCGTGTCTCTGGCAACAACTCTGAATTTGGAATGATAGGTTGTGGCTTAGGCTCGCTTGAACTATTGTGTCTTTGGCTACAAATTTGAATCTAGAATGAGAGATTGTGCCTCAGGCTTGCTTGATGTGGCTTCGAAGCTTGTAGATGAGCACTATTTCCCCCCATGTCAGGTACAAGGTGAGATGATGGTGAAAACTCAACTGCAAGATTGTTCAATATTCGAGAACAAGTTCTGACATGCGACTTAAACATCTTCTTGGCTGTTGATGCCCATTGCCAAGAAGCGATCCATCCAAGATGAATCTTTGTTCTTGCAGGAGGCTTGTTTATGAAGCATCTGTGTGAAGAATAGGTGTGCCGACCACAGTGCTTGCATGGGTGAAGATCGAAACAATGATCTTTCATATGGCCAATGCAATCATAGTGTTGGAATTTTACAATCTGTTGTTGCTGCTATGGAAGCAGAGAAGGATATGGAACAGCTGAAGGTGAACTGTCATGAAGAAATCCGACACTCTGAAATTTGATGGGCTTGGAGTAGTTCGGAATATGAAAGGACAACTCTTTGTCATATCCAAGATCTGTTTTGTGCTTGTTATGGAAAATCTCTTCCCAAGGTCTGATGATGGGCTTGGGAAGTTCAGTGTGAACATCTCCATCTGCATACAAATCTACTTTTGAACTAGGCACTGAATGTAAATCGACTGTAACATTATTGACTTGCTGCTTATTGGACTTTGTTTCAAATTTATAAACAAAAACAAGTTCAGAATGATGACTCCACTACTGTAATTTTGGTTGCTGAAGCTGAGATTCAAGCTGCAAAAATTCATTCTTCTCATGTGCATTTTGTAGACAGGACTTAAGGCCAAATAGAGAGGCTTTGCTGATTTTAACCATCCCATCAACAGTGGAATGTATCAAAGTGTTCAAAAACTCTGATATTTCATCAACTTTGGCCACTTTCTTAACAACTCAAGTTTATGAAATGGTGTTTTAGCTTCTCAATGGTGCTAATGCTGATAAAGGCAATGCTGGCCAACAAACTAATTCAGACTAGTGAAAGTCAAATTCTTGCGATGTTACATTTTAATACTTAAGTGGACATTCCTCTTAATCAATTATATTGTTTTATGGCAACTCTATAAATAACGTAGCTTTATAAATGATAGCAGCAGTATAAACAACACAGATAGAATGATGTAACACACATAAATTTCAGCTTGTGTATACCATGCATACCAAGATCAAGTCGAGGGTAACATTGTCCCACTGCTTCCTTAATTTTTTTTTTCTATCTGCGTTCACCACCTCACATCTGCAAATTCACATATAAGCCTTCAATTTCACCAAATAGGTGGCGCCTTAAATGCCAAGTCAAGGTATAATGAAATATTTTCAAGCTTCACAACCACTCCACATGTTCCACGAAGAAAGAGCACAAAGAACCGCTCCACATTTTCCACGTTCAACAAAGTCGCTAATTCATTTTTTTTGTGTGCTAAGAAAACCTCTTAATCCTTCAATTCCAGAGGATAGAATATTGATACCAACTTCAATGGTGATACAATGACCTTTGAAAACACCAATGCATCTTCAACGAATTCACGATCTCCAACTCCAAGTCCATCAGAAGAGGCATAATCTTAGCCGTCTTGATGCCCAGTGAAACAATCTTAATTCCAAAGTCAGAGCGCTGAGGGAGGAATTACAGTTGCTCTAGGAACTGGGGTTGCTGGCCAACAGGGAGAGGGACTAGCATACTAGAGGGATGTCGATACCTCAACATATAACATAGAGATGGAGTCGGTGTGTATAGGACTGGAGCTGAATAGAGGTTGTTGTGCAGGGTAAGCGAAGGCGGAAGCGCAAGGGAAAGAGAAAGAAGTGTGCCAGAGGTAGCGCCGAAAGACGAGGGACCCTCTCTGATGATGCCCAACCTTGGAAATCCTAAGCATTTGGATGTGCAGTGTTTTACGTTAATCCCGAAGGGCATGAAGCCCTTCGATCGCCCACTCCTGCTTGACACGGCGCCACTTTGCTTGCCAAGATTTTTGTGGTAACCGGCTCTCAAGTTGATAATCCTTCTCTTATTGCCAGCGTTCTGAGAAATGGGTCAGGGCATTATACTTATCAAAATGAAAAGGAAGTGTTTCTGCTAATCAGTTTCTCTCAATTGCTTGATTCAAAGGTGCACAATTTTCTTTCATTATATGAAATAGTGACTCCCATTGAAATTTCGTAGTGAAGCGGTACCGTGTAATCTGTATCATGCCATGGTTGACACCACTACTTCCGCTAGGTTCCTCTCCATCTATTCTAAGAAATTCCCAGCAGCTGCTACTCACTAGATCATCACTCACAAAATCTTCTCAAAGGTCTTTCATTCTCTGAACGGGAGGTGCCATTATTTCAGGGGCACACTCTGAATTGTACTACAAAATCAGTCCATTTTTTATCTCTGGATGGCCTCATATTATAATCCCAAAGCGCCTTTGCACACAAACATCTACTTCTACTATCTTATCATCATTTCCTTATTCTGATTCTAAATTTGGAGGGACGAATTATGTCACCCGAGGGAAGAATAATAAAGGAAAGAGACAGCCAAGAAGGGCAGTTGACATTCAGTCTGGACATGTGTTCGAGATACAGAGATGTAGTAGAAGCCCTAAATTTGTATGACAAAGCAGTAAAGGAGGTAATAAAGCCAAATAAGTACCAGTACAATGTGCCAATCTATATCTGGCACTGCCATGGGCAAGGGATTGAGTGGTGATCGGATTTACGTGGAGTGTCGGATTGTGGGAAGGTCGGCACCACAGAGGAATGGAGGGCCGAATGTGCAGGAGCGTTATTGTATGGTGGTATCTAGATATTTGAGAAGGCGCTAACAGGAAAAACCATCACCGCAACAAGAGGGAATTTCATAGAGTAGGGTATTCCATCCACTGTTTGAGGTAATGTTGCTATAGGAGGGACAGAGTAGCAAAGAGACAGGCATGAGTGTTACTACTAGTAGATTAAGGAAGTTATGGGAATCGTATTCATATTTTTCAGGCCTTGATTTTAGCTCTAACACATGCACAAGATGGTAGGAATGACAATGCTTAGAAAGGAGTGAGGAATCTGACATATGGTTAGGACAAAGGAGAGACCAGCGTGTTGTCAAGCACAAAGACCAGGCAGGGCAGAAAACCTAACATATTAACACATAAACACATGATGAGGAAGAAGGCCACTCATCATGGCTCTGATACCATGTTAAACACACGCATGGTAAATGGAGAAACTAAACACACAAGGGAAAAGATAAGCGTGAGTTATATTATTATTCACCATAGATGTACATTTATATTACATTGGTGTGAATATTGGATTCCACATTCCAAGGTCACTTGGACTCCTTTATGACTGTTCAGCTTCCACACCTACCCATAGAGGATTAGGTGTCCAACAAGAACATATTTTCTACTCATTTTTAGTATTAATCCTTGATCTTTGAATGTTGCATAATTTTCTTTTCTTTAATTCCCTGTAGTGTTGTAATGACACCTCCAATTTGCAATGGTTATTAGTATTTTGTAATATTCCACATAATGATAATTTTTGAATGTTTTATTTCATGACTATTGATTAGTGTTGAAACATATTTCTTGATAATGTTAATGAGGAGTGTGATACTCTAGAGTGTATGGTCTATGAAGTACAGGTTTTGGAATTCATGATTTTCCAACATACTAATATGTGTTTTTTCCTAAGTTAGACCCAAGCTAAGTTATATTCGCAACTTTCTTACACTTAAAAAAGTGTTCTAAGAAGAATGTGGGTGACTTCTACACACCTAAACAAGTGTCTTGTTTAGAAGTATCTACCTGAACTATAATTTTTAGCACTTCCTATTAGTGAGAGAGGTACTTCTACCCCCTGGAACTATCTTTGATCCAGGACATGTATCCACTCCTCTTAGAGACACTTTATTTGAAATAGAAGCCTTATATACCACCTGGTCTAAAAGGATCCTTGAATTTCAACTCCCCTTGGATTTTTTCCTAGAATCCCAGTTCTCTTGAACATCGTGCAAGGTCATCTCATACCAAGAGGCCTTGACAGACTTGGAGGAATTCACTAGTTTTTCCTCCCTACCTTAACTTGAAGGATAATTTCCTCTAAGATTGTCAACCTTCGAAGCCTCCTACTTGCATAGTATACTCTCCCTATGAGGGTTGACCTATGAAAATCCTATTAGAAATCTCTACTCACGACTTGTCACGCTAGATCCCCTTCCTAGTTACTCCTTGTTGGCTACTGGATTCATAGCTACCTAATCATTTCCAACACAACACTCTTCCCACAAAATGATCCTTTGTAGAAATTTTTTAAATTGTATAAAACCCAAATGCATTATAGTTCCTTATGCCTTTGCAACCTACATGTTACACTCGAACCCATGGGCTTCTCCAAATTATAGATTGGTAGATTATCTTTGACAGTTTAACCTTTACTTCCTTCTGATCAATCATCATGCCACCTATCTACTCCTAAAATCATGAGGACTATACCTCCTATTTTTATTATTTTTGTGCAGCATAATGATTTATCTTACTGCCGTCATCCTCAACCTACTATGTCCTCTATGTCTCCACCCTACCACATTCCTATTACACTATTATACATTTAACTACAACTAAATTTCTCCCAACCACACCTTTGTCATATCGTTTGGTCAACACGGTTAATATGGTTGGGCATGTCAACTTACCGACCTTTCACTCTATGGGCATAACTCAATAATTTTTCATTTTCTCCTGCTATTTTGGGGGTGGTTTTGGCTAAGTTTGTGGCTTATATGGTGGCTCACATCACTTGTAATTTTTTGTTGCAGCTGATTCCTTGATCCAGAGCGACCTTGTCCCACATCTAACTCCATTATCTCTATGCTTAACTCATTTTTTCCCTCTCAATTGTGTTATCCACTGCCACCTTGTTATTTCCTCTTGAACTACTACTCCTAGTTGTTTGTCGGATGACTATTTTTTCTCTGGTGGCTACACACTTGTGTGAAGGCTCTCTCAATTAGAGTTTCCCTGAAACATCCATGTCATAGACCCCCAACTTGTGTCCATGTACCTTTGCACTCGTTACTTGTGGCCAATCCTAGGACCCATACATGCAGTGTTGGTAGTCGAGTAGCCCTGACAGTTGCCTGGATGATTTGGTGGCTCAGTGGGTCATCAAGATTTCCATCCACCAATGCCCCCCTAAACTTTCCCCACAATTTTTTTTTTTCAATGTTAAAAAAATCAACCCCTGTTATGGTTGCAAAAGGAATTTTTAAACTCAATGTCAATTTCTATGGTCTTAAAAAAAAATTCTCACCTTTGCACTGTCAACCTAGCCCAGTGATCCTATAAAAACCTTGGCTTCTTGTAATTTTGAGATCAAATTTCAAAAATTATAGCTCTCATGCCATGTTATATTTCCTTTGAAGCTATCATCCAATACATAATTCCTAGTAGAAAACTATATACTGACTAAATACACAAATAGGTTCCTCACATAAACTCAACATAAGAAAATATATTCATCTCAATCAAAAGAACACAATATATTTATATCCAATCACAATCCAACATATGAGGTCCATAGAGTTGTGAGATGAGGATCAAATTTCTTCATGAGTTTGATCACAGTTGGGTGAGGCTTATTGGTCGTGATGGATTCCAGGGATGGATTCCTGTAGAGTTGTGAGATGAGGATCAAAGTTCCTTAATGATAGTATTCATTTTTATATTCTATGTAATTGAATTTCTTGACGACAAATAGAACTATTTTAGCAGTGCAACAAAAACAAAGGTGGTTTTTGACCTAGAGGTTTTTTTCCACTAGAAATATCTTGTTCCTTCTTATGCATGCTTGTTTGGTTGTATTATGTTTCTCATGCATCGATCATGGTGCAAATACATATTCAAATGTGTTATTTACTAACTCATTTAATGCATTATATGATCTGATATGCTGATGGGTTAATGTATTTTGTGATTCAATAATTGGAAAAAGGTTTAAAAATTTAATAAGCATTGTCAGTAATGATTCATGAGTGGCCCCCCCCCCTCTCAGTAGTAAGCACATTTCCAAAAATTGGTATTAGAAACACGTTCCTTTTTTATAACTTCACCACTAAAAGGTAGGACATGGGAAATCAAGGATATTTTGCTGCAAATAGAGTTCCTATTCTTTATGGATAAAATTATGCACTATGGAAGGTCATATTGGATGCATACTTCATTGATATTGTTGAGAATTTTTTTCTCATTACAATATAATATGTATGATAAATCCAATGAGGAATCCAAAAAGGTCATTTTGAAGAAATGTTGAAGGTGTTGGACCTGCCAAAATTCAAGGGATCTCTCTGATGTGAAGTCCCAGTTAGACCTCACCCCATTTGACGTAGGAGTCCCATTCGGATGAAAGACTTGATTGCCATATCTTAAAGATATGCCTTGGATCTTGACTATTAGCAAGAGAGAGTGATGCATATGTACTTTCACAAAGTAAGGGGGGTGTTCCTAGTGAATATCCAATTGTAAGTACGTCAAGGTTCTTCTATTGCAGGGGAGAAAGAGAAGCGAACTTCTACAAGAGTGGTAATAGTACAACCCAGGAAGAGACAAACATGAATCAAAGGATTCTGTCTAACATCCAATAGAATAGTCCACAAGGGGTGCGATGCATTACACACAACAATTTGAGAAATATCTTCGTAATATCCCGCAGAATAGTCCATAAGGATGGGACAAAAATTACAACCATTATATAAAATTCTCAACAACATGATCACCAAACTAACTGAAATAGTTCAACTATATTAGTACATGTGAAAGAAAACATGAAATACAAAAATTCGCAGAATAGTCTTATAAACATTCATAAGTCATGAATGAATAATGTGATGGCCTTGAAGGCTTATGTTATTAAATAAAATTTCCAAGACACATATGTATAATGAACATCAATAGCTCCAATAGTGAAGCGTCGGAGCCACTCATTTCTCCACGAAAAAAACCAATCTATCTCTCTAATGCTTTCCTAGTAGAGCTAAGGTTAAAAGTCCTTTGCTCATACAATGAGGGAGTATATATAACCAATGGTGACTCTTTGGCTACCCTAATGACTATTTTACCTCCTATGACTTTTCAAATTACATGACTCTATAAATTCCATGTGTGTCCTTTGGACTTCCACTTTACAATACACTTTGAATACAATATACAATGGTCCAAAATAACGATGTGGCATATGACCACTCATGAAATTACTGACATGGATTGCTTGATGATGTGGAAATCTCAAGCCACTGTTGCTGCTAATATTTGAGCGTCTTAATGAAGGCACTTTTCTTTCACCTCCACATGACTTGGTGATAAGAATTTTTCAATGATCTCGAGTATTGGATAGTGGTCACAAACTAGTTTCCCTTCACTTCCTCTTGATCGATCAACTTGTAATTTTAGCTACAAGAGTGTCTTTGAGCATGCTTCCTTCCTTCTTCTTATCCTATATCATCTTGTCAAGACATTATAGGGTACTTTTTCCTACAATTCACTCATGACGAGATGCCATTAATCCAAAAACCCCTAGTCTAAGATGATGCATTATGATCCACCAACTAAGCCCGTAACATGTGATAGGCAGGGGAGGGAGGCTTACTGACTGTGTATTTGCACAGTTCATGGAGGAAAGGGGAAGACTTGAGCCTTGAGACTGCACAATGTAGAGTTCAAGTTGGGCTAAGGGACATGACTACGTAGTTTCCATATCTAGTGGGAAATTTTGTAAGGATAGGCACTGGGAAGGCTTAATGCATATTTATGGAGGTCAAGGAAGGCCAGGATGACTATGCAGTGCACATTTCAAGGTCTCAAGGGATGAGCATGAGGCTTGAGGTTGCGAAGTGCATATTTCAAACCAGGTTGGAGGTCATGACTACGCAATTCCAGAGGTGAAGGTGAAGTCTTAGTCACGACTCACAAAAAATGTGCAATGGATCAATACTAAGAGTAGGTACTTCACATTGCACAGTGCTAAGAAACAAGGTCATAGCTAGAGGACTGATACTACACATTGTGTATCTCAAGGGAGGCTAGGTGAAGCTAAGTTGCTCGGTCGAGAAGTTCTCCGAAGAATGATTAAGTGTGGGCCCAGTAAGATCGATGCGAATGGTGATGAACTTTGACTCTATTCACAAACTTATATTTTCATGACTCAAACAACATAGATCATCCATGGCATACAAACAAATAATTTTCCTCCGTGTGACAACTTTGTGACAAACCACAAAAAGTGCGACACCAAAGGTACACTTTACGACCATGACAACACTTGTGCGACAGTGCTCCATACTTTGGAAATGAGTGTGACATATATTTACAAGGTTAGAATAACTCATTTACACAAAGGTGACCCAATAAAACCATGAGAAAAATCTCATACATGCAATATGACAACCAACCTACCAAAAGACCTCACTTTTCCAATCTTGTGAATGCGAACACAACATCATAAAAGAGAAAATAAAAGAACTTCAAAGTTTTTGATAGTAATGGACAAGACCAAGGAAGGCTCCTAAATTTGGTATAGGATAAATTTTTGAGGGGTTTGTAGCAGATACAACAAGACCCTATTAGATCGTGATGCTATTAAAGTAAGACACTTTGAGACTGCAAAATAAATCATGGACAAGATGCATAGTATGTATGGAAGAAAATATTTCAAGGTTCATAATTTTTTAAAGAACACCATTGCATTCTTGAAAGTGAGACAATGTTACAGAAGAATCCATATTCATAGCAGTAGCAAATCTAATCTTCTCTCAAACAGATAGTGAGAGTATTGTATTACTGTGGTACATTTATTCTTGGTATTGGCATTACCATGGAATTAGTATGTGTGTGGAGCAAGTTGGCATGTGATATTACATTGGTACAGATATACTTGGTATTGACATAACCATGGTATTTACCCATGGTATTGGTTTGGAGATTACCATGGTACAAGTGTCCTTGGTATTGGTATAACCATGGTATCTGCCTGTGGTATTGGTTTGGAGATTGTTCAGGATAATTTCACATATAATTTTGTGATAATATTGAGTTTGTGGTTTGATGTTGTGAGAGGATGTTTTGTGTGAGTGTGTGAGATAAGAGTGGTGTGTGCACATTATGCATGGAATTTTGCAAAAAAACTTCAGTAGTTCACAATGGTAGGAGATGGTTGCAGAATCATGATTCAGCCAGGATTTTAAGGAGCAGTATAGTGATGGAGTAAAAACTGATTGTAGATAATTTCTTATATTCTTTCTCATTATATTATCATCAAATTATATTTTGTGTATGAAACATGCATTATTCTATTTGACCCTTAGAGTGGGGGCTCTAGAAAATTCTGTACAAAAAATATATTTCTTCATGATTCCAATTAGAGTTGGGCAAGGCTTGTTGGTCATGGTGGCTTCCACCAGATGAGGTACATAGAGTCATAAGACAAGGATCATATCTCTTCATGAGTCCAATCAAATTTGGACGAGGCTCATTGGTCGTGATGGCTTCTAGCAAATGAATGTCTATAGAGTCGTGATATGAAGATGATATTTCCTTATTGATAATAGCCATTTGTTTATTCTATTTAATTGAATTACTTGATGATTAATAAAATTATTTCAACAACATAGTGCTAGCAAGGGTGGTTTTTCACTCGGAGGGGGTCTTCAACCAAAAATATCGTGTTTCCTCTTGTGCATTTTTGTTTAGTTGTTTTATGGTTCTCATGTGTTGATCATGGTGCAACTACATATTCAGGCATTTTATTTACAAATTTTTCTAATGCATTATATGGTCTGAGCTACTGATGGGTTAATGTATGTTGTGATTCAATAATTGGGAAAAGGTTTAAAATGTTAATAAACTATGCCACTATTGATTCACCCCCTGCCCCCCTCTCAGTAGTGAGCACATTTACAACTTGGAGAACTAAATTATTTTGAATAAATCTTGCAATGAGTGTATATCAACGTGGAAAGATGATATATGTATGTGAACCCTATACGAAGTATGAAATTTATATTTTAACTAAGTATTTTCATGTCTCGGATTGAAGTATATCTCTGACAATTAGCATCTGTTCTTTAGGATTCTCGGAAAATAAAATAATATGTCTCAATCCTCTCGGGGAATTGTAGAAATTATACTGTATGTTCGCCATAATCCCAGTTCTCCCCGATCATGTGGAATCTTGTTCGTACGGAATCCTTCCCATGTTAATCTTTTTAAAATTTAAAACTCAATTGCAAACACATGAAGCAATAAAAAACAATCGCACATAACACGAGTTGTTTCTAGGGAAAGCACAATGACTAAAACTGACTTATCATATTATGTATATCATGGAGATCATGTAACAATCTCATACAAATATTAGTACATCAAGCTCTCAGTACAATCAATCGTCACACACTAACATGAAGAAATCTACAAATCCATGCATTGATTTCTTGCCGCTTGATAGCTTGCCTCCACTGCGCAATCCCTGCTGAAGAAGACCCCTGAATGAATTTGAATTGGCCTTGCCTTGACTATGCAATCCTCATTGGCAACTCTAATGTGTGTGTGATGCAATCAATGCATCACTATAGTCACAACGGATAGTCCATCTCACCCTTTCACCTATCTCTCCACTGGGTCTCCACTAGAACTGACATGCACTGTAGTTGCTTTGCCGTTGTTGTTTATTCGATTGTTCGTGAGTTAGTTGTGAATTAATTAACTAATTGATTCACTACACTCTCACTAGTGTATCTTTTAGTTAGACCAGATACAACTAGCTCAATTGAGTTTAACTCACTTAACTGAGTTAAACTGAATAACAACTGCAACTACTCTCTTTAATAAAATCATACTCGCCAGTTCGATGGTATAACATGAGCCACCCAGTAAACCCTAGAAATTATGTAATTCTTATTGTGATTTGTAAATCTTTTCTTGAAATAAAGAGTGCTCCGAATAATTTGATGTTTATTGTCTGATTATTATTAAGAGCTAATAATAATCAACATGCATCTATTTTTAGATCAACGATCTATAAATAGACTTCACCCAATATTCTAAAAATAGAATTTCATCTATTTTTCCAACTTGATCAACCATCCACAAATAGCATCCTGCAACTTCTGAAATATGATCATCATCTCTAAAAATAGACATAGTCTAAAAATGAACTTACTTTTCTAAAAAAATAACTGCAGGCCCACTTGGCGGTGGTACATCCAATCCCCTTAAATCATTTTATGTAACTTTCCAATTTATGGTTGTGGGATAGTGGACTCCCCTCAACTCCAAGAAGTCTATAAATCTCTATCACAAGCAATATTATGTCAGAAAAACAAGATGGAGCAAGGAGATGAGCTCTCCACCTTAATAATTCATCATATAAGGTTTCCTTTCATGCCAAATAATTTTTCCTAGACCATTAGTCTCTTGCGAGTGCTTTGTCAATTTGAACCAAAAAGAAACAATGTGATTAAATAGGTTGGCCCTCATGTTGCCCCCTTCACCCAAAAAACGTGTCAATTCAAAAATAATTGATCAATATAAATAAAAAATTGTCCTCCCATTTGTGAAAACAATTAAATTCGGTCAAGCCAGGATAGAAGAATTTATATCTGAGGAAAGGAGGAGTTCACACCTCGTGATCTAAGGAGCAAGAAGATAAGATGGGAATAAAGTTTTTTCTTATGATTACTTGATAAAATTTATTGGGTTTTCTTGAGATTTGTTTGGGAACATAATTCTGGTCCTCACTTGGACTTGGTCTTGACAACCATTTAGGCTTGTCTTTTCTACCTTTACGAATAAGACACCTTTCTATACATTGTATTTGAAGTTTCAGTCCTATGTAAAGATAAAATATAGACCTGTAAAAAAAAAATTCAACCCTCAGTGATCGTCCTTGATGCTAATAAAAACCTCAAATTTCAAATTTGTGGAAGGTCTATTACAAACCTATGTCAATTTGGGCCTAAGTGAAGATAAGTGAGAAGTGACTTTTGCAAAACCGAGGGGGCCTGTAAGGAGACAAATTTTGGCCTATTAGAACTTAGATATGCGGTACAACTTTGGCCTTACAAAAGAAAGAGTTTGACCTTGTGGGAGAAAACCTCAGAGCATCTTGTACCAAACTCGGACCTATTGAAAAAAAATGTTTAACTCTTGTGAAATAGACCTAGAGTATTGATGAAAATACTTCTTTGAATGTTGTTATGAAAAATTAGATATTTGTTGGAGTTTCCTCTTTAGAATACCTCTATAAAAATTGACTTTTCATATTGGAGGTGATTTGTCGACCTGAAACAAAAATACTATTACAAACATTATAATAGAGAATATTAGAAACATCACTATATACCATTGAAGAATTGGCTAGTGCAGACATTGGAACAAATATAGTGAGGACCTTTATTGTAGATAATCCTTTTAGAAGACCTTACACTAGCAAAGACCATTATTGAAGATGCTGTTGCAGACCCTTGAGGAGTATAATGTATACCTAGCGCATATATTCGCGACAGGCTATTGAAGACATTGTTGGATATCTTGGTGAAAACCTTGATGCAAAAGTAACCTAAAGGTTGCCTAGTGTGAATAACAAGGGTTAGAGAGTAGAGTGAAGACATGAATACCTAAACATCAGATAAAGTACAACTTCTAGTTGTGTTGGTGTTCATTATAATTTATTGATAATTGATGAGATATTAATCTTTATGTTCAAATTATTAGTATTAGATTAAGTACCTTCAAGCATAGCCAATAGTTGGAAGGGAGATCTTATGAACACAAATAAAAAAATCTAGAAGGAAAGTCTCCAAGTATTTTCAAGGTATCTCCTCCCTAGTCACGAAAAAAAATGTAAATCGGGTTGGCATAGCTTCCTTATTCAACAAAATGAATTAAAATTTATGGAGCAAAGGAATGAAGTTCTTTTTTATGACCCTAAGATGTGAAGAATGGGAAAATTTTGTTACCAATGACACAAATACAAGAGAATCCGATACAAAAGCAATGAGTACAATCATAGCCTACTACCTAACATCTAGATATGGGGATTTCCTCTTGCAAACTTTATAACACCTATCAACTCACTCTTGCTTGGTTTCAGACTTGGATTATCATACTTTTTATCTAGATCCAACTTTTTCTTCAATAATGAAATTTCACTTTTTTTGGATTTTCAAATACCTTGCTTTTTAGATTTCCAAATATTCTACCTTTTCATTGTCCCATATATAGTGGCTTTTCAAAATTTTGGATCTAACATTTTTTCACATGTCTATATTTTAGGACCATCACCTCAACAAATCACCTTCTAGTTCTGTTACACCTGACATCGTACATAGCCTATGACATGTTATCCACACTATGCAAGTCATCATGATATATAATCTATTAGGATAGATGGCATACGAATACTTGTACATACTTGCTTGTAAAGAGTTCATCCTATCATTATTCCACATGGGAGTTATGTGTTTATCTTCCATATCATGCACATCCAAGTTTTCCCTTTATGGTAATTTATGGAATTTTTTTTTAATGATTTTTTTAATATTTAGTTTTTCAAAGATATGGATGTTTGGCACATTACAAAATTTGGATCATCGTGGAACATTCCATTAGTAGATATAATCCAACTATTCATTTTTTCTTATATTCCATCTCAGTCATTTCACAATCACATGCATCTATCATGTTATCTGAACATGTTTATACTCAGTTATTTCCTTTATCCAATGTGCAATCTTGTGTATCTGTCTTATGTGGAATCTAGATCGAGGAATTATGCTTATCATTGTTTTGGATATTTTCATGATTTTTATGTGCAATTCATGTGACGTATACCACATCAATTAACATGTCTTTTATCTTACTCTATCCAAAGTGGATATCCTACATGTAAAGTAGATATTGGATGTTTGTTTATGGTCATTTTGTTTCATTTTTCTAGATTTCCAAAGACTTGGTAGTTAAAATTATATGCTATACAAATAGGTTACTTGGTAATTAAAATTATATATTATATAGATAGGTTACTCGATGTTCCAATTCTTACTTGATTTCACAAACAAATATTTTGAGGGAATTCAAATCTATGTTTAATTAAATATTAACCTTGCAGATCAATGGTCAAGTTTGCGTAAGAACGAGATTTATTCTTTTCAAATATCTAATTATTGAAAACTAGATCTTCAATAATTAGATATTTGAAATTTTCTTTACTACGGTTTCCACCAAACCATAATAACGGAGAATTCATTTTTGTGGAACACATAAGCCATGTAGGGTCACAAATAGGTGCTAGAAATTTCTCTTACAAGGAAAAGACAATGGGGAATATTGAGCTTTATATAGTGCTTAGAACAACATTGGTGCATATATTTCCATTATTAAGCTTTATATTGTGCACATAACACCATCAGTGCACTTGTCATAAGTTATGTCATTTAAAACAACAAAGCTTTTCTCATTCTTTTAAGATTTGTGCAGTGATGATGTAAATAAGAGGCATCGATGCATATAACTCATAAATATGTATTAGTGCTTATTAGTCCCTGTCGCCTGCGGCATGGCAGGGACTATTGTAATCGAAATTTTTTTAGACATTAGTCCCTGTCGCAAACCCAAAGTTCATTTCATGTTTTAGCCAAAGTTTTAAGGAAAGTTGGAAGCGAATATTCCTCTTTGTCCAATTAAAAAGTTTCTCATCTTATTTGGCCTCATATCGAGGCGATAGGAATATATTAAGTTTGAAAGTATGAAGTCGAACTTAGGTTAAGTATAAGAAAACAATGAAATACAATGAATTTCAAGTTCACGCAAAATAATGTTAGCATTAATTTTAAACATTAGATGTTGGTAAATGTTTGAAAACTATGGTTCCTTATGCTTATTGAAATATATCACTTATGCTACCACTCAACTCACATACCCACCACATGGCTTTTTGCATGTTTTAATCTTGACACCGAAGGGTCTTCCAAGCCACGCCATTTGCCTCGGATAGATGCGGAAAAAGGCAAAGGCCATAGAAACATCGATGGCATTTCAAAAGCAGATGTTAACCTTGAAGGCGTTTCTCGGCTAGATTTGCTCGATCTCTAACCCAAAGGTATGTCGCGAGGGACGAGATCTCCAAAGAATGGAACTGAATCGCACTGGGACTGGAGGATCTAAAACCGAGAGCAGCTTTTTCGCCTACCAGGGCAACCGGGTCGTGAATCGGGTTTCGAAGTGCCATGAAATTAGACCATAAATATGGTTCTCGTGCAGTGAAGATAAGAAAAATGACCGAAACCACCGGATATACATTTCTCTCGTTTTGGAAACTACTCCAAAATGGGAAAGAAGTTGAGTTGAAAACGCATTCAAAACCCTCATAGTCGACATGCTTCCTTCTCCAAACGCAACAATGAGGTGCTAAAGAAATCGTTTCTAGCTTTCGCTTTCTCTATGATGGCCGAAGTTTTCCCTCATCATTTTGTTTCTGAAACCGGCAAGATTTACGAAGTTTGCAAGCAACAAATCAAAGTATTTGTCAAGTATTTCCACTAGGTTTGTCGCCGCACAAGCTTTGCCATTGCTCAAACACTGTTTTTTCTGGTATTTCGCAGGAAAATTTTTGTGATCAATTTAATTTTTGGAAATGAATTTTTGAGAGTTATTTCATACATTAATTTAATTTGCTATTAATGTAGTTTAAATTAATAAAATTTGCTATTAATGTAGTTTAAAGTCTGAAAATTTGCTTTCAGAATTGATAATACCATTTAATTAAGACAACCTTAAGATTTAAGACCAAAAAAATCTACTTACCTGTAGCTTCGTGATTGCATTGGCAATAACCGCCTCCTTCTAGCAAAAGTAGCTGACTTCCTTCTAGCGAGCCTCTAGCAGACTTAGAGTGAAGGGCTTATTTATGGCAAGCTTCAATCTAGTGACTGTGCTAAGTCTTTATCGTAGTGGAAAGGAACCATCATTTTATTGCTCTCGGATAACTATTAAGACTTAACCACCATATTACCTATAATATAAAAACTAGAACCTGGAAAAACAAGTTAACCCTTCCTCGCTAAGACGAGTCATAGCGGTTCATTTCTCGATCGATAGAACTTAGTGTTCGAGCATACGAAAGGAACCCATAAGAGGGATTCCAATCGCTGGCACATTCAATGATATACATTAAATAAACAAGCCAAATAACCTGTATAAAGTAAAACATTGTCGTCATGTCAAGTTAAATATCAATTGGAACAAGTCTAAATATTAATTTCGAGTAAACACGTAATCTTGTAAACCATAAATTCTAGATACTCTAAAATTTCGTGACAAGAATCGATAAGTTTAACATGAGAAAGCAAGTAAATCTTCAACCATATAACAAGTTTAGCAAGTAATGCGTGGGCTTATTAATTCACTCACTCCCTTGGCGTAAATTACAAAACTATCAAAAATATCTAGCAATGGCATTTAAAATTATGAATTTGTTGTATTTGATTGCCACCAAATTCGTGAAATTTAACCGCTACGAACCGAATTCATAACACTTAGCTCTAGACTCGTGAAAAGTATTGCTAGTGCGCCATTCCCATGTCAGCCAAAATGTTCTTCAAGTCAAGTTTACATATTAATTATTTGCATGCAAATGAATTTGATATTGCTCCATCCGCAATCTCGTCCCCTAGAAAAATGTTAAGCAAATTAAAGACTCGACGGATTTTGCACACGCTTCATGATCCCATGGGTCGCAACTGGGACGTGGACGATGACACTACCTCGCTTGTGAAAGGTGCCGCATTCTTCTCCTTCAAGCCCTCGGTGAATGCTCCTTTGTCCGGTCGGGAGTTCAATTGCCTCAACAGTCAGCCTCTCGTTACGATTTCCATTTCTCGCCGGGAGCCCCGAATGATCCACACGGTAGCCCCTGGAACATTCTTGCAACGATTTCGTTGTCTCGGCCGGGAGGATTTTGGTTGCATCGAGAGTCGCAAGAGCTAGGAACAAGCCTAAAAAAGAAAGAAAACAATACCCCGTGCGAGAAAAGATAGACGAGAGACTCAATACAAATAGGTGTTTATACACTATATGTCCGAAGTCCAAGGAAGTATCAATGCCACCTTTCTATGCTAACACAAATTTCAATGAATTATGTCAAATAAAGAGGACAACCGTGAAATATTTCAATAGCTCCGACACGTCTTCTTTCAAGAAATTTCAATAGCTCAGACACACGTTTTCTTTCAATAGCTTTCAATAGCTCCGAAACGTCAAACGCATGCAAGGTTTGGGTGACATGTATTTTTGCTTTTACTTTTATTTTAATTTAACTTATTAATTTTTCTACTTTTTATTAAAATTTTAATTTTTTTTTTATATGTGTAGGCATCCGCATAAATTAAACACGTTTGACAACCTCTACAACCATCGCTACTCTTATTTTTGACTAGTACCACATTCACAATCCATGATTAGTGACATACCGAAAAAAGCAGATATGCATGGTTATCACAGGTCTTCAAACATCATGAAACATAACATCTAAGTTTGTTGATTTCCTTTTCTATAATGTAGGGAAAACTAAAAATCAAAGGAAAATGCATAGGCTACCATAGCAGCTGGCTTAGATGGCTTTCAAATCTATGGGATGTGATGATACAACTTACGAATCTACTTGGAAAATCCAAAAAATGTCTCACCATTATTCCTATTAAGGGTGTGAAACTCAGGGTCACTAGTATTCACGATTACCAGGTTGAATCCCAGGGGGCCGTAAAGGTAGTGTCGGTTCAGAGATGAAGCATATCCTACAATATACCATATAATTGAATGCCCAGACTAAACTAATATTTGGAACTGGGTGACTTAATCTAAATACATCCACAAAATCCCTGGGTTCGTGGAGGTCGTTTTGGACTAGATGGTCCTCTAGTATGAGTTTCTCATAGAATACATCTGCTCTTTTATGAATCTCCTTTTCTTGACGACCTAGACCTTGGAGATCCATCCATTTCAAGTAGGGTATGAAGTCTCCAATTTCAAAAGCACCCTGCAATGAGGAAAACTCGGGAACCATTGGTCCGAACCCTCGCCTATCATATCCCTCCCTCGTCTCGAATACTTTCGACCAAATTGCACAAAATATCAATTACAACCGCTGATACGGCTCAGGGAAAGCAAATCACTACCGCTGATATTATGTTCTCTTTTATGATTTTGTAATAGATTCATAGATTCATTAGGACAACAATATAATCATTATTACAGTTGTTTGCAAATCCTTCGCTCCAACTCCAGCTGGCTCAAGGCAGGGACTAGCTGCCTTGCAGCCTTCCTTGTTTTTATTGTAGCTAGTTGAAAATAATATAATTATTTAAAATAATTATTTTAATATTTCCACAAAATTTCAATAAATCAACTTACGTTTATGTTGAAAGGTTTATGCAAAATTGTATAATAATTTTATCCTAATCAAGTTCCCCTTTAATATGACATTCCATTTTAAACAATTTTGATGCATCAAATAATAGGTATGTGGGCAATTGTGTTGCATCAAATAATGGTATGTGGCCATTGGTTTTTTTAAAGCTTTATAGGACCTTTCATTTACCATAATAAAGGGCAGAGAGTCATACAGTAAGAACCCAATGCAGTGACCTCAACCTGCCCGAGGGAAACCAGGTTTGTTGGCCACCGCAACGAGTTGTAAGCAGACCAAAAACGAAATTGTCTAAGCCTAGATCTAACAGCTATAAGGGCTGTTGTATGTCCAAAATAATTACAGCAAAAACCAAAAAAATAACTAACAGGATCCAAAATTACATAATCAAGGAGAGAGTTAACCAACTAAAGCTGCAACTGAAGTAGTTTTAGCTTGCCCAACCACCTGTGGCCTGCGATGAAGGAGCTGCACCTGCTGTTCCAACTTGCCCACCTGATCATTCAACTGAATCTGTATCTTGAAGATAGCATGCATATCCATCTTCCATTGTTAATGCAAGAGAGGCGCCCTTTTTCCTTTGCAAATAAACATTTGTGTAAAAATGACTTGTTTGAAATGGAAATAATGGTCATTTTTCATGATCTTTCCATTCAATACATCCGCTGATTAAATAAATAACTCTCTGCGGATTATATATATGGCGATCAAGAAATATTTGGTATCAAACTCAAACTCCAACTTTACGATATATGCAGTTCTTGAGTTTGTTTTGGGCTAAGTTTCTGTTTCTTTTTGCTCTACGATATGCTGTTGAGATTTGTTTTGGGTAAATTTCTGTTTCAGTTTGTGGTTTGGGTTGGTCATTTATACTCTTTTCTTCTCCTAAAGACAACAAAGGGTCCACCGCGTACAACGAACCAAGTGGCCGGCTCCACCAGCCCAATATTTTGGATGCCATGCCTTAATCCTTCCTGTTTCTCGACACCATGCACATGGCTAGGAAATCCATTCTCCAAATTAGTATATTTTATTTATGAAATACGTAGAATCTCCAATATCTTCTTCATGAGTAAGTTTTAAGCCGCTTATAGAGTTCTTCATGAATAAGTTTTAAGACGCTTATAAAAACTATAGTTCCAAATTAGCTCATTACCAATACCATTCAATCACCCTTCATCATAAGATCCAGCATTCCACTAAAAGGTCCAATAACAAAGAATCAAAAAAATATCAAATTTCTCATCACAAACACAAACCTCCCAGTTAGTAGTACGTGGAATGCATGTTTTCAAGATTTACTCAAGAAACATTCTCCAATTTAACTATAATATTTCGTGATAAAAATAAGATATTTGTAGAACAATAGCTTGGAATCTTCAACAACACAAATGAATAGAGACGGTTAGAAACATAAAATAACAAAACAACACTAATAATGCAACATTCAAGAGTTGAGCAATTTGACATACCAAAAATACAACAAGAGGATGGTGAATCTCGACTAGGAAAGGGCTAAAGGCCATTAGGGAGAAATTCAGATACTCCAATCAAGGGTGACTAAGACCACTGCTAGGAAATGAAAGCATGAGATGATGAGGAGATAATTCACTACTTCTGAAATATATTTGCACCCTTACTGAAATAAACTATTAAATGTTGATATGAATCTACAAACACAAATGATGGGTGCCACAATGAAACAAATACTTGTGTAATGACACAATTAGGCAACTCTAAAGGGT
Source organism: Pinus albicaulis (assembly GCA_034641835.2). Classification (NCBI taxonomy): domain Eukaryota; kingdom Viridiplantae; phylum Streptophyta; class Pinopsida; order Pinales; family Pinaceae; genus Pinus; species Pinus albicaulis. Next base: position 976,812,541 of record CM076572.1, read on the forward strand.
GAGGCCCTATTGGCTAGTTTGGTGTGGGGGTGACTGGTGGGGGTTGATCATGTAATTGGTTTAGTGATGGCGGGGGAATGATACAAAAATTACAAATGTCATGAAACATCAATAGTGATAAGCCTATGTGGTAACCAAGAGTGCCATGGGGGGAAGTTGGCAGTGTGACGAGAATGAAACATGGTGTTCATTCGTATGACGAGCAAACAAACAACTCTTAAGGAATAAGACGATGTAGCATGGATTCCCAAAATGTAAGGGGTGCTAAAATAATGAGATGATACATGTGGGAGTGCCTAGTATGCCACTTGAAGAAGTATATACTAGATAATTCCCACAACTAAATGCATCATCAAAAACTTGAATGGACCTCCACACATCAAATTGAATACCCAAAGTGAAATAATGATGACAAAAACACTTGATGGAAATAAATAAAATCAATAACAACAGTATCAAGTATGCATACCTTCTTTGATGAAATGACAAGGTCAATAGGTCCTAGTGTGTAAGTGTTGTGGCATGAAATACATTTCCAGTGTAAGAAATAAATATGGGTGTTCTTGGGCTAATACATGCAAAAAAATATGTGAGTATGTATGTGTGTAAGTAACATGTGGAGTTGAGTCCTTAGAGGAAGAACATATTCCGACAACAAAAGATGATGAGCAAATAGTTGAAGATATCATATCAATAGCTAAATAAATATAGAAGCAATGTCCACAATTTTGAGTGTTAGGGTTTATCAATTAAGAGGAGGGGGATTCCTCGAGAGAAAACTTGGGGTGATCCATACAAAAGGAAAGGGATCAATGATTTCCCCCAATACACACTCCTTGAAGGATTCTAGGTCACCATTGAGGGAGGTAGCCAAGTGGGCCTTCACCGCAAGAAACATGGATGATACATTAGTGGATCATGTCAATGGGGCCAACTAGGGGCTTGTAGTCGAGTAATGTTTTGCGGTGCAACACACAATAGGGTTTGATAATGGTACTTATAAAGGGGGAAAGTTAGGCTAGTGTTGGAGAGACCCATGTGGTAATTGGATTTTTCCCAGTTTCACGAGACAGAGATGGTGGAATGGTTGCATCTAAATACTAAGGATGATGGTCCAAAGGTATACGAGTAATTAAACCCAAAAAATTATCATATTCTGACCTGTAGTTCTTTTGAAATTCTACCATGTATCCTTAGATGACATCTACCTTCGAAATTATAAAATTTTATGCTAATTCTACCTTGAAATTTTTTTTCAAACACATGGTGGACAATGCGCAAACCTACACAATTTTCTTTAACTTGTTCCAAATCTAGTCCAATTCAGGCCCACTCTTGAAACTCGACTTTGATACTAATTTGTAATATCCCCAACTCCCAACTAGGAAACACCACTCAACGAGCACTGATTAAATATCATCAAATCAATTGTAAATTACTTTGTTCTTAAATATGCCATAAATTTTAACCTAGCAATTACAATCATTATGAACTGCAATAATATTTGCAAAATTGAGCAATACTATGGCCCTATCTACCATGCCATAATTAATGTGTTATTCACCCATTAAATCATAATTATATTATTATCTCTAAACATACACAAAGAAAAACTCCATGTATAATATATGAAACCCAAGCTAGGGTTAATAGTCACTTAATCCACAAAATATGAGGCATAACACATATGTAGAGATTCATCATACAAAATCACCATATTTACTTAGTTTAGGGCTTTCCATCGTAACATGTGAAAACATATAGAAATAGTCATGAAACATATCATGGTACAAGAAACACTTATCTAGTAAGCAAGAGTAGATTATTTGTGGGCTCTTTGTGTTCCTCCCAGTCGTAGACCATGTGGCTCATAATCTCAGCCACAAGTCACCCCCGAGTTGATTCAACAACTCCATAAGTAACAGTTGTTAAAAAAGAAATAAAACATGGGCATGGAACCAACCCCAACAACCCCAACCTCCAAATATAGAACTTGTTTCCTTGAGCTTGCATCCAAGTGACACACCCCTCCTTTGTGTCGTGCTAGTCCCTCGGCACTGCCCACCTTCCAAGACTCATGGCTAGCTAGAAACATCTTAGCCTACAACTCCAAGAGGTCTTCTATTTTCCAACGTCCAAGTTCCAAATAGTTGAACCAAAATAAACCCCTCAGTTAGTGCCAGATCCAACCTAGGAATATTAGATTATCTTCAAACCAAGTTCCCCACCAGAACTCCATGGAACCAAGCCATAAACATGACCAACAAACCCTTGGAGCCATGAGGCTCACATAAACAACATTTATATTTTTTGGAATGGTTAACTGAATAATTGCACCATAAACCAGTCTATAGTCCAATACTTAGGACTCACTCATACTCATACTCTTGATGATGAGCGATCTTCTTATACTCATACTGCAATAATAAATCCTCATTCTGAATATGCTAATAATCATAATAATTCAATTTATTTAGAAGAGGAATCCATTTCAATTTATGATTCCGAGGCATTTTTTTTCTTAGGAAAAAACTGTAACTTATATTCATGGGTAATGAAAGTTGTTACATTCAACATACATACTTGTGGTATGTTTCAAAGATTTTTATTTTGTTAAAAAACTAAGAGCTTTCAAAAAGAAGAAAATAAAAAATCTGTATCCAATATTGGATAATGAGACATCCTCAACTAAACTGCATCAACTATTAAGAGTTCCCTGAACATCTACTTTTCATGGAAAACAACCCTTTGTTTGGGAATCAAACTTACACAAAAATGTCATTTTTCAGCCCCATAGGGCCGTCTAGTGTGTGACCGTGAGCCATCAGCTGAAAATTATGTAATATGCCATAGACCTTGCTCCACTAGAATTGCATCTTTTGATAATATTTCAGTCACCTGGAAATTCTCCCTGTAAATGTGAGCACAAAAGAAGAAAGTGAACATTAATTTTAGTCATAATATCTCATCAACTAAAGGCAACAGGAAAATGTTCTTGCGATGTTGAGTTTTCCTGAGGCAATTGACCACCAGGAGTGAGTCTATAAACACCTGGATGTGAGAAATATCCATTTCTAATGAGAAGGATAGTATACTTTTGCAATTTGAAAGCTTGGCAGAATTGTTGGAACCATTCTCCAACCCAAGCTTGACTTGCAAAGAGTGGGTATCTCACAAGTGAAGAATGATCCTTTTGCGCCCATCATCAACAGACACACCATCGAAATAAGCCCATGGGACACTAAGATTAGGATATTCTTCCACAATAATCCTAGGAGGAGCTACACCCTTATCGTGCAAGAAATTTCTTAGAATCACCATAGATTCATGTACTACCCTAGAGGGATTTGAAACTTTGTCATGAAAGATACCCCGATTCCTAGACAACCAAACCCCCCAACAAAGAATCTATGGGAGTGCTTTGTAAGGCTTGTTTGGAGGATCATATAGCTAGATTCTCCAAGCGACCTCCATTGAATGCCCATGCCAAGGACCCAAGATATTGATAGCCTCAGTACAACCCTCCCAACTCAAGAGATAAAATGGTAGTTGAGAAAATTGACTAATTTCATCCTCGTTATTTTTGCATAAATGACACCAACCCAACCCAATTGAGAAATTCCTTTGAAGGACTTCCCAAACTTTATGATCCTGAACCTTCAGGCTGTGCATTGATTCTTGTGCTATGCTAATTCCTTCATGAATCTGTTGACCATGCAAAAACCCGAACTGTTCCTCTGAGATATGAGTGGACATAATCAGCTTAATTATGCTGGAAATAATTTTGGCAATGACTTTGTAGACAATATTGCACAATGAAATCAGCCTGAAGTCTTCAAAGGAACTGGGCGAGTCCTTCTTAAGGATCAAAGCTATAAAAGTTGAATTGAAAGTTGGGAGCATCATCTTGTTCTTTCTGGAATCCTCCGCCACTACCAACAGATCTTGTCCAAAAATTGCATAGAGCCATTCGAATAAAGGAAAAACTTGGATGTGGATGACACATAATTGATTCACAAAAGATAAAATTTTATTTTCAACATGTCTGAGTCTAGTACAAGACTTTGAGGTCTTCTCCCACAAGGTCAAACTCTATCTTTTCCAAGCCCAAGATTGATTCTTCTACAAGGCCAAAGATGTAACACAAATTTGAGTTGTAATAGGCCAAAATTTGTCTCATTAAAAGTCTCCTCAAGTCTACAAATGTAAATCTACACTTAGGCTCGAATTTATATAGGTTTGCAACGAACCTTCCACAAGTTTGAAGTCTCTAGCTTTTCTTAGCTTCATGGCTAGTCACATAGGGCCAATTTTTGTTTGTTACACGTTTGCATTTTATCTTTCCACAAGGCCATAACTTCAGTTACAAAGTATAGATGGTCTTATTCATAAAGGTCAAAGAAATCTTCTCCAAATAAAGGTCAAGACCAAGTCCAAGTGAGGACCAAATTCTTCTCCCAAACATATCTTAGGAAAACCATAGAAAATGTTAACAAGTACTCATAAGAAAAACCTTTATTTCTCATTTTATCTTCTCACTCCTTAGTTCACAAGGTGTGAAATCATCCTTTCTTCATATTTGAATGATTCTATCCTTGCTCGAACGAATTGATTTTTTCTCATAAATGGAGAGGAAAAATTGTTATTTATAGTGATCGATTATTTATGAATAAACATGTTTGTTGGGTGAAGACGTGTTAGAATTTAAGGGAGAAATAATAAATAAGTACCGAGAGGAATAAACATAAAAATAGCTAGCAACAAAACATGAAAACCTCAAATCCGAGGCAAAACTCAACCAATGAAATCTCATTAAGAATTGGCCAAAACCCTGGCCAATCTGGCCAAGTGAGCCTTCACTGCTCACCTCCAAGCCTACATTACAATGAAGTCTTTTGAGCCTTTTATAGGCTCCGTTACATGCAATACCATGGGTGCACAATACCATGTGCCCCAAAACCACTACAATTTACCCTAGTCAACATTAACTCTATCTTGAGTCAAGTTTACTTAACAATTCCTCCTTAAACTTGACTTGGGGTTTCTTGACTAAATCCAGCCAAAATTGCTAAGTGAGACAACCCCACTCACTCTTCCTAGCCCTTTAGGAGATCTCTTCAGATACATGGTTCATCAATTAATTAATCCACATGCATATATACTCTCTCATTTTGAGAGACTTTACTCTCCTAGCGCAGCGAAATTTGATGGCTTCCCTTATCAAAATGTGGTGACTTCATCTTTGTCATGATTATCGTTGGCATATGGTTGCTCGGATCCAATTGTAAAACAATGTAAGACTCCTGCATCATTGTCATTGACGATGATGTCCAACTGTTTTCTGCGGCAACACTTAGATCTCTAGGGTTTGTGGAGATAAATCTCCATCTTCACATACTCCAATGTGTGTGAGCAGTGCCAACATTCCTTCTCGGCATAGCATGAATTCCTCCACAACGATTTCCTAGATGCAGAGCTACACCTATCATCAAGGCCATCGACCAGTCTTCCTCTAAAAATTTGATAAGGAAAACAAACCACTGGCGACCACTATCATTGCTCATATTTCCCGCAATATTTTCTTTGCACATGTGCTTACGAGACAGTGGCATAGAAATTTACATTTGGGTTCTATCAATATCACCAGTGGAATTCTATAAACCACCTCCCACTGATAGATGCTTTTTTCTGTCAACTCACTAGCTCGCATGTCAAATGGAGAATTTTACCCAATTTTTGTCCTGTAGAACGTTCCACATTGCTAGCATCTCATGATGCTTCGTTCCTGTGCCTTAGCTTCTGCTACACTGCCTGTGACCAACAAATTTCATGCCTCATTTCCATCTTCTCCAAGACCACCATAGTCACGGTCTTCCTCCTTGGCATGGCTCGAGCGTTTCCTTTTCTTTTCTGAATCATCTACTCAAAGAAATCTCCTCTGGGTCTTACCATAGGTTTCCTTTACCCAACAGATCTCTGCTTTACTTGCATCTAGATCTTAGACTACACCGATCTGAGCTTTGTGGCATACCCACACATGCGCCTCCTCTTGGTCATCTGATGGCTTGAGTGCGCTACCATTTCACTCATAAAATATTGTTTGGCCTTAAGCTAAGGTTGATCTGTATGAGACCCCAAACACTTGGACATATTTGATGTTTCTTGTGGCCATTGCTCCCAGCTCATATAGTTCTCGTTGTTCCACCTCCAACAAAAAACTTTTGGCCATGATTGTGCTCTTCAATCTAGCGTAGAGGAGCCCTTACGGAAGATCTGTCCCGCCTCCATTTTTACACCATCGCTTTGGACCTCAGTGTCTAAAAAGCTTGGACTCTTCCACACGCGCTTCTCCTGATCGAGAATTTTTTTTTCTTTTGTCACAGATTCACATTGAAACCATCTCACGTTGTTGGCTCTAACATCTGTATGCACAAATTCGCATATGTTGATCCAGAAGCTCTAGAATTACGACGAGGAGCAGAGCCCGAGCCCTGCCATGTCCACCATGCTTTTTCTGCGTCCGCCTCGATCTTGAGACGACTGTACCGGTGGCTCCCAAGGACAATCGTGTAATTAGGCACGTCTTCCCTCTTGTAGTGGCAGTGCTTGCTCCCTGCCCTCCCCTTTTGTGTAGTTACATATTTACCCCATGCTTGACTCTTTGTCAAAGGTAGCTCCACACTAGATCTGACTAGATCTGTCTTCTTCATATGCAAATCTATTTGTGATAAAATGCTACACAACTAATCTAGGTTCTTCACATGCAGATCTTTCCAATCAAACTGCATAGAGATGATCTCACTTCTTTACATAACAACACTGAAACTATAGACACAATAAAATTATTACACGAGCTTTGAACCTTGCTTTGATACCACTTGTTATAATTTAAGGGAGAAATAATAAATAATTACTCAGAGGAATAAACATATAACCAGCAACAAATCATTAACTTAAACAAAGATGTTTATCCGGGAAAACATCAAATCCGGGGCAAAAACTTGGCCAATTCGGCCAAGTGAGCCTTCACGGCTCACCTCTAGACCTACATTACAATGAAGTCTTCCCAACCTTTTATAGGCTCCATTACATGAAATACCATAGGCCGAAAACCATGGGTGCACAATACCATGTGCCCCAAAACCACTACTATTTACTCTACTCGACATTGACTCTATCTTGAGTCAAGTTTACCTAACAAAGAGCTAACATGAAGGGTTTCCTATTCAATTACATTTCCTTTTTTTTTTTTAATTCAAATTTCCAAACACACTAGTGAGTGACAATGGTGTGGGACAAATTATTGTGTAGAAAAGGCAACCCTATAATGATGCTTTTTTAAGGTGGATATCTCATCTCCTTGCTCCATCTTGTTTTCCTAACGTAATATTGCTTGTGATGAAGATCATTGGAGTTGAGGGGATTCCACTTTCCCACAACCATCAACAGAAGAGTTTCTATAGAATGATTTAAGAGGAGGGTTGGATGTCTAAGAATGTGAAGAAATATTTCTTCTAGCAGGGGATTGAGACATATTATTTACTTTCTGATAATACTAGAAGATACACAGTAGGTCATTGTAGATATACTTCAATATGGGTCATGAATATACTCAAGGAAAATATAACTTTCATACTAGTTGTAGGATTCACATAAATATTTGATATTTCCATGCTAATATACACTCATTGTAAGCTTATACACAATAGTTCAGTTCTCCATGAATATTCCCACCTGGACTTACATTACCAAACATATTGCATTATGAAAATAAGCAACTTTTTACTCACTCACTTAACTCTCATCTCCATCATTTATAATGTTCACATTAAAACCATGACACATGAATCATATTTGAATTATTTAGGATTGATTGGGCCATTCCAATAAGCCAGCCAAGCTTCTTATAGGTAGCAATTTGTTTTCTCATACTTATGCCATCAATAACAACAACGACATCACAACAATCTACCTCTTTGTCATTGTTGAAATACTCTTGTCATTCCTCCTCTTTTTGGTACTCTCTCCCTCTTTGACATCAATGGAAAATGGCGTGCTCTGCCTTTCATCATGCTACTCCTGCTATCATATTCTCTCGTTTTTCTCCCTCTCTATTTTGGAGACCAAAAAAATACTAGTCCAATCAAATACACATCTCAACAATTATTCATGGAATTTCAAATAGTTATTTTGGGGGTAGTTCACCAACTTTTTTGATTTTTCTATTACTTTTTTTTCATTAATTGTAAAAGCAATAATCTAGTACACAACTAAAGAGTTCCCCAAATTGTAACAAAGTTTTCTATCCAGGGTACAGAATATTCCGGACGACAGGTTTTTGCCGGAATCTGGTTTAGTAAAATTCAAAAAATGAGGTAGTTGCAGTGTTTGAAATCCATTTTTGAGAATGGAAATGGATTCAGCACTATCAAAAACTCTTAGAAAACCCAAAACACTGAAGTTTAACAACTGTAAACAAGATTATGATAAAATATTTGCTGGATTTTTTCAAAATCTCTTCCGGATTCTGGGCCATTCTGTTACTTTTTTAGACTACGGCATTTATCACTGCTCTTATTGAAGAATTGAATGGTTGAAGTTTTCGATGTATAACTACTAGTTAATTAAAGTATAAATCCTGGAACTTATTGCATTAATACAAATAATTATCAATTGTCAAAAATAATTGCACTGAACTACATCTTCCAACATTGTCTGAATTTCCTGAATTGTAACTGTACTGGCAGGTTTTTTCCGGAATCCGGTTCAGTAAAATTCAAAAAATGAGGTAGTTACAGTGTTTGGAATCCATTTTTGAGAATGGAAATGGATTCAACACTATAAAAAACTCTTGGGACACCCAAAATACTGAAGTTTAACAACTGTAAACAAGATTCTGATAAAATTTTTGCCATATTTTTTCAAAATCTCTACCGGATTCTGGGCCATTCTGTTATTTTTTTAGACTAAGGCAATTGTAACTGCTCTTATTGAAAAATTAAATAGTTGAAGGATATATAACTACCAGTTAATTAAAATATAAAGCTTGGAACTTATTGCATTAATACAAATAATTATCAATTGTCAAAAATAATTGTACTGAACTACGTCTTCCAATAGTTCCTGAATTTCCTGAATTGTAACTGTACTTTGCCCTTTTTTTTTTTTTTTTTTTGCTGCGCGGATAGTCATGAAATATTTTAATTAAATTTTGAGCGTAATAAATCGTAGATATGGGATTCACATGGAGGTGCCGTGGTGATAAATGAATGCCATCACCGGAACCGGTGGGGTGGGTAGTTGTATCAATGAATGAGTGATGGGATGTTTTCTTCGACTACATACTCACTATTCTGCGGTGTTTAAACATTCCTTAGTCTATCCACTATTGTGAATTTCCCAGATACGTCTAAGAGTGAAAGGAGTTGTGAATGGGAGTTTTTTTCCAGAAATAAAAAAACGTTGTTATTATTAACAATGCATATATCGTATCATTACATTCCCATCATGAGTAGATAAGAAAATCAAGATCCAGAACAAAATTTTCCACTATGACAACTTCTAAGGAGGAAGGTGTCAAAATGAAAATATGTGGGGATCATACATTATGGGGACATTAACACCCCTACCAAATTTCGAGTCCAGGTTGAGAAAAAACCAACAGAGCAGCCCTTAAAAAGGGGAGATATTGCCATCTGTAACTGAACTCATCAGAATTTAAGAAAAAAGCAAAATATGATTGGAAAAAAACTGGCTCGGTTGATGTGTCTTTTGTTGACCCTGATGAAAGCAGTTAAAAGACATTTGCAACATATGAGAATAAAACCTATGTAATAATGACCAGCAGCATGTTAACAAAGTGATATAAACTGGCCCTCCTGTGCGCATAGTTTTGACATTCAGGTATCTATCTTCTGAACCGGCTTGCTTGAGAAAACAGGTGTGTGAACACGTGACATCAGTAGAAAATATTCAGGAAATATGTTGTGTAACTGTGGGACGATCCAAAATATAAAACTGGCTCTTCTGAAATTAAAATTCTGTCATATCTTATAAGTACTGTGGGCAGCCTCGCTTGAGGAGAAAAAAAGAAATAGGGGACCCTTTTAACAGGTACGCTTGTCGGCTTCTGTAGAATCACTGTAGTAGATAAAGGGAAACAGATAGATATGTTAATAATGTAGACCAGCGCCCCATAATCATTAGCAAACCGATAGCACAAAATCATCTGTACTGTCACGATATGAACCAGGATCGCTTGTCAGCCCCTATGATTGTAGGTAGGCATCGGTTGTTGAAATAGCAACTGGTAGATTGTCCGAAGTGTAGGATTAAACAGTCCAGTCTGGCACGCGTGAAATTGTTGGCTCACTTGTCAAACAGATAGACGTGAAGATTGACAAAATGCGGGCTCACTTGAGAGTTACTATAGATTGACGATAGAAAAAGAAGCAACCATAAACAGTAGAAATTAGCAAAAAACAAAAATCCAAAGCTTGGAAACAAATTACCGGCAGATAAGATCGGTAGCATAGAACTTTATGGAATAGGAATGGAAGACTGCCATGATTGAACGCCATCCCTGTATTGTACCACCTGAATATTACCGAATTCATCATCTAAGCCCATCTTAGACAGTCCATCAGCACGCATATTTAGATCTCTGAATATGTGGGAAATAGGAGGGGATCCCAGACCATGCCATAGACGACGAAATCTGCCAATTCATCCCTGGAGATCAGGAGATCGAATTTGAATGCTTCCCATGAGGCATCCAATGACCATTTTAGAATCACCATATATATGAGCCTCAGCTAACTCCATGTTGACAGCTGCATAAAGCCCTCCCCAAAGTGCCATGAGTTCCGCCTTGTTGTTGGTACCCGGACCGCCATTCCAGTGCATGTGGATCCTATCTCTACCCGATAGTTTTATCCAGATGCCACAACCCATGTTTCCATCTTTGCAAGCCCCGTCAAAATAAATAGTAGGTAGAGCAATCTCGTGAGGTCTAATCCTACGAGATCCGTCAGGTGTTTTAGTATGTCCGGTGGGTAGCTCTTCAATCCGTATCATAATGGCACAGTAGATGTCAGGGATGTTAATTGGAGTGTCATAAAAAATAAGCCTGTTCCTGGCAATCCATACTTCCCAAATTAAAAGGAATGGCAGCGATCTGAAATTGTTCTTTTTGGAGTCCCATGTTTCTGCCACCGATATGAAATCTGTCGGAACCCATGTCGCATCTATGAAATGAGCAGAGAAGAGCTTCCAAAGTTGAAGGGTGACGGTGCATTAAAAAAAAAGATGCGCAGTGGATTCCTCCGAACGCCCACAGAGGTAGCATTTGCTAGGCCCCTCAAAACCGCGCTTGAGCAGATTATTCCAAGTGAGGATTTTATCCTTCCATGTTAGCCATCCGAAAAGGATGATTCTCGTGGGCAGATGCCTCTTCCAATATGGGTCAAAATATTTGGAGATCTGGTCAGATTATACCTATGAAATGATTCTATGATATATATCACGGACAATAGGATGGTTGTCGTCTGTCGGTCCGTCCCAAATAATGTTGTCGCCGCCTATTGAATGACAAACTCCAGCAGTTCGGAGAGATAGAGAAACTTGCTCCCATTCAGTGGCGTCCACTCCATGTAGCCCCAATTGAGCAGTGTTTTTAAAGATAGGTGCGCCGAAGGACCAAGAATATATAGTTTGTGATAGGAAAGAAATGCCCCGATGTGCCAATCTGTGGGTGAGGCGAATTGAAGGTTTGGAAGTCCTGTCGAATCCTTGCAAGTTGATATCCCCTATTGGAATACGCCCTCCATCTCGGAACAGCCATGTTAATCGATCAGCTGTGTGTCCTAGAACCTTCTTAAAACTGCCCCAGATGACCGAGAATGTCGCAGGCACATTGAACTCATGACAGAGTAGCTTATGAAGAGTGTCACCATCCAGATATTTGTATTTAATAATTGCAGACCAGATTCCAGTGCCTGATATGATGCGCCAGAAAGATTTCATGAGAAGGGCGATATTAAAAATTATCGTGTCCAAGATTCCCCATCCGTCATGGGACTTTGGTCTGCATAGAGAATTAAACCTGACGAGATGAAATTTGTGTGAATTGGCAGATCCATTCCATAGAAATCGTGCAATGATTCTATTGATATCAGCAACAATGTTTGAAGGGAGATGGAATAAATGACCCCAATAAACTAGAAGTTGGGATAACACCGCCTGTATCATTATATATTGACCGCCTAGTGTTAGCCATCTGTGTGTCCAATGTGATATTTTCCTCCTGAAACGCTCAACCAGCCAGAGCCAGTCTGATCTCCTGTAAACGCATGGTTTAATAATATATCCAAGGTATTTTGTGCCCTCTGTAAGCAATTGGGTGCCGATAAGAGTTGTGAATGGGAGTTGTCTTTACTGTAATTTTTTGGAGTTTTAGGTGCTGGAATTAGATGAAAAAAATTGGAAAGAAATCTTGATTTCTCTTATTTAAACTGGCTTTTTGACTATATGGATTTAGCACCCTAAAAAACTGTAGGGAATTTTGTTTGATTGTGTAAGGTTACCCATCAAAATTCTATTTTCAATAAATTTCTGCCGCAATTTAGAGAAATTAGACCCTAAAAAATTACCATAAAAGCCTTCAAAAAGTCGCACTATAGACTATTCTGTTGTGAGTTGTGAATATGCTGTGTACAATTAAATGCTAATACTATAAAGTCAAATGAGTTTGTGAATGTGCTATGTACAATTGAATGCTAATACTATAAAGTCAAAGGAGTTGTTTATCGATCCAATAGAATAGTTTAGGCCATAGTTTTTTTTAGAATTTGGTAAAAAAATTCAAAAAATTAGATAGTTGGAGTGTTTGAATTGGATTTTTTTTATGGTGGAAATGAATTCAACACCGTTAAATTTTTTTAAGCCATCCAAAATATTGAAAATTAACAACTGTAACTCATATTTTCAAAAATCTTTGCCCAAATTTTTATAATCTTATTGGAATTTCTAAATTATTCTGTAGATATTTTTTTACACTAAGAAGAAAATCAATGCCAGTGGAGAAGTGACCCTATGTTCTGAACCTCATTAAGTCACTCCTGCCGCTTGCATGTGAAATCCCTGCAACCATCGTTTTCATCCACACTGGAACCCAATTATTTCCTCCTTAAATATCGGATGCTCTCCTTCACATTCTCAACGATATCCACTGACACAAGCATCAGCTCAGCTCAGTCAGTGAGTCATGTGGTCTCCTTTAAGGAGTGTGATTGTGGCCGTAACCACATTTGTAATTCTGAACCAGGTGTTGCTGCTGGCCCTGGCTGTGGATGGATATGGATCCGCTTCAACAAAAGCAGGATATGCGTATGTGGCAGGAACTGTAACATGCGACGAATGCACCCAGGAGCATATAGGAACCACTGCCCCCCTATCAGGTCAGACGCCCATGTTTCCATAATTTTAATTTTGTATTTCAAACTAGGTACTGGTCAAGATTTTGATATTGTAGATAATTATAATGCCAAATTAAGATCGCACTTTAAATGTGTTGTGAATGCATTTCGATCTGTTTCCATGCATTACTATCTTGGCATTTTCCCTATTATATATATGAGTTCGTCAGGTCGGTTGGTCATGCAGACAACTCCCAAATTCCCACCAATTAATTACATAGGAATGCGTGAAATATAAATATTTCACATTAAACATGGAAATTGAAAATAAGATGTTTTTGTTGTGTGGAAATTGAAAATGTAGATGTTTTTGTTTTGTGTAAAGTAGATGTAGTATTGGTGCAAGTAAAGTGTAAAAAAAGGGAGGAAGATAGTAATTTCGAATACCAGTCAAATATTGATTTTGGAAGGCTCGATGAGAATGGAGTATTTAAAGTGGAGATTTCTCCTCATCTTCTTAATGACAACGGGGAATTGACACATAATTGTTATGCAAAGCTCTTGGTAAAAGATGAAGGTAGCCATCAATATCACTTATGTTCCACATCAACATCGAACAATTTGATTTTCAAGTCGAAGGAAGGTGATAAGCACATCTTTATCACCGATGGCAATTTAAACTTTTCCTCCTCCTCGTGCCCTAAAGCATTTTTATGGCCACTCTTCCACTTCTCAAAATCTCAACCCAATCCCAAAACTTATCCACTTCCTAAGTTCCCACTTCCAAAATTCCCACCAAAGACATTCCCTCCCCTTCCAAAATTCCCACCAAAAACATTCCCTCCTCTTCCCAAATTCCCTCCAAAAGCATTACCTCCGCCTGTTGTGAAGTCCCCTCCGAAGCCATCCTTCCCTCCTACACCCTTGATAAAACCACTTCCTCCCCCTTTTCCAAAGTCCCCACCGAAGCCATCCTTCCATCCTACACCCTTGATAAAACCAATCCCTCCTACTTTTTCGAAGTCCCCTCCCAAGCCATCCTCCCCTCCTACAACCTTGTTAAAACCAATCCCTCCCGCTTTTCCGAAGTCCCCTCCCAAGCCATCCTTCCCTCCTACACCCTTGATAAAACCATTCCCTCCCACTTTTCCAGAATCCCCTCCAAAGCCTAAAACAAAACCTATCCCATCCCCTTATCCCAAATTCTCTCCAAAGCCCTGGTTTCCCCCTAAGCCTAAAACAAAACCATTCTCACCACCTCTTCCCAAATTCCCTCCTAAATCCTCATTCCCTCCCAAACCTAAAACAAAACCAATCCCACCACCTCTTCATAAATTCCCTCCTAAAACTTCTTTCCTCCACAACATAAAACAAAACCCATCCCCCCACCTCTACCTAAATTTCCTCCCAAACCATTTTTTCAGCCAATAAAAAAAAACCTATCTTCCCCTTATACAAAATTTCCTCCAAAACCTTTATGCCCTCCTAAACCAAAAATAAAAACACACTTACCACCTCTTCTAAAAATCCCTCCAAAACCCGAGTCCAACTCATCCTTAATATTAGAGCAGCCCTATGTGTTTCCATCATAACCATGGCTAGAATTCCATAATCAACGTAGTATTATACCTAAACCACCTCTATTTTCTGTCTCCTCTATGTTATGGATTTAAATGATTGGTTATATGGATATTTAACTTTGGGCTTTGTTCCGAGACCATAAATAAAGCTTATGGCAGACTGTATTATTAAAATGTGATATGTTTACATTTTTTAATATGGATTTAAGTATGTTTAGATTTATTTATTAAAAACTCAATTATTTCATAATTGTTTTGGTAATAAAATTGTGTCATTCAATTTTTTTAAAATTATATATTTAATTAATCAAGTTATTTATTTAATTAAAAAAATTAATATTTCTTATCATCATATCATTCATGAGCAATTAAATCTAAGTGGGAAAGATACCAACCATCCTACCCAACCATTTAAGATGACTCTAATTGACATATTTAATATGAATACATTTTTAAAATATCAAATATATTCATTTTCCATTTTATATTTCTAGCAAATAAATAACTAAGAAAAAAATATATAATAGATTTACCAAATGAATTTTGACCGGCTCAATTCCATTTTCAATGTTTTTAAGTAGTATTTTATTATTAGGCAATAAACATCGAAATATATATTAAATAGAAAAATAAGAATATTATGTGCCTTGAGAAATAGATATAAGAATGTAATGTAAGCCTCTTTGCAGGGGCAACCTTCTTTTACAATAAAAAAAATGTACAAGAATGAGATGAGATGCTCTAAAACAACGTCTCCTTAGGATATATATGATACAAATTGTACAATCACAATTAAAAGGTCTAGCCAATGACACTAATATAACAATAGAAATATAACTCACTATATAAGAATTTACATGGGATTTATGAATAACATGGGGCTATGTCTGGGGCATAACACGCCCCTCTCCTTCAAATAGATGTTGTCCTCAACACTTGAATATTATCATTTTTTTGGCATGAATAACTCATCTTCTGATGTCACCTCTTCCATTAGTAGGTTCTTCCATTCGATGAGATACTGAGTAATTGCTCATTTTTTGAGCTACTGAACCATTGTTTCAAGGATTGTTTATGGTAATATGTTTTCTCTTTTTTCATTATTCTCTCATAAAATAGGTTAAAGTATCCCAATTACATTTTTTAACCAAGAAACATGGAGGATTTGTTATACATGTAAATATGGAGGAAACTCAAATTTCTAAGGCATACTTCCAATCCTTTGCAACACCTTATAAGGGCTATAATACTTGGGTGCTAATTTATTGTCCTTTTGTTGCTTAAGGGATATTGTTTTTATGGTTGTAGCCTCAAAAATATGAAATCCCACACTTCTAATTCCCTTTCATTGCAATGTTTATATGTTTTTTTTTCCATCCTATTTTATGCCATAACAAACTTGTCCTTCAATAGTTTGAGAACCTCTTTGTTGTGTAACCAGCTCCAAAATAAATAAGCCACTTCGAGGGGGCAACCTCCAATACATTACATAAATGAACAATTCTTGGATGATACAATTTACAAAACCTCCTTTCTATATATAGGAGTCCATGGGGCCATAATGTAATCCTAGTGGGCCACAATGTAATCCTAGCCGACCTAACAATAATAATTTAAGGGCACAATAATAACAAAATAGGGGTTACAAGGGTTCAATAATAACAATAAGGGGGTTACACTAACAATAATAAGGGACTATACTAGTGATATAGGGACCTAACATGCCCCTCTCCTTCAAAAAAGTGTTGTCCTCAACGCTTGAGTAGCTACGGGTGCTTCTGTATAAAATTCTCATCCTCCCATGTAGAATCTTCAGTGGGTAAGTTCTTCCACTTGATGAGATACTCTGAAATTGATCGATTCCGTAGCTGTCGAGTTCTTGTTTCCATGACCGCTTCAGGTTCCAATATGATTTTCCTTCCTCATCAAGTTCTGGCAATATTGTTTGAACTGGAAGATTTTCACCTATAACCTTCTTTAAGCATGAAACATCGAAAACTAGATGTACTCGTGAAGAAGCAGGAAGCTCCAATTTGTATGCCATAGAACCGATCTTTTGCAACACCTTGTAAGGACCATAGTACTTTGGTGATAATTTATTATCCTTCTTAGCTTGCTTGAGGGACATTTTTTTGTATGGTTGTAGCCGTAAAAATACCCAATCTCCTACATCAAAACTTCTCTCGCTGCGATTTTGATCTGCCTGTTGTTTCATTCGATTTTGTGCCAAATTCAGGTTATCCTTTAAGAGTTGAAGAACTTCTTGCTGATGCTCGATGTGATCTTCCACTGCTTGAACCTTCAAATTTTCCCTTAAAGATGATGTGATGGATGGTGGATGATATCCATAAAGTGCCATAAATAGGGTCATTTTTGCTGCAGTATGGAAGGAAGTGTTATACCACCATTCAGCAAGAGGTAACCACTTGACCCATTGTGTTTGTTTATCAGATACAAAACAACGAAGATATCCTTCCAAACATTTATTTACGATTTCAGTTTGACCATCAGATTGAGGATGATAAGATGAGCTATGAGCTAATTGAGTACCCAAACAAAAAAATAACTCCGTCCAAAAATTTCCAGTAAAAATGGGATCTCTGTCGCTCACAATAACCCTTGGGCTTCCATGTAGCTTTTGAATTCTGTCCATAAATGTAGTAGCAACTGTACTTGCTGTAAATGGATGAGATAATGCACAAAAGTGTGCATACTTGGTAAGTCTATCAACTACCACCATGACGACACTCTTTCCTTCGGACTTAGGTAAACCTGTGATAAAATCCATTGAAATCTCCTCCCAACGTTGACTTGGAATGGATAAAGGTTGTAGAAGTCCCAGGGTCTTAATTGTTTCAAATTTATTTTGCTGGCAAACCAAACATTCTGCCACAAACTTTTGAATATCAGATTTAAGGCCATCCCAACAAAATTCTTTCTTCACCATGTGGTAAGTTTTTAAAAATCCTGAGTGTCCTCCTAAAGGAGAAGTGTGCAATTCCAAAAGAATCTTTTGTTTTAGTTGGGAATTCTTACAAAGATATAAGCAATCTTTGTACCATAAGGAATCATTTTCCCAACTAAATGTATCAGATGTACTAGGATCTTGCTGCAACTTTTGAATGAGTGTCCATACATCTTTGTCCTTCTTCCATTCATCTCTTGCTTCAGTTATCCAATCTGGTTGGATAATAGAAATAGCACAAAGCAATGCTTCCACCTCTTCATTCTTTCTTGAGAGTGCATCTGCAACAACATTAAGCTTTCCTTTTTTGTAGATTATTTCAAAGTCATAACCCAACATCTTTGTGACCCATTTTTGCTGCTCTTCGAAAGATAGTCTTTGTTCCAAAAAGTGTTTAAGACTATCATGATCAGTTTTTACCTTGAAGTGTCTTCCCATTAGGTAAGTTCACCATTTCTTTAGTGCATGTAGTATTGCTAACATTTCCTTCTCATAAATAGGTTTCTGTAAATACTTTCCTTTGATTGGACGACTTTCCAAAGCAATGGGTCTTCCTTCCTGCATTAAAACTGCACCAATTCCATTTCCTGAGGCATCACATTCCACAATAAAGGTTTTTGTGAAGTCTGGCGTAGCTAAGACCGGTGCTAGGCACATTGCATCTTTAAGATGTTCAAAGGCCTTAGTTGCTTCAGGAGTCCATGAAAATGCATCTTTCTTCAATAATGTTGTTAGAGGTGCTACTATTCTCCCATAATTCTTAACAAACTTGCGATAATACCCTATTAACCCGAGAAATCCTCGCAACAGCTTTATGGTTGTGGGGACTTTCCATTCGTTAATGGCTTTAATTTTGTTAGGGTCTAATTTAACACCCTCTTGAGATACAATATGACCCAGATATTCCACCTCTTATACTCCAAAGAAACATTTGGATGTTTTTGCATATAATTGTTTCACCTGCAATAGTTTGAGCACCTTGTCAACATGTTCAACATGATCCTTCCAAGACCTGCTATAGATTAGTATATCATCAAAAAATACCAGCACAATTTTTTTAAGGAAGGGTTTGAAAATAGAATTCATCAACCCTTGAAATGTAGAAGGTGCATTGGTAAGGCCAAAAGGCATGACCAAAAATTCATAATGACCTTCATGAGTTCGAAATGTTGTTTTTGGAATATCTTCGGTCTTCATTCTAATTTGATGATATCCTGAACGAAGATCCAACTTGGTAAAATAAATTGCTCCATGTAATTCATCCAATAATTCATCAATCACAGGAATGGGAAATTTGTCTTTAATGGTGAGCTTATTGAGCTCCCTATAATCTGAACACATTCGCCATGATCCATCCTTCTTGTGTACCAATACTACAGGAGCAGAGAAAGAACTTTGACTAGGTTGAATTATACCCGCGTCTAACATTTCTGCAATCATACGTTCAATTTCGCTCTTTTGGAAGTAAGGATATCTATAAGGCCTGATGTTTGGAGGAACACTTCCTGGAATCAAATGAGTAGCATGATCATGATCACGAATAGGTGGGAGTCCTTTGGGAGTTTCAAACACCTTGGAATGATTGTCCAAGACTTGTTGGAGATCTGCAGAAATAGATGATTTTGATGTTGGAACTTCTAGTGAGCATAATTGTGCGATTACGCCTCGCTGTTCTTTCTTTAGAAGCTTTGTCATGACATTAGAGCTTATTATCCTTCCTGGCTTCCCTGCAATACCCCGTAATTCGACTTCCTTTCCTTCTGAAAAAAATTTCAAGAAAAGTTCTTGAAAATTAAAAACTACCGTCCCCAAAGATTGTAACCATTGTACTCCTAGTACAACATCAGCACCTCCCATAGGAATGGAAAGCATTGGAATAGTCAATACATATTCCCACATGGTTAGCTTGATATTATGGCATTTTCCAGAGCAATTTATAGTTCCTCCATTTGCAACCATCACTTGACATTCTGGTGCTGGGTATAGGAAACAATTTATTCCTTGGCTACTTTACAATGAATAAAATTATGGGTGCTACCTGAATCAATCAACACTATTACCTTTTTCTTCTTGATATGTCCTTTGATCTTGAGAGTTTGAGGAGTGGTAATTCCTGCCAGTGCATTACACGATATGGTCGGATTCATTTCTTCCTCTTCTAGGGCTGGTTCATGGTGTATATCCTCTTCTTGTTCATTTTATTCTTCCTCTTCACAATCTATGTAAAATAATTTCTTCTCAGCACACTTATGACCTTTAGTGTATTTTCTGTCACAACTGTAGCAAAGCCCTTTTGCTCTTTTTTCTTCCAATTGTTGTGGTGTCAACCTTGTAGGTTGTGGAAATCTAGGAGTAGCAACACTTCCCTCTTTATAGAAGTGAGTGGTAGGCTTCCTTGTCGCCATAATTTTACATTCAATTTTTCTTGCCAACATGAATGCCTTCTCCAATGAATCAGGTTCCAAAACACGAACTTCATGTTGGATGTTATCCTTTAAAGTACCTATGAAGAGATCAATCATGTGTTCCTCTGGAATATCAGCTACCCTTATATTCAATTTTTGGAAGTCCTCAATGTGCTCCCCACTAAACCCTTTTGTTTGAGATTTATCAATTGGCTAAAGAAGGTGTTGCTCTTTGTATCCTCATAATGTGCTATCATTTCCTCCGTAAAAATTGACCAAGTGACAATTTTTTTACGGGAGAAAAGCCATCGATACCATACAAATGTATTTTGTTCTAAATGTAAAGTTGCAATAAGTACCTTTTGTGTGTTTTGCATTATGGAGATCAAATATTGCTCCATCATAGTATCCATGTTACATGATCCTTTCCATCAAACTTCCTCATATCCATTTTTGGAATATGGTGGTTCTTCCCGCCAACATTAGAGTTTATGAAATCACGATTAACATTTATTTGTTCTCATCATGAGTTTCCTCTACTATTTTTTCACCATTAGGAAACATTTCTTGTATCAACTTTGTCAAAACTTCTATGTCTGCTTTTAGATCATTATTCATGTTTTCCATTTTATCTTCCATGTCATCCATCTTAGATTCCATGCCAGCCTCCATGCCATCTAACTTAGATTCCACGCCTTTCTTCAAAACTTCCATTTCATTTTTTCCTGCTCTTTGCGAGAGCGAAATTTGGTGCACTTGCTCTTGTAATTTCGATAGATCATGTTGCAATTCTTCATCTTCATGAGTCATAGTAGAGCCTTCTGAAGGTTTAATGGGTGTTGAATTATTTTTACAGGGCAATTTTTAGAACCCAATACTGATATCTATTCTACAATATTCCCTTGGAATCAATTGAAATTCATTTTTCAAACAAGACTTATGCAATTTGGAAAAAAATACACACCTTTTGCTTGCTTTTGAGGAGCTCAATATTGAAATTGGATTATATCTGTGATTGCGACTCTTCAATATCTAAAATTAGGCACTGAAGTAGCCCTCTGAATTCTCTTTTGAATGCCATAGGTCTGACCTGATTTGGATTCTCCAACACAAAGTTATGTCCAATCTCCCACAATGACCTAATTATGGACCGGTTCAGTAGAGTGAACTTGTATGACTTTCCACGTGTAACTGTTACATCCTTTGCCTCTGAAATTGATGGAAAAGAAACTATAGTCCGTGTGCTTGTGACCACTTTTTACGGCACTCTAATCCGATGCTCAGAGAGAGAGTTATTGAAATTTTCCCACGATCACCTCTTTGAGATGAAATTCGGGAGCCTGAAAAAGCACTACCTTCGACAGATCATATCTCCAAAAATGTTGCGAACCAAGCTCTGAAATTTTGTGATGAGCCTCCTCAGGATTTCAGCTTCGCACCCTAAAAATTTCAGATTCTGAACCTGCATAGAAACAGAGTTATAGCGCAAATGCCACGATGACCTGTTTTGGAGCCTGAAAAAGACCTAAATTCCACAGATCATGTCTCCGAAAATATTGCGAACCAAGCTCTGATATTTTTAGAAGATCTTCTCGAGTTTCTGCTGGAACATTTTGTTTTGAAACTTCGTGAAAGGAATTACATATAACGAGAATTTAAAACCATTTGGAGCAGCGAAACCCTAGAATCCAAAGCTCTGATACCAAATGTTGTGAAACCAGCTCCAAAAAATAGAAGAAAAGAGATATCAACGCCTTAGAAATAAGCCACTTCGAGGGGGAAACCTCCAATACATTACATGAATGAAAAATTCTTGGATGATACAAATTACAAAACCTCCTTTCTATATATAGGAGTCCATGGGGCCACAATGTAATCCTAGTGGGCAATGTAATCCTAGCAGGCTTTAACAACCTGTGATTTAAGGGCACAATAATAACAAAATGGGGGTTACAAGGGTACAATAATAACAATAAGGGGGTTACACTAATAAAAATAAGGGACTATACTCTTAATATAGGGACCTAACACTCTTGTTGGTGCCTTATGTGTTTCTTGTTTATAGATTATTTATCCTATGACTAGGGTCAAAGTCATGATTGAACATAAACTCAGTCCCAAAGTAGTAAGAGCATACATTCAAGTAAAATGGTTATGGAGTACATACTCATAAGATCAAAGTCTGAAGTAGATCCTGATTGGAAAGCCCTCATTTTTATGTCCTACTACAAAAAGAAACCTTGTATACCTACACATAAAGAGAGCAAGCTACAAGTAAAAATGAAAAAAGAAGAAAATCCTAAATCCTTTAACTATCTGGGACTAGAATGGTCGATTTCCTACCAATTCCTATTGAATTAACATAATAAAATGTATTAAATATATTGAATTGGAAGAGGGAAAGAAAATAGTTATTTATTGATTAAATGAAATGACCAATGGAGTGAACTTACCTTATCCTTGTTATCAATGTCACTTGGAATCTCCATCTAGGTTCCTCCTCCCAAGCCACTAATGGTTTGTGTGACCTCACAATCCTGAATCAATACAAGAAGAAAAAAGAGGAGTATCTTCTTCAATCAAAATTGGATGGGAAAGGGATCTTGGAAAGAAGTGATTCAGGTGGCTCTAGACACCCTCAGGAGACCAAGAGAGCTCAGAAATGGTCAAAATTCAAAGCTTTTAGATTGCTCTCAAACCAGGTTTAGACTGAAGCTCTCGTCGACCTGATTCCAATGGAGTGAACGAATCTCCAATCCAAGCCCGTATGGAGAAGTTAGAGCAAGTCAAAGTTTTAGTTAAAGTTGGGCAGTGGGCTAGGTTTAAATGTCCTACAATTTCACCGTCAACCGGAAGGAAACCCAATACCCGAAAATGGGTGAAATTGTGGCCTCTTTAATTTTCCCAATAACCCTTATTTTCAGAAAATACAAAAACAACCATTTTATTCTAATAAAAAACAAAAAAATTAAAAGGATAGGGTGGTGGGCCACAACCCCTGCCACCCCTCTCCATCGAATATGTCATTGTATTATATATGGGGTGGCAGGTGGCCAAACCCCGCCACCCCGAAAACACATTTATAACAACATTGGGCAAGCCGCCTACTAGTGGACCCAACCCCTCCACTCTCTACCAAGTGGCATACTCCGGAATCGGCGAGGCTTGAACCTACCCGGCCCAGTGGGGCTGGCCTGCCACCCGGGCGGTTCCACATTCAATGCTACAAGAAATTAAATTCCAACCAAAATATAAATGCGATTATGTGTTATGTTAAAATGTGCTAACAAAAAATAGGAGGGGTGGGATTTGATCCCCCAACCTCTCTTCAACAAATTTTATTTTTAAACCAATACACCAACAACCTCATATGGTAAAATCTGCCCACCAAATTATATAAAACCCATCTTTGCAGTGTGCCCAGGGTAGGAGACCGGCGTGAATTTCCATAACAATATTTTTTTATTGCAGGTGTGGAACCATGAGAGGCCAGAGGGGCACAAACTTGCCCAAGGAATCTTGAGGGGCATCAAAAAGATTCCTTGAGCTCTCGAACTTGCCGGAGTCATTTTTTGACAAATTTTATGTTGATTTTACACCTCTCAGTGATAGGAACTCAATGGCAATGTCCATGGGTGAAAATGTGAAGTTGAGTTACACTTTTGCCCTTTTTTGAGAAAAAACTTTCATTTTTTTCGGTTCTTCAACTTTCTGCAAACTATAACAATTTTTCTGTTTAGAATTTCATTTTGCGATAAGAATAAAATTTGTTAGAAATTTTGTTAGCTTTTTATTACTTATTTTTTGGATTTGTTTTATGCACATTTGATATGTCAACTTAGCGTTTCTTTGAGTGTGTTTTTTAACAATCAAAGGATTCATAAGAAGTCATGTTAATACGCAATGTTGTATTATTTCAAAATTTGTGTTTTTGAGAAAACAAAATGTGTTACAACAATCTAGACAGAGTCTACTTCGGTTTCGTCATATTTACAAAGCCAATGGATGCATATCATAATTACTAGAATTTTTTGAACTGGTCCAATATGAAAAAATTGCATATTTTGAGTATGTTTCGCGACGCAAGAAATTTATTAACATCTAAGTTATAAAATAAAAATATAAAAGCTACCCATTAGAGACGACGAACCAATGTAATGCTCCATAATTTTTCAATTTTTTTTACAATGTATTTTGGGAGATACAAAATTTTGATTTCACTGAGTCACAATGACCCTCGGAAATTGTTTGCACCCGTTTTATTACAAAATTAATTAAAATTAGTAAATATTTATGAAATTCCATAAAAGTTATATTTCCTGAAAGTAGATTCAATTATAAAAATGCTTGTCTTGGTTCTGATAGTTAATTCAGAATGTTTCATGGAGTTTAATCAGTCTAAAGTTGCATAAACGTATTCAGAGCTTGGATCTGCGTTAAAAGTTCGGTCGAACTATTTTTTGCGCAAACGGGCCGTCAAGTCTCACACCTTAATAGTTCGGCCAAACTTCTGCCTACTTTTCCGTCGGCCAGAAAATTTTGCGAAGCCCCTCCAAAAAAACATTTCGCGACAATATAAATTGCTGCGAAATCATTCGTAATTTTTGCACATTTGGTCTGATTTTACAAAGGTCTTGGTTTGGGTTTAAAGACTTTTCTTGGAGATTTGAGTTTAAGGACATTTCTTGTAGGCAGTCTGATTTTGCAAAGAATTTTTTTGGTTTTAAGGACTTTTCTTGGAAAACATTTCTTGGAGGCAGTCTGATTTTGCAAAGAATTGTTTTGGGTTTAAGGAATTTTTTTGGACGTACATTCAAATGACATTTATTGGAGGTATGTGATACATTTTTTTGGATGTTTTTTGTTCTTCATTTTTTTTCAAAGTATAAGTTTGAGCTTAATATCGAATTCTTGGAGGCGGTCTAATTTTGCAAAGAATTGTTTTGGGTTTAAAGACTTTTCTTGGAGGACATTTCTTGGAGGTGGTCTGATTTTGCAAAGAATTGTTTTGGGTTTAAGGAATTTTCTTGAACGTACATTCAAAGGACATTTCTTGGAGGTATGTAGTGCATTTTTTTGGATATTTTTTGTGCTTCATTTTTTTTGAAAGTATGGATTTGGGCTTAATTTCGAAAAGACATTTTTTGGAAGTATTTTTTAAAGTGACGTTTTTTTTTTTTTTTTAAGTTGGAGGCATTTTTTGAAGTGAATTTTTTTTAGAGTACGTGTTTTGAGTTGAAGTAAATCTTTTGAGCTTCATTTCATTTTTATAAGATATTTTTTTCTTGGATTTTTTAAAGTAAGTGTTTTGGATTGGAGTATGTATTTTTTGCAAAATTTTTAAAATGAGTTTTTTTTTTTAAATTAAATCTTTTGTGATGCATTTTCTAATTGAGTTATTGTCTAAATTTTTGAAGGAAAATTTTTGAACTTCATACTCTATTATCATGGGAAATCGAAGGAATTGTGTGAGAAAATATGATAAAAAAAGAGACCCTGAGGAACGTAGAGAAGAGACGAGACAATCTCGCAAAAGGAAGATAGAAGCACTCTCAAATATTGAAGGGGAAAATCAACCTCAACTAGAAGCTTAATTTTTATTTGATGAACTAATTTGAAAAATATTTTTCAATGTAAACAGAGAGAGATGTTCCTCAAAACATTGATGATGAGATACAAAATTTTGAAAGAGAAAGTGAAAGAGATATTGAACCAATGATTGAAGATGGTGAAAATATTGAAAGAAATTCAAGTGAAGAAATTGAATCACAAGGTATATATATATATTGAACACATGCACGTATTATTGAAATTATACATATATTTATTAATTTAGTTATTTATTGAATATGTAAACTTATTATGTACTATTTATTCAAATATGTACAGATGAAATTAGTGTCGATGATGAGATGTTAGAAAATGTTAACACTCACACATATGGAGATAAAAAATCCTGACTATTATATATGATATCGTGTTAACCGCATTTTTGAAACGTATTTCATAAAGGAGCATGTGACAGTTCAAGCTCAAATGTTGAAAGGTCTCCTATCATTAAGGAAATTAAGAGAAGCTATGACACTACTAGGTATTCAAAAATCAACCAAAGATAAAAAAATGAAGGAAAATGTGATACAAAATATAAGTAGTGCTATAAATTCAATTAGGAGATCTAGACTGAAAAATGTTTCAATTGTATGTAGAGGAATGCATATGGTAGTGGTTTCATCAAGTACTAAAGAGAATCATTTGGTAACATTTATGGCACGAGCATTAGGAACGTTGCGAAAAAATTTGCACAAACATCGGAAATTTCGGCTGCAAATAGATGTAAATGATGAACTTGCTTGTTGGAGAGCAACTTGTAGGCAACCATACAAAGATAGACTTGGAGAAAATCTTAAAAAAATAATATATGAATATTGGAAGAACAATTCGCGTGCTTTTCCAACTGCAAAGCATGTGATGCGAAGAAGAATAGCATGAAATCAATACGAAGAACATGAAAAATATTTCTTGGAAACGACTCAGATAGAGTTATTCAACAAGTTCAAAGAAGAGAATCATGAAATTCATGTTTCAATCAGTGCTTTTTTTCAACAAAAACCATGGTATGTAAAACCTATCACTGTACGCGACACTTGTTGTTGTTGTTATCATGTGGAATTTGAGTTATATTATGACACATTCCTTGATTTTGGTAGAAAATTATGGAAGGATTCACCTCCTCCTTCCACTATCCGTGATTTCATATCTCAAATTCTATGTGAAAGAGAAAGCGATGAACTATTTTACAAAAAGAAATGTGTTGGTGGTAAAAAATGCGATGATTATGGAAATTTGACTAAATTTCAAAAAAAATATCGTATTGATATAAATGATCAATCATTGTCCAACATGAAAGTGAAATGGAAGAGATATGAATATATCGATACATCAATTCAAGGTGCAAATAGTGTTAAAAGAATTGAATTACTAGAAGACGAAATTTTTGTGATAGACTTTTTGAGAAAGTTTGAGGCAAAAATTTACAAATACACCAAGCATTCCCATAGAGCTCGATGGCAAGACTTGCAATTCAAAAAATCTCGTGAATTTTTTCCACCAGGGACCATTTTGTTAGTGATTGATTTTGTAGAAAACTACACATTTGTTCCACAAAAATAAATTCAAAGTGAATACTATCATTCTGACCAAGTCTCCATGCTCGTCCATATTCTATATAGACAAGCTGAACAAAACATCGATCATATAGAAAGCACGAGTGAAAATTGACATATCATTAAAGAATATCACTTTTATATCAGTGACGATCGTACACATGATACATATTTTGTACAACATTGTTTTGGAAAAATTTATGATTCCTTGAAAAATCGTGGAATAACATTCAATGAACATTGGATATGGTTAGACGGATGCGCAGGTCAATTCTAATCTGCACGATCATTCTTTTGGTTGTGCTGTCTTCATTAGAAAACTTACATTAAACATTGTTAGAATTTTTTTGAGACTGGCCATGGAAAAGGAGAAGATGATGGTGTAGGGGCATGCATAAAACGAGCACTTCGAAGATATCAAATGAACCCCTCTGCAAGCCGACTTGTGGACGCAAAAGAAGTTGTTCAATGGTGCATCGCTGCTCTAAGCCATGAGACTAACCCATCAAGGGAAGTGCGAAGGTACATTCAATTTAATTTTTATTGGAAATCTAATTTTATTGTGCAATGATTATCTTTGATTGTATTTTGATATCATATTTACATTCTTCTTTGAATTTTCCATATAAAGGTTTTTCTGGCATATTGGGATCGAAGACGTAGATAGATCAAATAGAAATGACGTTGAAACAATAAAAGGGACTTGAAAATTGCATTCAATTAAAACAAAGTTGTCCAGAAATGTGTTTGCATTAGATAAAAGAAAATATTCTTGTTTTTGTCATGTTTGCATAGACAACACAAAATCCAATGATGTTTGTGAAAACAAAATGTATGTAAATGATTGGAAACATACAGAGCTAAATACAAAGGGCAAAATGTCTGTTGCAATGTTTGAAGAAATGAAATTAGAGGAAACTACAATATCATCCGATGGTGATCGAGTTTCTGATCTTGTTAGAGAATGTAACATTTGAATTGCTTTCTAATTATTTAAAGATCTAGAAATAAATTTAAATATGTATAATTTTGTTAAGTTTGTTTTATTGTGCAGGAGATGTTTTTGTTGTAATTGCACCTATTGACAACGATGAAAATGTGAAGTATTATTTGATGCGTTGCACTGAACAAAAAATGAAATTATTAGAAAACTATAATGATCACGGATTTCAATATGAAAGATGATCTATTATACTAAAAGGTTATTTTTCAGAAAAACTAATCAAAGTGGGGATTTTTTTTACTTTGAAGACTATGAACCTGATTTAATAAGTTGTCAACATAGTCACTTGGTGTGTGCAGCATGCATAAAGTTGATAGAGGTTCAATCAAAGAAAAAAACAAAAATTAAGAAATGGAAATGTCAAAATCCGATCATGAACGGATTATTGAAGATGGAATTCCATTGGAATTTTTTTGATTGAACTGCCCAACAATTTATTCTCTTTGGATTAAATATTTTTTAGAACTTCCAGTACTCAACTAAAAATTGAGTTGCTTATGTTATTTGTGCAATTGTTTGCACATGTACAAATTGTTTTGGTACATGCACGTGCTCTAGTATCAACTGAAAGTAGCTTTTCTATACATGTGCATTGATGAAAAATGTTACATGTATTGGATATATAAATGTGTGTGTGTGTGTGTTCTAGAATGCAATTAATTGTTCAAGTAGTTTTACTATGTGCATTGATGAAAAATGATTCACGTACTCAATATATATGTTCTAGAATGCAATTAACTGGAACTAGTTTTTCTATGTGCATTGATGAAAAATGTTGCACGTACTGGATACATACACAAACTGAATACATGTCCAGTTTTTCTTGTGGGATTTTCTGGAAAAAAGTATCCACAATGTAAATAAATCATCCACGGAATATTTTTGTATGAAGATTTCTTTTAGACAAGAGACTTGGAGCACTTCTTCGACTTTTGGTGGGATTTGACCCACATCTCTATTCCTGATTGAAAATCTAGTACAAAATTTGTCTGTCCAATGGTCGGATATGTTCTATCTTCTAGAATGCAATTAACCAAATGTCATAAATTTACCAATTTATAAATCAACAAGGTTACCTATTTGAGTGCCTTAATGACATTGACCCGAATTCAACAAACATATATGTACTTCTTATATTTCCAATCAAAATTAAAGGGATTTACATATATCTACTTCTTTACTTTTTTTTCAATTAGAGCTCAATTGATATGGTTAGTTGCATTGAAAAGCTATGTTCTTCCTATTGGAATTTTTTTCACTCAAACAAGAGTATGTAGAGATCAAAAGCAATCTTAAGATGCCAAATGTACTTCAACCATCCAAAACTTGAGTTTTAAAAACTTTTTGATTAAATCAAAACAATACAAGTCACATAAGAGTCTTCTATCTAAGCCAAATGTAGATTGAAACCATCCAAAACTTAGATCAAAACATTTAACATTATATCAAAACATTTAACATTTAACATTAAATCAAAATTAAAGGGATTTACATATAACTACTTCTTTACTCTTTTTGATTAAATCAAAACAATAATTCACATGGGAGTCTTCCATCTAGGCCAAATGTAGATTGAAACCATCCAAAATTTAGATCAAAACATTTAACATTATATCTTGAAACATTTAACATTTAACATTAAATCAAAATTAAAGGGATTTATATATAACTACTTCTTTACTACTTTTGATTAAATCAAAGCAATACTTCACATGGGAGTCTTCCATCTAGGCCAAATGTAGATTGAAACCATCCAAAACTTAGATCAAAATATTTAACATTATATATATATATATAAGTTGGTTTAATCTATTGATATTGAACATAATGTACATAGCAAGACTCGTCTCCTGGGTTGCCTAACTAGCCAACGCCAAAGGGGGTCTAAATGAAAAAAAATAGAAAAAGAGCTGTCCATAATTGGGAAACCACCCCAGAAGATGCTGCTCAATATCGGGAAACTAGCAGACATAGAGTGTTCAGAAGCACAGTGATTGCAAAACATGACAAAAGTTCAAAAAAGCTAAAGAGGACCTGAGATCAAGCTAGCTATCGATGTGTGTAGGAGGATTCTCCTCCACAACTGGACAACTGTAGTCCTCTGGATCATCATATACTCCCTTGGAGTGCTGGGAGGAGCTCTCCGAAGTGGAAGAGGAGGTCGTCTTTGAGATTTTTCTCCACACAGGCCGAGCTGCAGCTACTTGCGCCATCGCTGCTGGAGCTCGTCGAGTCGGATTTGACTGGAAGAGTTGCCGACTTCCTGGTGTCTTGGGGCTGATGGGTTGGGATGGTGGACTTTCTCCGTCGCTTCCTGGAACCAGAGGCACCTTCATCTTGCGGCTCCTCCTGAAAAAATACATAAATGGTCGTTGTAATTCGAGGTCTGACCATAGCGCTGGTGAATTGAAATTGTGTGACATTGCTTGCCGAAGGAGGGTGGCTGCCTATGTCATGGATTGAAAGAGGCAGGCGAGAACTAGCACTCCTGCCCCCTCCACCCCTACCCCCACCTCCCCTTCTGCAACGCATCCGATGTCTACACATGGGAGTCTTCCATAGGCCAAATGTAGATTGAAACCATCCAAAACTTAGATCAAAACATTTAACATTATATCAAAACATTTAAAACATTTAACATTAAATCAAAATTAAAGGGATTTACATATAGCTACTTCTTTACTCTTTTTGATTAAATCAAAACAATACTTAACGTGGGAGTCTTCCATAGGCCAAATGTAGATTGAAACCATCCAAAACTTAGATCAAAACATTTAAAAGTATATCAAAACATTACTTCATAACTTAGTTTTAAAAACTTTTTGATTATATCACAACATTACTTCACATGATTAATGTACTTCAACCATCCAAAACTTGGGTTTAATTTTTTTTTTATTATATCACAACATTACTTGACATGCCATCCAATTGTAGTTCAACTATCCAATAAAAAGATTTAATATTATATCACATGTGCCAAATGTAGATTGAAACCATCCAAAACTTAAGTTTTAAAAACTTTTTGATTATATATCGTGCAACATTACTTCACATGCCATGCCAATTATAGTTCAACTATCCAATAAAAGCATTTACATTATATCACATGTGCCAAGTGTAGATTGAAACCATCCAAAACTTAAGTTTTAAAAACTTTTTGATTATATATCGTGCAACATTACTTCACATGCCATGCCAATTATAGTTCAACTATCCAATAAAAACATTTAACATTATATCACATGCCAAATGTAGATTGAAACCATCCAAAATTATAGATCACAACATTACTTCACATGCACCTATTACTTCACATGCCATGCCAATTGTAGTTCTTGACTATCCAATAAAAACATTAAACATTTAACTTAAATATCACATGCCAACTGTAGATTGAAACCGTCCAAAACTTGAGTTTTAAAAACTTTTTGATTATATCATACATAACATTAATTCACATGCCATGCCAATTATAGTTCAACTAGCCAATAAAAACATTTAGCATTATATCACATGCCAACATTACTAGTAGTTCAATTATCCAAAACTCAAAAGTTTTAAAAACCAAACAAATTATATAACAACATTACTTCACATTCACATGCCAAAAGTACTAAAACCATCCAAAACTTAACTTTTTGGAACAAAACAAATTATATTAACACTGTAATAAAATATGTCCAAAAATTGTAGATCTCATAAAATATGTCCAAAAATTATAGATCTCACAAGTATCAAACTGTATCAAGTTATATATATATATATGATAGTGCATCTAGATAATATATAAAAAAGTAAATTTAAGACTATCTAAATCTTGAAATCAAATCTACAAATCAGGTCCATCAAATAGAGATGGATGTAGCGTCTTTCCTATCAGGGTCTCAATCCGCGCACTATCATGCGAAGCATGGGAAACCTGTACACAATGCACATGTACTTGAACATTAAAATTTGATGTTTTAAAAATGAGTGAGAATATATATAGAACTTCATGTAAAAAATAAAATATAAAAAAAAATCATGCAATACCTCATGAGGTTCCCTCTCCATTTGTTCACCTGCTACAAGTCCCCCCCCATGGGAACATCTGCAACAGTAAACTGTACAATATACATGTACAGTTATATATATATATATATATAGATATTAAAAAATTTCAAATTAAAATGCACGTGTACATATATAAACTTATTTTCAATAATATTAAAAAAAAAGTTAGACAACTTGTTAAAATGGTTGAAATGGTGTGGATGTTCCTATCTTCGTCGCTAGAGTCCGTGGATTAAAGAAATCTTCTATAGGAACCTAAAATTCAAAATTTTAAAAGTATAAAATAACTCAAGATCAAGATCTCAATTTATTAAATAAACAACAATTTATAAATTATAACTAAATTAAAAACAACACACACACACACACACACACACACACACATAAGTGAAAAATTGAATACTTCTGCAGGTGAATTTGGGACATCTCCTAAGAGAGGCTCCAAATGAAAATCTCCAAGAACCTAAAATTCAAAAAATTTAAAATAACTCAAGATATAGATATATATATCTCAATTTTTAATGGAACTTTTTGAGGTGGAATATATATATATATATATATATATATAACTTAAACATAATTTTTAAAAGTGAGGAATTGTCCATACTTGTTGTGGATGTGGCACATCTCCTAAGGAAGTAGAAGGTACATCTCCCAAGGAAGAAGAAGGTACCGCCATCCCAAAAAAATTGGACGGAATCAGAATCTGTTAAAACATTTTATCATTATATATACATACATGTACATGTGTGCACAATTATTTATTTTAAAAATATCACTTAAAAAACACTAACATTTACCAACATATCTTGATGGTGAGACCCATCTGCATTGTTTGAACCAGAGGTCCTGAACATGATATTAACATTTTCATCATTCATCATGTGTGACAACTGCAAATGGTGTTTTAACATATAATGATGCATTTTTGTTAGATTAATGTACATACAAATAAATGTATACATGTACATACACATTTATTTATTACAAATTGTACACATGTATACATGTCAAAATAATTGAACCCTAAGGTCATTAACACATACTATTCCCGTGCCCTCTTCCTCATGAAGAATTAGGTCTTGAAAACCATTGCGACAATTCTTTGCATATATTCATAGATCTTCAACATTCACGTTGTAAATCTCTTCATCTGTACAATACAAAAAATTGGCACGTGCATTTTCACGTGCTCTTTGTTGATTTAGACAAACATCGACTCCACCCAATCCGCTATAAACATTGTCGGTCATGACATCCCTTGCTTCTCGACTTATTTGAGAAGTCGCATCCATCTCTGACCGCAGATTTTCGACCCGAAAAAGTCGACTCATCAATGGCGGCTCAGGGCGAGGCAACTCCACATCTCGCTTAGCGCCCTTACAGTCATACAATCGACCTTTCCCCGGACCAAAAAATTCTGACGGAAGGTCATTGTAGTTGTGTTTCATATTCAAAAAAAATTCTGCATAAAACAATTGTGCAAAATAAACAGGAACCTCGTCGTTCCATGGGAGCCTTCCATAGGCCGCAAGGTGCCTATCATAAAAATAGTGAGCTATATTTGGGTGCTTGAAATATTGCGCCTTCAACATTTTTCTTTTTGGCCCTTCCTTGAAATTAAATATTGACTTCGCCGTATCTTTTGTAACTCTTTGTTTTACATCCTCCCATTTATCGGGACCCATTACTGTTTCCTTTCTCTTTCTCATCACTTCTACAAATGTATCAGTCATTGGCCTAAGATTTTTGTACACATTTACAAGTTCACCCAATGAATGTGTAACTATTTCGAGGCTTTGTCAACTCTCAGCAGGTAGAGTCAAAGCCATGAGATCTCTCCGCAATTTTGCATGAAGTTGTTGACACCTTTGTGAGGTGCATTGCACCATGTTTCTTTCCCATGGTATATCAGAAATGTTAGCCGGATAAGTTGTGGTGGGTAGACAACCTTCTTCTTGAATGTAGCATTCTGCCCTGCATTTATTTTGACCAATATTTGGAACATTTTCAGCCTCTGCATCAATATATATATAATTTTGTATATTAGAAAAAAAACATGTAAACAAACTTGTACAAATTCAATGAAAAAATATTAAAATTAATGACAACCTCGACGTGGTTGGTTAGCATCTTCTCCACCCTGAAACTGTTGAGACCCAGAACGACCCTGCTAAGAACCAGACCCAAAATGACCCTGCTGAAAACCAGCACCACCAGCTGTTGATTGGCCTCCGGGGGAATAAATATCACCACCTTAAGGCAACCTGCTACCACTAATTGATGGCCCTCTAAGGGGATTTGAACCACCACTAACCTCTCGAGATGAGAGAGAAGCTTCATAAACAAACACGAATTTATAATCAATTGAAAAATACATTCATGTGTACATATAAACACATGTACATATTCATTGATTAAATTGCGTGAACCATACCATGACTGGGTGAACCATGGGCATGCTCCATGGATGGAGTAGAGACCCTTCTCCTCTTAGCTCCTAAAAAATAAAAAATGAAACTTATTAACAACTAATTTAACTCACAAAGTTAATAAAAAATCAATTCCATATGTACACACATGTATGGAGATTTAAGATTATATTTAAATACTATGAACATCCCCCGATCCCTGATCCCCCATATGGGATTCTATTGATCTTCGTCATTCATGCTCCATGATATATATATATCTATTGATGGACATTTACAAAAAATAAATTTCAGAAAATTAATGTAATTTAGTGTCACAAATTATGTAGAACACAACTTTCAAAGCACTAATTGATGTGTGAAACTCAATTTAAGCAATTTTTTTTTTATATAAAAATGATGAGTTCACCAAATTGCGCTTTACATGGTGGGATCGCACTTGGTATAAAATTGAAAAAAATACATGGTCATTAAAAAAGAAGTGAAACTGCATTTAAACAAAAATTTGTTGAAGTCCTTGCATTTTAATTTTATAAAAATGTGAATTTCACCACTTGTTGCAAATGTGAAGTTCACCAAGTTGCGCTTTACATGGTGTGGTGGGAGCACACTTGGTATATTATTGAAAAAAGCACATGGTCATTAAAAAATATGCATTTATAAGTACACAACACACACATATCCAAGATATGTTACAATGTCCATCAATAAATTTTGAAGGAGAGCATCTCAACACTAATTCATATTTGAGAGATGAATCTTGAATTTTTGAAGAAGAGCATCTCAAAACCAATTCATCTTTGAGACATGGATCTTTCATTGGCATTGCTCTATATAATTATAATTCATCATTGATAGATGAATCTTGAATTGGCATTGCCCCACGCAATAGATCAATAGACATCTTATTCACATTTGTACAATGCCATATACTAAAAAAATGAACTTGGCTAACAATATTGTTTGCTATTCCATGCAGTTCTTTTAGCCTCTCCTTCTTAACTTGGCACATGCCATTCATCTGGCTGCACACAAGTTTAGAATTGGTGAAAATTACAATTCCATTTGATCCATACTCCATCACTGTGCCCAAGCCTTCTATCAATCCAATATAATATGCCTCTTTCTTTGTTGTTCTTCCTAGTATATTCATTTTCCATTGGACGACTTTTCTAGTCGCAATATTGGAAAGCCCATATGTAATCATTTCTTTCCATGGATTGGGATATCAAGAAACTTCTATGCATAGTTTCCATTTTTCAACCATATTTAATGGTTTTCTTATCCCTGAAAAAAAACAAATTCAATAAAAAATATATATATTATTTATTGACATTTATTGCAAATGCATGGGAGAAATGACACAAGATCATGAGGTAAATGACATGTGCATGGTTTATCTTAAAGTTTGACTTAAAAAGTTTATGGTCTAGAATTCACATCTAGAATTCACATCTAAAATTAATGGGAGGAAGCCTTTAGTTTGTGGGAGAAATGACGCATGTACACAGTTTACCTTAAAGTGGTTATGTTTTATGGATATTAAAATGAAGAAATTCTATTTATGTCTATTCCAGAGATTGACTGTAGGGGCATTTACTAGATATGTCACCTTTCATAAAAGATGAGATCCAGAGGCTACCTGGCCCTTTACAGATTCTGCCTATAGAACTTGTAGAAGTTAATAAATTTACATTGACAAATTTACTTGTGAGAAATTTACATTGACAACATATAGAGATTCAACTAGGCTTGTGAAAAGTACAAGTGGACAATGTATAATTCTACTTAAAGAAGAGTCTTTGGTTTAATGGTTAAACAAGAAAGAGTCGTTAGTTTCTCTATCTAGAGTAGAAGTGGAATACATAGTAGTTACTTCTTTTTGAGTGTTTTGGGTGAAATGGGCTCTACAAGATATTAAGGTAAATTTATTTTTGAGGTAAGTAGAAGTGGAATAAATAGTAGTTACTTCTTTTTGAGTGTTTTGGATGAAATGGGCTCTACAAGATATTAAGGTAAGGTAAACTTCTTTTTTAGTGTTTTGCATGAAATGGGCTCTACAAGATATTAAGATAAATCTATATATCTATTAAGTGTTTCAATAGAAGTGTAATAATAATTTCAAAAATAAAATATTCTACTTCCTTCAATCACTATTTACATATCATCATAAAGTACAACTTCCTCACACAACAAGTCTTTGAGAAAATAGTGAAGATGGAATGCATACCCACAAAGCCTCTTGTTAGAGAAGCATTTGAATATGTGAGAAACAAATTAGGAAGAGTTCTTGTAAATTATCTTGTTAGAGAACCATTTTAACATGTGAGAAACAAATTAGGGATATTTCTTGTAAATTATTGTCACTTATTTGACTTAAAAACAAGAGCCTATGAAATTGAGTGCAATATCTATGTGGGAGAGTACACAACATCTAAGGGGGAGAATACAATATATTTGACTTCAAAAGAAGAGCCTATGAAATTGAGTGCAATATCTATGTGCGAGAGTACACAATATCTAAGGGGGAGAATAGATATAAGGAAGGAAGAAAAAGAGTAACAAAAAGCATATGATTGTGTCAATAATTTGAAGTAGTCAAGAAAGATAACAAAGGACCATAAAAATTGAGTGCAATATCTATATGATATCTATATGATCAAGTGTCAATAATTTGAAGTAAAGAAAGATAACAAATGACCATCAAAATTGAGTGCAATATATATGTGGGAGAGTACACAATATCTAAGGGGAAGAATACAATATAAGGAAGGAATAAAAAGAGTAACAAGAAACATATGCTTGTGTCAATAATTTGAAGTAGTAAAGAAAGATAACAAAGTAGTCAAGAAAGATAACAAAGGACCATCATCAAATTCAAATTGAAAGATCAAGTAGTCTTCTTCATGAAGAAGAAGCATTAAATTGGTTCATCATTTAAAAGGTTCATTTTTTAATGAAAAATTTATGAATAATATGGAATGAATCATTGTACATTATGATAAATCTTGTATTTAAATGACATCTGATCTATGAATAAAAAAGAAAATGGGATCATCTCTTCATATATATATGTGTGTAAGAGAGAAATAAAAAGCAAAGGTAATTCCACCAATCCTAAAGGAGCATGTCCTAATACATTAAATTATGTTTGGTTTCTAGAAGCATTAATCATGAAGAGTCATGAGATCCACATTTTGACCATAATATTTGCAAGTTAAAGGAGCATGTCCTAATATATTATTATGTTTGGTTTCTAGAAGCATTAATCATGAAGAGTCATGAGATCCACATTTCCATCATACTATTTTCAAGTTCACATTTCCATCATGCTATTTGCAAGTTCTATATGAAGATATGTAGTCTAATAACTAATTAGCAAGTTGTGATGTCCTAATACATTATTATGTTTGGTTTCCATCATAATATTTGCAAGTTCTATATGAAGATATGTAGTCTAATAACTATACAGTATATCCCATATAACATATAACGTCCTTTGACAGTATGAGCGAAGAGTAAAAAAATAGAGAGGCCTCCCAGCAGTGTTACACCTGTTCATCGAGGTAAGAAACATAATATCAGAAGTGAAATAGTGAAACCACTGAACATATGTGAATTTAGCTATTAAATTGGCATTTATTACAAATGCATGGGAGAAATGACACAAGATCATGAGGTAAATGACATGTGCATGGTTTATCTTAAAGTTTGACTTAAAAAGTTTATGGTAGAATTCACATCTAAAATTAAGGGGAGGAAGCCTTTAGTTTGTGGGAGAAATGACACATGTACACAGTTTACCTTAAAGTGGTTGTGTTTTATGGATATTAAAATGAAGAAATTCTATTTAGATCTGTTCTAGAGATTGACTGTAGGGGCATTTACTAGATATGTCACCTTATATAAAGATGAGATCCAGAGGGTAGGGGCATTTACTAGATATGTCACCTTTCATAAAAGATGAGATCCAGAGGCTACCTGGCCTTTTACAGACTCTACCTATAGAACTTGTAGAAGTTGAAAGATTTACATTGACAAATTTACTTGTGAGAAATTTACATTGACGACATATAGAGATTCAACTAGGCTTGTGAAAAGTACAAGTGGACAATGTATAATTCTACTTAGAAGAGTCTTTGGTTTAATGGTTAAGCAAGAAAGAGTCGTTACTTTCTCTATCTAGAGTAGAAGTGGAATACATAGTAGTTACTTATTTTTGAGTGTTTTGGATGAAATGGGCTCTACAAGATATTAAGGTAAATTTCTTTTTGAGTGAGTAGAAGTGGAATACATAGTAGTTACTTCTTTTTGAGTGTTTTGGATGAAATGGGCTCTACAAGATATTAAGGTAAGGTAAATTTCTTTTTGAGTGTTTTGGATGAAATGGGCTCTACAAGATATTAAGGTAAGGTAAATTTCTTTTTGAGTGTTTTGGATGAAATGGGCTCTACAAGATATTAAGGTAAATCTATATATCTATTAAGTGTTTCAATAGAAGTGTAATAATAATTTCAAAAATAAAATATTCTACTTCCTTCAATCACTATTTACATATCATCATAAAGTACCACTTCCTCACACAATAAGTCTTTGAGAAAATAGTGAAGATGGAATACATACCCACAAAGACTCTTATTAGAGAAGAATTTGAATATATGTGAGAAACAAATTAGGAATAGTTCTTGTAAATTATCTTGTTAGAGAACCATTTGAACATGTGAGAAACAAATTAGGGATAGTTGTAAATTATTGTCACTTATTTGACTTCAAAATAAGAGCCTATGAAATTGAGTGCAATATCTATGTGGGAGAGTACACAATATCTAAGGGGGAGAATACAATATATTTGACTTAAAAAGAAGACCCTATGAAATTGAGTGCAATATCTATATGATATCTATATGATCAAGTGTCAATAATTTGAAGTAAAGAAAGATAACAAAGGACCATAAAAATTGAGTGCAATATCTATATGATTGTGTCAATAATTTGATAATTTGAAGTAGTCAAGAAAGATAACAAAGGACCATCAAAATTGAGTGCAATATCTATGTGGGAGAGTACACAATATCTAAGGGGGAGAATACAATATAAGGAAGGAATAAAAAGAGTAACAAGAAGCATATGATTGTGTCAATAATTTGAAGTAGTCAATAAAGACAATGTAAAGTAGTCAAGAAAGATAACAAAGGACCATCATCAAATTCAAATTGAAATATCAAGTAGTCTTCTTCATGAAGAAGAAGCATTAACTAGGTTCATCATTTAAAGGGTTCATTTTTTAATGAAATTTTTTTATGAATAATATGGAATGAATCATTGTACATTATGATAAATCTTGTATTTAAATGACATTTGATTTATGAATAAAAAAGAAAATGGGATCATCTCTTCATATATATATGTGTGTAAGAGAGAAATAAAAAGCAAAGGTAATTCCACCAAGCCTAAAGGAGCATGTCCTAATACATTAAATTATGTTTGGTTTCTAGAAGCATTAATCTTAAAGAGTTATGAGATCCACATTTCGACCATACTATTTGCAAGTTAAAGGAGCATGTCCTAATACATTATTATGTTTGGTTTCTAGAAGCATTAATAATGAAGAGTCATGAGATCCACATTTCCATCATACTATTTTCAAGTTCACATTTCCATCATGCTATTTGCAAGTTCTATATGAAGATATGTAGTCTAATAACTAATTAGAAAGTTGTGATGTCCTAATACATTATTATGCTTGGTTTCCATCATAATATTTGCAAGTTCTATATGAAGATATGTAGTCTAATAAATATACAGTATAGCCCATATAACATATAACAACCTTTGACAGTATGAGTGAAGAGTAAAAAAACAGAGAGGCCTCCCAGCAGAGTTCCTCCTGTTCATCAAGGTAAGCAACATAATATCGGAAGTGAAACAGTGACACCACTGAACATATGTGAATTTAGAATGATTTCAACTCTTTTTTCAAAGGATAAAAAATCATGTTTCATGTATTGATAACTGTTCATATACAAAATCCTCTTGATATACCCATAACAGGTTATCAAGTATAAAAGATCAGATTCTGCCTCATACAAAAATACATTCGAAAAAGACAATATGTAGTCACATTACAACAGTAGATCATTCTAGTTCACATTACAACAATAGATCATTCTAGTTCAATCATTCTTCTTGTAAAAAAAAGTTCCCTTCACCCTCATATGCCTAATTATCCCTGTTTAGCTACAGTCTATCCACACCATGAGCGATTAAAAAAAATAGTAAAGGTTTCACATTCCAGCGTTGAGGAATCGAGAGAAGGCTCAGTAATGGCATAAGCTTAACAGTGGTGGTAAGCTTCCATGCACAGGTGGAGAATCAGCTAGAGTGGATGAAATTGATGGATCCACAGGAAAAATAACAACTGAAACAACCGAATGCATATCATACTACTAGAAATTCAACATACACCTTACAACAAAAGGTAATGAAATTTAAAGCATAATTATGGCCGTTTAGCTACAGTCTATCCACACCATGAGTGATTACAAAAAATACTAAAGGTTTCACATTCTAGCGTTGAGGAATCGAGAGAAGGGTCAGTAACGGCATAAGCTTAACAGGGGTGGTAAACTTCCATGCTCAGGTGGAGAATCAACTAGAGTGGATGAAATTGATGGATCCACAGGAACAGTAAGAATTTTTTCACACTGATTATCAACTAATTGACATTTATAGGGATGGTTTTGTTAGCCTGTTGACTGAATCTAGGCAGACTAAGGATGATCTCAAGCTACCTATTGATGACCAGCTGGTGGCACAGATCAAGGGAAAGACCATTCTTATATTAATCGAGCAGAGATCAGGGCCTTCCTTATCCATCAAAAAACACAAAAATAGCTATACACTGAGACAACGTTCCATAGCTAAAAATGTTTAATTACTGTAGAGAATTGGGACATGGAGAATACAATAGATGTTCTTTCTCATCTCGATTCTATTTATTTAATATATGTGAATATCATATACATCCAGAAAGTTGTATGCCCTGAGAGAGGCTTGTACAATTTGGGAAGATCATATTATACTGTAAAATAAAAAGCCTTATGCTTAGGAGCCTCTGATGATTTTATAAATGAACAAACCCAGAATTACATTTCAACTTGATCTAAACTTCCATGCACAGGTGGAGAATCAGCAACAGAAAGAGCTACTTACCTGGTAGTTCGCTTGACGTCGCCGCAGATAATCACCAATAGAGCGGAAGTAGCCCTAGACCACCAAAAGCACCGCAAAAATTCAACGAACAGAGCATAAAGACAAAAATGCGTGAAGAAACAGAGCAAAGAAACACAGACGCGGGAAAAAAAAACTTCGCGGGTGATATATTTATAAGAAATAGTTCGGCCGAACTTTTGTTGCCAGTTTTCCCATCTTCGGAAAAAAATCTGTTTGCCCACGCCGTCAGTG
This sequence comes from Pinus albicaulis, assembly GCA_034641835.2. Classification (NCBI taxonomy): domain Eukaryota; kingdom Viridiplantae; phylum Streptophyta; class Pinopsida; order Pinales; family Pinaceae; genus Pinus; species Pinus albicaulis. The sequence goes on from CM076572.1 coordinate 976,855,024, forward strand.
TGCCATCAATCTAAACGGAAAAACGAGTTCGGCCGAACTTTCTCATAAAGTTCAGCTAAACTATCGAATAGTTCGGCCGAACTTTATGAAAAGTTTGGCCGAACTATTGCCGAAAAAAAATTTCTGCCCCCGATTCTCACAAAAGTTTAACACAACTTCACATTTTCACCCATGTGCAAAAGTTCTATTTATAGATTGCATGTCTATTTATAGATGCATGTCAACTATTATTATCCCTTAATATTAGTTGGACAGTAAACAATAACATATTCTCAATGAGCACTTGGAAATAGTTAACTGAAGTGGCAAATCAGTTAGCTAAATGAATTTCAAGTTAAGAGGTTGGTTGGTGGGACATGCAAGTGGACTTAGTTGTAACTGAGTGATTCGAAGTTGTAACAGAGTTGGAAATGTAGTTATGAAAGTTGTAAAGTAGTTTAACTTAGTTAAGTGAGTTAAACTAAGTTATGATAGTTGTAACTGAAGATACACTAGTGAGAGATCAAGTGAATTAATTATTAATTAATTCATAATCAATGGCCTCACATGCAATTGAAGATTTACTACTATTAACGGCATGCACGTCAGATCCAGTGGAGACCTAGTTGAGTTCTAGGTGAAAGGGCAGATAACTATCAGTTGTGACATTATCTGATTGCACACATGCAACCACACACACATTGGATGTGCCCATGAGGAATGCGCAGTCAAGGAAAAAAATATTCCATTCATTCAGGGATTGCTATCATCTGAGATTGCGTAGTGGAGGCAGGCTTTTTAGAGACAGTAAATTGGTTAAGGAACTTTCCAATTTTTGTATGACAGTGTGAGACAGTTAGCTCATGTACTGAGAGCTCTTGGATTAGATATTTGTATGTAATTGTTTCATGATCCATGATATAATACATAATAGAAGATAGTGGGGTTTTTAGCTATAAGCTTTCCCTTGGTAAATTATCTGTGTTATGTGTGATTGATATTTCTTCATGATATTGTGATTGGCGATTGTGTTTCAAATTTTGCAAAGATATGTAGAAGCTATTTTGTATTTAACAGTAGCATATTATTCTTAGATCAGGAGAATCTAGGCAATACATGTTTTGTATTAAATTTCAACATGGTATTAGAGCACAAGAAATTGAAATTTTGAAGTAGGATCTGAGTTTGTTGGTGGAAAGAATTCAAATTTGCAGAGACTTTATTGATGCTACAACTGATTCAAGATCGAAATGGCTTTCAATGGCTTGAGGTTAGATTATGCACTCGAGGGACACTCGAACTAGATTGCTTTGAAGGACACGATGGAGGTAGTACTCGAAGACAATGGCTTGAAGGAATTCATTGAAAAATATGTTCCTAAGCCAGATGCTGCAGATGCTGCTAATCTTGATGCATGGCGAAAGAAAATGGAAAACGCGAGGTGGATTATGTTGGAGGGAGTACGAGACCACATTTTCTCAAGCCTCCATGGGAAAGCCACACCATATGCTATGTGCAAGGCTTTGACGGATCTATTCCAAGGCAACAACGACCATATGAAATTGGCGCTCAAAGATAATCTTAGAAATATCAAGATGGAAAAGGGCAACAACATTCCAAAGTATCTCACGAAGTTTGTCCAATGTCGGGATGAATTAGGGAGTGTGGGAATAACTATTGCTGATGATTATTTGGTGAGCTTGGCTCTCTTGGGACTACCTAAGAGTTTGCATAGTTATGAAGACTCTGTCAAAGGACAGGAAAAATTTCCAGTTTGGGAACGACTATGGTCGATTCTGCTGCAGGAGGAGTTCAGGTGGAGCACCAGAGATGGCTCTTCATCAAAGCATGATGATGACGAGGATTGTGCTTTAGCTGCCAAGGCGAAGAAGGGGAAGGGGAAGAAATTCCATTCTAAATCTGAGTCTAAAGGCAAGAAGCTGGATATGTCCAAGGTGAAGTGTTTTCACTGTCACGAAAATTGGCATCTTGCTACTAACTATCTGTAAAAGAAGAAGAACAAGAAGGCTTTTGGAGCTGCAATTGGTGAGGCCCTTGCCTTGCAATTTGAGCTTGACTTCTCTTTGATCACATGCATGGTTTCAAGTGCATTGGGATTAGTGTGGTATTTGGATAGTGGTGCTTCCTTTCACATGATGAGGGATAAGGAAATTTTCAGTGACTTGGAGGAGAAAGATCTCCAAATGCATATAGAGATGGGCGACGACGGATGGTACAGTGCGACTGACATTGGTACCATTACCTTTTAGAGGGAGTCAGGTAAACCATTTCAATTGAAATATTTTATGCATGTTCCAGGTCCGAAGAAAGATTTGGTCTCAGTTGCAATGTTGGAGGACAAAGGCTATGATGTTGTTTTTAGCAATGGAAAAGATTCCATGCGACATAAAACAACAGGCCAAGCCAAGAGCATAGGGATTCGAGTTAAGAATCTCTACAAACTGGAGGTAGATGGATGCACTTCCATGATGGGCAAGGTGGAAAAAGTGGTGAGCCGGGATGAGGGCGAATTATGGCACAGGCGATTGGACCATCTTCATCATGGAGCCTTGAAAGTCATGCAACAAATATCTACTGGACTTCTAATGGGAACACTTTCTTAGTTAGATCAGTGTAAGGGTTGCACCATGGGGAAGTATGTAAAGTCCACCTTTCATGAGAAGGAAAATCGTGCTTTGGGGGTCCTTGAGAGAGTTCACACAGACGTGTGTGGACCGTTCTCGATTGCTTAACAACAAAAATTAACTACTATTTTATTTTTGTTGATGAATTTTCTCATAAATGTTGGATCTTCTTCATGCAGAAGAAGGATAAAACATTCTCAAAGTTCTATGAGTTTAAGGAATTGGTGGAGAAATATCTGGGGAAGCAAGTGAAGGCTTTGAGGAGCGATAATCGTGGAGAATAAATCTATAACGAATTCAATAAATTCTATAGCAAAGAAGGAATTTGAAGAGAACTCATAGTGCCTCATAACCCAGAACAAAATGGGGTCGCGAAGAGGAAGAACATAGCGATAGTGAGTGCAAAGCGAGTGATGTTGCATGATCAGGGACTACTGATGTATTTGTGGGTAGAAGAATGCAACACTACGGTTTACGTGCAAAACCGTTGTCCTCATAGAGTACTGGCATGAGTACACCTAAAGAAGGTTTTACTGGTAAGAAACTAGATGTTTCACACTTTAAGATTTTTGGCTCATCTGTTTATGTGCATGTGACCAAGGACACCAGGAAGAAGCTGGAATCGACTACTGAAGTTGGAATTTTTAAGGGGTACACAGAAACATCCCATAATTACCGTGTGTATTTTCCAAATAGTCAAATGACTGTGGTGCGACATGATATAAAATTCAATGAGGGGAAAGCCATACAATTGTCACTTGAGATGGAGCTAGACTTGGATGCAGAGGAGGAACTGTTGGTTCCCAAAGATGAGTCTCTATATGTGGATCAACCACAGGAGGATGTTCATGGAGTGGAGTAGTCCACTCACATAGAGCCAACCATCGGAACTGGCAGAAGGTGTACCACATAAGCTAATAGGCTAAAACTTGATGCTGCACAGAATGTAGGAGTCCCTAATTCACAGTGCAAAAAAAGACAGTCTCCTTACTGATTTACTGGATACATGGCTCTCATGAGAAAATGTATTGTGACTAAACCATCTTCCTTTCAGGAAGCAGTGCAGGAGCCCACATGGGTAGATGCAATGATGGAGGAGTATGACTCCATTGTCAAAAAAAGTGCTTGGGAAATTGTTCCAAGGCCGTTTGATAAATTAGTGGTAGGTTAGAGATGGATCCATAAGGTAAAGAAAGTTGCTGATGGAAGTGTTGAGAAATACAAGGCCAGATTTGTGGCCCGGGGCTTCTCACAGATCAAGGGGATAGATTATGAAGAGACCTTTGCACCTGTCACAAGTTCTTCTTCCATAAGGAACATCCTTTCTCTCTCAATGCAGATGGGCTAGCGCATTCATCAGATGGATGCGAAGACTTTGTTTCTCAATGGGATCATTGAGGAAGAGATGTACATAGAGCAACCTGAAGGTGAAAACCTATACCAAATTGTGGTGGAGGGTAAGCTTTTAATCATTTCTCTTTATGTTGATGATTTAATATTGACTGGTGATGAGTAGTTGATACACTCATGGAAGGAGGACCTTGAAAAGTAGTTTGAGATGAAGGATATGGGCCTCCTTCATTATTTCCTTGGATTGGAAATATGGCAGCGAGATGGTGAAATTTTTGTGTCTCAAGAAAAGTATGCAAGGGAGATACTGGGTAAGTTTCACATGGAGGGCTGCAAACCCATGGATACTCCTCTTCTAGGAAACTCGAGGAAAGAGGATGCTACTTCTGGAGAGGTAGTGGATGCTACTATTTATCGACGGTGAGTGGGTTCGCTAACGTATCTAGTGAACATGAGACTAGGCATTTGCTATGCGGTTAACTAGTTGAGTCAAGATATGGTTAAGCCTACCAAGCTCTTTTCGAAGGCGGGAAAGCATATCCTGAGATACCCAAGGGGAATGTCAGAGTATGGTTTATGGTACAAACAGACTGATGAGGTGAATTTGCATGGATTCACAGATCCAAATTGGGCAGGCAGCTCATCAGACAGAAAGAGCACATCAGGGGGGATCTTTAGCATTAGATCTACAACTATTTCTTGGTACAGTAGGAAGTAGAGATCCGTGGCACTCAGTTCAGCGGTAGCGGAATACATGGAAATGAGTCAAGCTTCATGTGAGGCTATCTAGATGAAAAAAATCTTGGTTTGTTTGTTTGGTTCTCATTTAGATCTGACAATGATTCATTGTGATAATCATAGTTGAATTAAACTCTTCATTAATCTTGTGTTTCAAGTTTTATCTAAGCATATAGATATCCAGTACCATCATCTTAGAGATTGTGTTTAGAGGAGAATCATGTTGCTTCAGTACATTCCTACGGAAGATCAGGATTCATATATTTTGACGAAGGCGCTCACCAGGAGAAAATTCAAATACCATAGAGACAGGATCAGGGTGAAGGATAATCGCTTTCTTGTTGAGAGGGAGTGTTGAGATTCAACAAGAAGATCCTAGTGAAAAATTATGAACCTACACTAGGATGGAGCCTCAGGATATTTTTAGGTGGATGTCTATTTATAGATGCATGTCTATTTATAGATGTATGTGCAAGTTTTATTTATAGATTGCATGTATATTTATAGATGCATGTCGACTATTATTATCCCTTAATATTAGTTGGACAATAAACAATAATATATTCTCAACGAGAACTTGGAAATAGTTAACTGAAGTGGAAAATCAGTTAGATAAAGGAATTTCGAGTTAAAAGGTTGGTTGGTGGGACATGCAAGTGGATTTAGTTGTAACTAAGTGATTTGAAGTTGTAACAGAGTTGGAAGTGCAATTATGAAAGTTGTAAAGTAGTTTAACTCAGTTAAGCGAGTTAAACTCAGTTGTGCTAGTTGTAATTGAAGATACACTAGTGGGAGATCAAGTGAATTAATTATTAATTAATTTGGAATCAATGGCCTCACATGAAACTGAAGGTTTACTACTATTAATTGCATGCATGTCAGATCCAATGGAGACCCAGTTGAGTTCTAGTTGAAAGGGCAGATAACTATCAGTTGTGACATTATTCGGTTGCACACATTCAACCACACACACATTGGATGTGCCCATGAGGATTTCCCAGTCAAGGTAAGCAGGATTCCATTCATGTAGGGATTGCTATTAGCTGGGATTGTGCAGTGGAGATAGGCTATCTATAGACAGTAAATTGGCTAAGGAACTTGCCAATTTTTGTATGACAGTGTGAGACAGTTAGCTCATGTACTGAGAGCTCTTGGATTAGAGCTTTGTATGTAATTTTTCATGATCCATGATATAATACATAATAGAAGATAGTGGGGTTTTTAGCTATAATCTTTCCTCGGGTAAATTATCTGTGTTATGTGTGATTGATATTTCTTCATGATATTGTGATTAGCGATTGTGTTTCAAATTCCGCAAAGATTTGTTGAAGCAATTTTGTATTTAACAATAGCATATTATTGTTAAATCAGGAGAATCCAGGCAATACATGTTTTGTATTAAATTTATACAAGATCATGGGTAAATCCAATAGTTGACGGACTCAGATCAAGATGGTATCAGATTTGTCTTCTTGCTGATGTGAATTGCGAGCGTGAAAAATGATTGAACGTGCAACAATGCAGGATGACAAATACATGTACGAGGCCATGCTCAGGATGTCCAAATTGATGGACATAATGTGTGATGCTTATGAGAAGAGAATAATGGAATAAGAGAAAGAAATATTAGAGAACGATGCTTCATCCACATCTTCTAGTTCTTATGCATCTTCTTCATCTCCTTCATCGTCTTCTCATCATTTGAATGAGGAGATAAACCAGAGTCTTTGGGAAGAAAATGCTAAATTAAGGAGGCTACTAAGAGAAGAGAAAGAGGAGAAGAAAAGATTGCAGCTTCAGTTGTGAGCCGCGGAAGAGGCCTTAGAGAAGTTGAAGTGCAACGAAGGCTTAAAGAAGCCATCATCACCTATTTCCGAATCAATAGTTGATTTAAACAATGTTGATTTCTCTTTAGTCTCATCTTCACATGCTATTATTTCTGTTGGAAATGTGGAGATACCTAGTACAGGAGCTGGCATGAGACTCCTCACCAAGATGATAAATAAAGGAGGACTTGGTGTCAATGGCCAAGGCATAACTCAGCCATTGGAGGTTGTGCAGAGACCTCAATTCACAAGTTTGGGATACACTGAAGGACAATGCTCGAAGGTGTTAGAAGCTTCCAATACATGGTTGAAAGCATTGTGTTATACGAAATTTTAAACTACGGATAAAATAAATTCCTTGAGTGTGGTTTTCCTATACTCAGAACAACAGAAGAAAGACAAATACTATTTTCTCTAAAACAAATAGATATACAGAAAGGGAAAGAGCCTACTTGTGAACCTTTTCGATCTCCTTCTCCTTCTGTCATTGTTGTCGTCGCTCTCAATCTAACTCAAGCTGCTAGATCAATTCCTACAATCAAAGACAGAGAACAACAAAAAATATATTACAATATACAAGTATCTACTTATCTTAATCAAATCAAACCCATTAGATCCGAGAGTACATACATCATCAAGAATACATTTAACAAGATATATACATATGTATTGAGAAAATGAAGAATGGATTTCTAGAAGTTGAGAATGTGGGAGAGCAATTCTCATTCAATATGAGTTTGCTAGATGTTGAGAATGTGGGAGAGAAATTCTCAGTCAATATGAGATTGCTAGATGTTGAGAATTTGGGAGAGCAATTCTTAGTCAATGTCATATTGGCCTTTCCCTTTCCTGCCCACTGTAATTCAAAGTAGCGTTTCAAAGTTGGAATAACTGCTTCCAAGATCCGTTTCAAAAATTGGAAACACCATTTCAAGTAGCATTTGAAAGCTCCAGATATTGAGGATGTTTCAAAGTAGCGGGTGTGCATTTCATTCTCAATTGTCCTAGGTTTTGGGCCATCCAATTCGGACCCACCATCAGCCACCACAAAATCAAAATTTGGAGGATATTCGCAAAGCTCTGGGGGGCCAAGGAGAAGCGCAACCATGGAAGTTATAGAAGAAGTTGAAGGTGAAGTTGTGATTCGTTTAAATAAATAACTCTGTGGCGAAGAAATATTTGGCATCAAACTCCACGAGATATGTTGTTGAGATTTGTTTGGGGTTAATTTCTGTTCTATTTCTTTTTTCTCCACTCCACTATATGTTGTTGAGATTTTTTGGGGGTAAATTTCAATTTTGTTTCTTTTTTCTCCACTCCACTATATTTTGTTGAGATTTTTTTTGGGTAAATTTCTATTTCTGTTTCTGTTTTTCTTTTAGCTGGTCATTTATACTTTTTTCCTCAAGACAACGAAGAAGAGGCCGCTGCGTCCAACGAATCATGTGGCAAACTCCACCATCCCAAACCAAACATTTTGGATGTGATGCCTTCACCATCCCAAACAAAACATAACATTTTGGATGTCATGCCTCCACCATCCCCATTTCTCTCTCTGCACCATTCACTTGGCTCGCAATTCCATTCTCCAAATTAATTTCATCTTATATTATGTTATATTATATGGCATTATATGATATCAAATAGTTATTATTGTTTCATCAATTTAATGTTCTAATATTCTCTCTTTCCAATGGATTTTGAATCACCCCTATGTAACGTCCCCATGGTTTTTTTAATAATTTAAATTTAATATACCTCTTAAAACCCTATTTTGGACTCTATCCTCTAGACGACCTTCGTTCTAGTGCATCTCTACACTTTAGGCATAGCCACCTTAATTGCATTGTTGGTTTAGCCATTTCATGCATGATCAATATGGAGAGACTTCGAAGGGAAAGATGCATAGTTTGTGTAACATCAAGAGGGTGAGCATTTTGGGAACATAAAAACCACTATTGTATGTGCTTTTACCCCCCCTTTTTTTTATCGTGGGTGTGTGATATTCACCTTTCATCATATTATCTATGAGATACTTTTAACTTATAACATCTTAAAATTAATTTAATTTGTCATCACCACAAATTAACTATAGTATCCAATGTCTAGAAATAAGAAAAAATTGAGATTTTTTAAATCTAAAGAGGATAGAATTACATTTTTTTTGGGGGTGGGAGACTGTTTTTTTTAGCATAAAAAAAAATTCAGGATAATGCACCAACGTGATTTTCACATCATAAATATTTGGACAAAATATAGTTTTTATTAGTATTTATTATTTATAATAATGAACATGATTAGTGAAAAAATATCTAAATATCATTTATGAACATAATTAGTGAAAAAATCATCTAAATTTTTAGATATTTTGAATCGGGGACATTATGTAAGCTATCCTACTATGACATGACACCCATGCCTATTATCTTATAACCATTTTGAAAATCATATTGTTACCATAATTTTTTTCATCGTATACTTAGTTTCATTGTATAAAATAAGTATGGTGAGTAGAATACCTTCCAAGGTTCATGTAAACATCCTTCGCTTTATTGTAGGATTTCTATATTTTCTGGGAATGCACCATCTGGTACTTAATTTATAACAGAACATTGATCTACCCATTAAATACACAACTAAGTTCTTATTATAAATCTAGGGGAAAAATATATTGATATCAATCACAAGGACACGACATATTTCCTCCCAATCATGGTTCTTCATTAAAATAACCATAGAACTTACTTGGGCTCCCATCCTAAGAAAATGGCCCAACTAGGAAAACCAAAAAATATAGATGCCTTGGACCTAATCCAACAAATATTTCCAAGGTCGGTGCTCGATATCCTTGGAAGATTTGGATCTCTAGGATCCTTCCTACACTTCACAGACCAAACACTCTAGAGTATCATACTCCTCCTGCTCCCGAACCTAGTGTTTTTGTATGGTGTGTCTTTCCCATCTCCCTAACCTTGATTTTATAACTTTACATTGAACTAAACTTCCTAAACTCAACCCTAGTCTCAAAGTGACTAAGCATCGAGATTAGATGTCTCCTCACTTTAGATCAATGGCTAATATTGAAAAAGAATCACTAAAGTAAATTAATTTATTTTTCCCAAGTTTCTATTAGCTCAATTAGCTACAAACTAATATGTGTTTTTTCCTAAGTTAGACTTAGGCTAAGTTATATTAGCAAATTTCTTACACTTGAGAAAGTGTTCTAAGGATAATGTGGATGACTTCTACACGCCTAAACACAAGGATTTTTTAAAAGTATCTACCCAAGCTACAATTTTCAACACTCTCTATTAGTGAGAGAGGTACTTCTCCCCCCCCGAAACTATCTTTGATCCAGGACCTGTATCCGCTGCTCTTGGAGCTTCTTCCTTTGAACTAGAACCTTCTTTAAAACTTGTTCTAAAAGGATCCTTGAAGTACAAATCCCCTTGAAATTGTTCCAAGAATCCTCTGTATCTTAAAAATCTTGTAAGGTCATCTCATAGCAAGATACCTTCTTGACAGAATTGGAGGAATTCACTAGCTACTCCTCCCTACCTTAACTTGAAGGCTAAATCCCTATGATCTGCTCAACCTTTAAAGGCTCCTACTTCTTTTTCCCTGTCACTATAATTTTTCTTGCCATTGATCCTGTGTTAATTCCTTCTAGAAAAATTGTGGGTTTATCTCAACCCTTTGAGTCACCCACAAAATATGATTCCAATCCCATGATTTGCATATTCTACTTCTCTCCCTATGGTAGTTGACCTGTGCCAATCCTAATAACAAGCTATACTAGTAATATTCTTTATACCATGATTTTCCATCTAAAGCCTACCGAAAATTCCACTCACAACCTACCACGGTAGATCCCCTTCCCAGTTACTCCTTGTTGGCTACTAGATTCATAACTACCTAATCATTCCCAACATGACACACTCCACATGGAATGATCCTTTATAGCCACCTTGGAAACTTTATCAATTCCCTATGCATTATATTTCCTTATGCCTCTGCAACCTACATGTTACACTCAAACCCACAGGCTTCTCCAAGCTATCGATTGGTAGATTATTTCTGATAATTTAACCTCTACTTCCTTTCATTCAATCCTCATGTCACCATTGTAATCCTAAAATCATGAAGGCTAGACCTCTTGTTTTTATTAGTTTTGTGAAACACAATTCTTTCTCTTAATTTGGTAACCTACTATGTGCTTTGTGTCTCCATTCTACCGCGTTCCTATCACACTCTTATACATGTAGCTATAGTTCAATTTTTACCAACCACACATGTGTCCTATCGGCTGATCACCGCTGTTACGATTTATAGGCATGTCAACTCACTGAATTTTCACCCTATGGGAATATCTCACTAATTGTTCCTTTGCTCGTGCTATTTTGGTGGTGGTTTTGGCTTAATCTATGGAATTTATGGTGGATCAAATCACTTTGCATTGGATGTTGCAATCGATTCCTTGATCCATAGAGATATTGTCCCATGTCTAACTCCATGATCTATGTGCTCAACTCATTTGTTCCCTCTTAGTTGTGTTATCCACTGCCACCATGTTATTTTCTCTTGAACTATTACTCCCAATTGTTGGTTGGATGACTAAATTTTCTCCGGTGGATACACACTTGTAATTGTTTTGTACTCAATTTTATTCTACTTCTTTTTCTCTTGGTATAACTAGCTAGACTTGCGTGAAGGCTCTCTCAATTGTATTCTCCCTGACACATCCATGTTGTGGGCCCCCAACCTCTACCACAAACTTTTTCCCATGTTCCTTTGCACTCATTACTTGTGGCCAATCCTTGGGCCCCTACATGCAGTATCAGTAGATGAGTGGCCTTGGAAATTGCCTAGTTGCCTTGGTGGCTAGGTGGGTCATCAAGATTTTCATTCACCAATGGCCCCCTATGCTTTCTGCACATTTTTTTTTTTTTCTATGTTAAAAAAATCAACCTTTGTTATGGTTGCAAAAGAAATTATTAAACTCAATGTCAATTTATATAAACTTGATTTTTGTTTCTCACATTTGCACGATCAACCTAGCCTAGTGATATTATACAAATCATGGCATCCTGTAATTCTGAGATCAAATTTAAGATATCTATCTCTCATGACATTTTATATTTCCTATGAACCTAGCACCCAATCCATAATTCCTAAAACACTAATCTGCTGACTAAATACATAACTAGTTTCCTAACATAAATTAAACATAAGAAAATATATTTATCTTATTCAAAAGAACATGATAGATTTCTATCCAATCACAATTATTCATTAAAATAACCTTGGAACTTAATTGGGCTCTTTTCCTTGAAAAATAGGTCAACTAATAAAATACAAAAATACAATTCCTTAGATCTAATCCAGCAAAAATTAGAGAAATTTTGAGATCTAAAATGGGCCTCCTAATAAATGTTATAAATTAATAGTGGAAATAATAAAATAAGAATGGATTAGCTCATCAATTTTGGAGGGAAAAAATAAAAACTAATTTTTAAAAACGTGAATGCAATCACAATTTCTTATGTATTTATCATTTATTGTGTAGCAAGGTCCATAAAATTATGCAACATGAATTCTTGTTGGACGATGAATTAAATTTTTCATCCAAAGAGTGCTCTCGCTCGAAATTTGAGTAAAATTATGGGGAGATAAGTTGAAAATACGAGTTGAAAAAGTATTTATTTATATATTTATTTATATTTTTACCTTTTTACTCCAAAAATGTTGAATCATGCCCCATGGTTGGCATCATAATGTTGAATCCTATGGGTTCTTATAAAGTTGATTTTAGTTGTACATTTTTGTTTTGAGGCCCATTTTTTAACTCAAAATTTCTCTAATGTATGCCCTAGATTGATGCTCAATCTCCTTGGCATATCTATATCTCTAGGCTCCCTCTTATAATTCCTTATACCATACACTCTAGAGTATCAAACTCCTCCTCTTGAGGCTAGTGTGTCTATATGGTGTGTCTTTTCAATCTACCTAGCCTTGTTTTTATAATTTTACATTGAGCTAAATCCTTAAATATAACCCTGATCTCAAATATTAAAACAAAATAACTAAAGTAAATTACTCTAATTTTCCTAAATTTCTTTTAGCTCAATAAAACAACATGCTAATGTGTTTTTTCCTAAGTTAAACTTAAGCTAAGTTACATTAGCAAGTTTCTCACACTTGAGGAAGTGTTTTAAGGTGAATGTGGATGACTTATACATGCCTAGATAGAAGGCCTATGCAAAAAGTACCTTCTTGAGCTATAATTTTCAACAACCAACATCCATTCTATGGAAGATATTATGGAAGAGCATTATGTTTATGTTATAAAATGATCTTAGTGTTTCATGTGGATGGTTCACCCATCACTATGAATGATTCCTTCTTTATGGGTGGAACATCCTCTCGAAATGTTGAAATGTTTCAAAATTGAAACATAAGTTACTTCCTAAAAATATTTCATAGTTATGAGTGACTATGACATCCTACACCCTATCATAAGGTGACATGTGGAAGCAATGAATAGTGATATGAGACATGGTAGGGGAAAACCTAACAATGTATGCCATCACATGGTTTAAGATACCTCTAATTGAATCTCCATTTAAAACTTTATTCTTGAATAAATAAATAAAACTTAACAAAAAAAATTCACATGCTACAAGTGATACATGGCATATCACGCACAAAAGTGATTTTCAATTAATGGCCCTATATTACACTGCATTTTTTTTTGCTCTCATAGCATGACTTATGTTGCTTTTTTAGAGAGGGAAGAAGTTTCATGGGTGTTTGCATTACGACCGTTTAAGGGCCTCCAAAAGTGGGATTCCTCCACTCTAATTTCCAAATTTAATTTGAGGGTGGAGGAGCCATCCATGGCTAATAAAAAAAACACCATGTAGGGGAAGAATACTATGTAGAAGAACTAGTCTAATAGGAATAAATATACTATAATTTATCTTGGACCATACCTTGAGGCTCTGGCTTCCATAATTATTTCTAAGAGATGAAACATAACTGCATATTTATCTTTATTAAGCACACCTTCAAAATTGTGGAGGATTCCTTCCCATGAATTAATCCTATGTTGTAAAAGGTTTTGGATAAACAACAACAAATATTTGAACTTCTCCATGGAATATCATTGTCATGTGCTAAAAATGCTGCTAGTATTCCATTAAATCAAGGTATCCAAGAACAGAAACATGTCTACACATCATCATCCCTTTGCAAAGAAAAATGAGAGAAAATAGTGTTTAGGAATCCTTAGAAATGGGTGTGATCTATCCTAGTGTTTACCTCTACTTTTATTCAATCATAATGAAATTAAGAAAACAAATACCTCAATTTCCATTCAATCTTAACAAATTGGTAGTAAAAAATGTGATTTCGATTTCATTAATTGATGATTTATGAAATGAGTAACATGGAGAACAATTTTTCACTAAACATAAACTCTATTTGGGTTGTTGCTTAAATCTAGGTATCCAAGAACCAAATTTCTACACATATCATCATGCCTTTGCAAAGAAAAATGAGATAGAACACTAGTAGAAAATGATGAAATTAATGACTAGGTGACTAAAAAGTTAGTCACTGCAATTATTTCAAGTGAATTACTACTAAATTTGAGCAATTTTAAGTGACTGAACTAAAAATGACTAATTTAGTCTAGAGATAAAATATATGACTAGATAATAAGTGTCTAAACTAAAAGAAACTAACTTAAATGACTAATTTAGTCCACGAATAAAATATATGACTAGATAATTAATGCAAAATAAAAAATGATTAATGAAAACAAACATTATAGTCAAAGAATAAAAATATGACCAACTAACTAATGCAACAAGTATATGAATTAGTAATTTATGCTAGTCATTTTTAGTTGTGTCACTCTGGATTTATGCTAGTCATTTTTAATTGTTTCCGAGGCATATCTAGGTCTTGACTTGATATGTATAACTAGTAGAAAATGAGAAATTAGTGACTAAAAAGGTTAGTCATTGCAACTTTTCCAAGTGAAATACTACAAAAAATGAGGAATTAAGTGACCCAACTAAAAACGACTAACATAAATGACTAATAGTCTTGGGCTAAAATATACGACTAGCTAATAAGTAATAAACTAAAAGTGACTAATGTGAGCGACTAATTTAAACTAAACTATGACTAACTTCTAATAGTGTATTAATGAGCTCTAAGTGAAGTTCCCCGAAAACAATGGGCTACCTACAACTACTTGAGTTTATTGGTAACGTTATTCATAAATTTGAAAATATTGATAACATTATTCATATATTTGAAGATATTTTCCACCTCAAGGATTAGTAGATATTACCCTTATGTGTAAACTTCATGTTCCCTTTCCCTCTTTATATGAGCGTACTTGCTTATATTAAGGAGTTCTTCAATAATTTATATTGATGTCCTCATGCCAAAATGATCACTCTATGAGTTTTCTAAATAATTAGATATATCCTACATATTTTTTCTCAAAAACAAAAAATAAAACAAAAAAATTTAATCCCAATATTAACAACTTACTCAATTAAAAAAAGTAGCCTCAATAATATCAACATAACCTACCACGTCAATTAGCATTTGAAATTTTCGGCTAATCTAAAATTAACATATTAAAACTTACTTTCCCAGTACTCTTTTTCCTTAATGATCAATATATGAGTTTTTCAAAATCATTAGATATTACCTAATCTTTTTCTTTAATGATCAAGATATGGGTTTTAAAAATCATTAGATATCCCTCTACATCTTCTTCCTCAAAAAAATAAAATTAAAATTAATCCAGTGCTCTTTTTCCTTAATGATCAATATATGTGTTTTTCAAAATCATTAAATATAGCCTACTCTTTTTATTTAATAATCAATATGTGGGTTTTCAAAATCATTAGATATCCCCTACATATTTTTCCTCAAAAAAAAAAAAATTTCCAAAAAGAAATTAAAATTAACCCAAATATTAATAATATTAATAACATGATCAAATAGAAAAAAATTAACCTCAATAATATCACCCTAACCTACCATGGAAATTGACATTTTTGGATTAGCCTATTAAAACTTACTTTCCCACTATTTATATCACCCTAAACTACCATGGCAATTGACATTTTTGGATTAGCCTATTAAAATTTACTTTCCCACTATTTTTTTTCCTTTGGTTCTCACGTTGGAGATAGTTCGATACTCTTTGGATTCCACTGCAATTGACATTTCGATTAGCCTATTAAAATTTAATTTCCCGTTCCTTTGGTTCTCACGTTTGGGATAGAGTTCGATACTCTTTGGATTCAGTTGCAAGAGGAGTTTCGATGCTCTTGGATTCATCTGCAAGAGGAGTTTCGATGCTCTTGGATTCATCTGCAAAATTTTGGAGGACATGATACATTGGATTTCGCTACAAAATTCAGGAGGAAGGTGTGGATCAATTGTTTAGGATGGATAAGGTTTTAGAGAAAAAGGAAGGTGAGAAGGAAAGGGGTTCGAAACCTCAAAAAGGAAGGTGAGAAGGGTGATGCTAAAAATAGTGGGAAGTCCTGTGAATTCAAAATAGCAAGGAAGAAGGTGATTTCAAGGAAGAGTGATTTTTTTCATAATACACCAAATCAATCTGATGAGCTTAAATGAACATTTGAGCAAGGTATGGAAAAAATAAGAATTCCGGATGCCAAATGAGGAGTGATAAATTGACCCAAAAAATCTGGATATCATGAGTATTATCACTTAGGGCACATTTGGGACTGTTAAAATGTTAAAACTTAGAGCAGCTATCCTGCATGATGTTCTTGATGCAATGCCAGGTGATTTTAATTTTTTCCTTCTTTGATAACCTCCAAGAAATGGAGCACATCTTCTCTGAATGCTAGAACCTTCAAGATTCTTATTTTTAGTCTCAAACTGACATTAATGGATAAAATATGACTATATTTTTCCTTGTTTATAGACCAACCCAAACTATCCCTGAATTTGGATGGTATTGATAAATTGTTTAGCTTCTCCTAATAGGAATATGGCATCCCCATCCCCAAACTGTAGTTGAATGGTAGAATCAAAATCTGAAGAGATCAAATATTAAATTGGCTCAGGTGAGACTTCATTCTCTTTCTTTTTTGATAATATTTCTCAAAGTATATGCTAGAATGATAAGAAAGTGGGGACAAAAGGCAATCATTTCTTGATCCTCTTAGCACTCAGTCAAAATTGTAATGTTCCTCATTAACCAGAAGTACACAGGAAGAAATTGAGATGCATTCAAAATTCCATTTCACCACACTCATTGAATCCAAAAGCCTGAATGGTTTTGATGAGAAAGTCTCAATTAGACTTACCATATACTGGAATCGAGGAAAATTCATAATATATTTATACTCAACGGTTCTCAATTTTTTTTGCGTGGAGAATGAATATTTATATTTCCATAAAGTCAACATAGTTGAATTAGCATCTCTAATAATCTATTTGCCTTTCTAAGGTTATTTTTCCTACCCCTGTTTATCCATTTGTTTCTCAAAACGTAAAAAACTCAGCTCTGAGTTTTATTATCATTGTGCATACCACTTTCAAACATGCTTGTAGATGCCCAACATGAAAATTATTTAATCCTTGAAAGTTCCAGCGGTTACCTTCTAACTTCATTGGATGTCCATGGCATGATGGTGAGGACTCCATCACTCGTCTACTTTTCATACCACTTCAAACTGATACTGAATGAAGGTATTCCAGAGGTTTATACCTCTAATATCTGTCTTGGTTACCTTCCCATTAATGAATTCCATCTACCCAATTTTTGTCTATCACCTCTCCCAACCTTATCCCTACATGAGCAATCCCCACCTTGTAGTGGATTTGTCTCCCTTATTATTAATATCATCCTTGTCAGAGAGTTGTTTCACATTCCTAGAAATTCCATTATTAAGGAGGTGAGGGGGTACTTATGGGCCTTCACTTCCTTAATCACATTGTTAATCTTAATAAGCTCAAGGCCTGATTCTCTAACAATGGTTTGGTTGGCTAGCCAATCCACCAACTTATTCTATGACTTCCTTGTGTGTGAGAACTTGGAACTTAGAAGGAAACCTCTATTCATTGTAAAGCCCTCAGAATCTATCATATGTTGCCATCGGTGAACCGGTTATTGACTTTGGTTTTCTTGTTCAAGATGTTAATTATAAATTTGGAGTCTGTCTTATTTTTCAATCCTTTGGAATCCTTAAGATTTTATTAGGGTTATCCCCTCAACTGAGGAGGCTTCTACGTCTGCTAAGGCTCCTTATTTCTTTGTTTGACTTCCCATAATTTTTTTTCCCTGTAAAAAAACATATCACTCTCCAGCATGGAGAAAAGGGTAAGATATTCCTCAGGGCTCAAGATTGTTCAACAAGAAGGCTTGAAGCCATTGCAACAATACACTTGATATGAGCTCATCATATCACCAGTGGGAATTGAACCTGGTTGGGGAGGATAATAATCATTCCTCCTAACCACCCGAAATAAACCCAATTGACACTTGACTTCCTATAATATGAAGTCTGTAATACATTTATATAGTTTCACGATAACCTCTGATTTCCATGTGGGGTTGGTCATTTTCAAATTAGCTCCTAAACTCATTGTTTCAAAGGGGTGACAGTTATAAACATTTCATTCCATGATGCCCATACCTATTTTTCAAAAAAACACTGTGTCAGGATGTAATCATAGGTTTCTTCATCCCTTTAACGTCCATTAGACTTGGTTGGGCACTGTACACTTCTTCTCTTCAATTTTTCTTGTGTAATTATTTTTCCCTTTCATTTCTATCCACTGAAATGCTGCAACTTTGGGCCATATTCCTAAGTACCATATTTTCTTCTAGGATTTAATCTAAGAATCTGCTACTCTTTTAATAGAACCATGCTAGATCTTTATTTAAGTGAGTAGGGTCCTCTTGATGTGGGATTTCAACACAAGACTTCTTATTCGCTTTGGAATTTAGTGAATATAAATCATAGAGCCTCCTTGATTTCCTTTGCCTCATCAATTGAGAGTCGAGACATTTGTTGGTCATGTTAAAGGATATTTCCATTTGATTTTAGTGATAAACCCCAAAAATTTTGTTGGGACTGATCCAATAATACTTTGTTTTGGTTCATCCCAAATTAATCATAACCTTTTTTATTTTGTCCAGAGCTTGGATGCTTCTGAGAGGTTGGTCTCCAACCAATGCATACTCCCAAAAGTCTTCCTTTTCTCCATGTTGGAAATCTTGGGAAATCCAACTATCTGTTAAATTTTTTTGGATCATATTATTCCTTATGCTTAATCCTTTAGGGACATCGTGATTTTAGGACTCCCATAAGGTGGACAAGTTCCATATTCCCCATGTATCTTTTTTCGTTAAAATTTTGACACACAGACCGTTTTTTGTCAGAGTTAAAGCACCAATATACTCTTAAACATGGATCTTTGTTTACCAGTCTTCTTATCCTTGCTTCTCATTCCAATTTAGGCATAATTATATGTTTCCAACCTATCAGGTTCCAATTTTTCTCCTTTAATGCCTCTTGCCATGAGAGTTTTATTAACTTTATTTCTCTCCAAGAGAACTGATCTCAGGGTCAACATACTGGAATTTTAGAAGATGGACATCGCTGATAACTAGTAGATAAGGTTAATCTATTTTCCAGAGAGAAACACATGGAGCTTTGTTTACCGGTATTCTTATCCCTTCTTCTCATTCCAATTTAGGCATAACTATTTTTTTCCGACCTATCATATGGTTTTTTTTCTCCTTTCATGACCCTTGTCATGAAAAAGTTTTATTAACTTTATCCCTCTCCAAGAGCATTGATCCCAGGGTCAACAGATAGGACTTTTATAAGATGGGGATAGTTGATAAGTTAACTAATGGATAAAATGTGAAGGGCGACACAACAAGTGTATCAACCACATAGTATTATGAAAGAACTCTTCAACCACCATCCAACTTCCAATATGAATGAAACAAGGTTGCCCCCTATGGATTAATTGCCCATGTTTACCCATGACTCCATATGATTACTTTGTTGAGGGAAAATATACTTTAATATTTCTCAGATTGTAGTTCCTAATCTTGCTTCTATTTGGAGGTCAAAGGTGGCTTTCATTAGATTTTAGAGGCGATGATTCCCAATCCTAGGGTGTTTTTATTGCAAGACTCAAGTCTAGCCATGTTTGATTGACTAAGAAGATAGATAAGCTCATATGGTTAAATAACCCTTTTAGGGTTTATACCCCAAAATCTAGATATATTGCTATTAGTTTAGATGGGAAGAAGAGGAATCATGTGTGGTGGAGGAGAGTTAGGATATTTAAATATCCCTCAAAGTCTTGATTTTTATGTGGTTTGCACTAAAAAAAAAGACTTGAATTAGTATAATCCTTTGAGAATGAATAGAGAAAGATTCGATAGGTGAAGTTTATGCAAGGTATGTGAAAATACCAATAAACATCTTTTCATGGACTATAACTACACTATGCAAGTTTAGAGGGAGATTAAACATTTGACTAGGTTGAAAAATGTCTGAATTGGTGGCATAGTTGAAAATTGTCTAAAGGGTTGGTTTCATAACTCTTCAGTGAAGGCTTACAAAGAAATTCATTAGATCCTAGCTTGGGTATTTAGCAAGCTAGGAATGTCAACTTATTTAAAGATAGGAAAATTCTTCCTATTGAATGTTCTTTTCCTATTTGATGTGGTCTCAATTATTTAAAAGAGTTTTCCTTAGACGAGAGTACATGAGCCTCCTAGGCAGATTGTTGTAGAAGTGGGTAAGGACGGTGAATGGGCATATTTTGATGATGACCCTTAGTTCTATGGAGTAGGGAGAAGTGTTTTATATAGTGAATCTCATAGCATTAACTTTAGAGTCAGATTGGGGCATCAAACCAATTATCATGTTCAACTAATGGCTCTAAAACTTATCAAAAATAAAAATAGGGCATGGACTGGCTGTGGTCCACGAAGTGATGCTATAGTCCTGGTTTCCCATTACTATTATATTATATGGCGATGAATCCTATGAAACCAACTTCACTGCACCATTAGGAGCAAATTATTTACTATACAAATATCAATATAGCAATGAATGAGAGCAGAGTAGAAAGACAAATAAATTACAATAAAAGAGATAACAGATTGTTGAAGGTTACTTACTACAACAAAGGATAAAATGCATAATGTAAGAGAGACATACAAGATATTGAGACCATAAGTAGCCAAGGAAGTAGCCAATTCATCCCTTAAGAATACACCCTAAAAATGTGTGCAAAATGGTAACTTGGCCATTGTAAGTTACAACAAGCTCTAGCAAATGGAGTGGCCTTAAATAATGTGCTAAGGTGCCAACTAGGGGAGCACTCCTTTGATCTTGGTGATTCATCACTCATCATAAATGAAAACCAATTACAAGCTCAAAATAGGAAAGGCAGATAAGCCTCTTTCTCAAACAACCAAACTATCTCTCCATACTCTCACCCATATCACTATTAGTAAGTCAACAAACCCCCAATAGATCAGGGTGAGCTAGCGCATACTCTCCAAGGAAGTAGCCAATTCATCCCTTAAGAATACATCCTAGAAATGTGTGTAGAATGGTCAACTTGACCATTGTAAGTTACAACAAGCTCTAGCAAATGGAGTGACCTTAAATAATGTGCTAAGGTGCCAACTAGGGGATCACTCCTTCGATCTAGGTGATTCATCACTCATCATGAATGCAAACCAATTACATGCTCAAAATAGCAAAGGAATCTAAGGCTCTTTCTCCAATGAACCAACTATCTCTCCATACTCTCATCCATATCACTATTAGTAAGTCAACATACCCCTAATAGATCAAGGTGAGATAGCACATACTCTCCAAGGAAGTAGCCAATTCACCCCTTAATAATACACCCTAAAAATGTGTGCAGGATGGTTAGCTTGGCCATTGTAAGTTACAACAAGCTCTAGAAAATGCAGTGACCTTAAATAATGTGCTAAGTTTCCAAGAAGGGTAGCACTCCTTCGATCTAGGTGATTCATCACTCATCCTAAATGCAAACCAATTACAATCTCAAAATAGAAAAGAAAGCTAAGTCTCTTTCTCCAATCACCCAACTATCCCTCCAACTATCTATAACTAACCCCCCCCCCATAAATGCATCAACCACAAATAAAAAATAAAACAATTACATTTGTTAGGAAATGAAGCAACCTAAGGTTGTGTGCCAAGTGGAATCCCCTTTAAAATAAACCTCTTGACCATTGAAATGAGTTGCACCCTACACAATGAGGCCCAACGTATTAGGCCATTAAACGCTTCTCTAGAAGAGATCCTTCTTTGTACAAACAAATCAGATGAAGGTGAACATAAGGAATAATACGCTACTTGCTGGTTTTTTCTTTTTAAATCTACACTTAACTCTTTCTTAATTTGACGAGTGTCACATTGGAGAAGGGGATATACTAACTAACGAAAATGACTTCCATTTTCTGTTCTAGAATAGCAATAGTCTTATGCCAAATAGGCCTCAAAACCTTGCATCAGATCACCTGCTAAGATTGGCCATCATATAGCATAATAGCTCCAGAGGAAAATTTTCCTATCATTAATAAACCACACCATGAGGAAGTACTTATGTGTTATTTTATGTTCTAGGAGTATTTATCGTGTTTTGCTGTAAAATTGTATATACCATGTTTTGCTGTAAAAGGTGTTTGTTGATAGATAGTCAGGGTCACTATCATCATATGTTTCCTTGAGGCTTGAATTCCAACCATAAAATGTTTGTTCTTTAGAAATTCCAAAATATACCATGGTTGCTCTCATAAGACAGTTTAACAATATATTGGCAGACTTAATGCTACGATGTACAACTGGTGGTACAACCCCATAAAATAGTAAAATACTAAATTTCAGCTGATCAACAGCTACAGGCTAGTCAAAAAAACTTGAATTTGGACCCATTTCAAGAGTCATTTAGACTTGTAGATACAATTAGCTAGCATGATAGGAACAAGTCGTAGGGTGCATGCATGGCTGCTCCAACAACGGCACTACGTCAAGCCCTACAAGAAGCCATTTTAGCATGTTCATCTTCCATATTTGATGCCATTAAAAGCCTCTGAAAAATATCAGCCTAGTCTCCACCTCCAAGTTTCACATCCTAATCACTGCAATGCTATAATGAATGCCCAAAAATGCAAATTCATTTTGAAGAGTAACAAGAGGCTTCCCTTTTATCTTACCCCAGTCCCCAACACCATCTAATATTGCACCATGTCCCTATCCTTGACCTCTGTCCCAAGAACTGCTGGTCTGACAAAGACGGAAAACTCCATAGACATCTCCATTTTTCTATTTTTCATGATCATCCCATTCCTCACAACTTGAAGGCCTCCACCACCCACTAAGTGCTCTTTTTCCTATCTAGGGTGCTCTCATGATTCATTACTTGTTCTTGCATACTACCACGGTACCACCCTCTATGATTTTTGTGGACAACCTCTAGTGTGGATCACTTTACTTCCTTTTTATTTCTATATATTTTGTAGTTCATGCTTGAGAGGGTCATCAGTATCATGAGCACTAGTAGCACTGTTGATGGGGAAGCCTCTTAGGTTGATTTTCTCAAGCATGGTATTCATCCCCTTGAATCCCACGTTTTTGATTTGTTTAATCACGTTATTTTTTTTAGGTTTCTCTTTGTGATGGCCCCACCATATCATCCACTCCAATTTTAAGTTGGGGGTTTCTTAAGACCAAAAGAATTATCAAACCATCATGATTTCACACAATTTTCCATGCTCTATGGTACAATACCCCACGTGATTATTAAATGAGCTAGAGTGGAGGAACCCTAGAGATAGAATGTAGCTAGGGTTCTACAAGAGGTACCAAACTACTGACCACATCTTTCACACTTTGTGCCATTATCAGAGAGGCCCATCATTTCTTTTTGAAAATATTTTGTTGATTTGTTGACTTTTGTAAGGTTTTTGACTCCGCCATGAGAGAGGCCTTGTTTTAGAGGTGATACGACATTGAATTGTATCACAAGACTATATGAGTCAGTGCTTGGTCATTTGTGCACTATCGACATATTTGTGCACTATCAACATCTTCTTAGACTACCTTAGGAGTACTATAGATGTCAAATAGGATTTCCCTCTCTCACTAACTCTCATTCGGTTCTATATCGATGAGATGGACTCCTTTCTTAGGAGCACATATAGGGTGGTGCTGATTGTCTTCTATCTGATTTCTTGATCTCCTTGCTTTTATTTTTCAACAACATGATCCTCTTAGCACCTCACCTAAGGGGTTGTAGAGACAAATTGAGGCCTTCTCCAACTCTTGTGATATTTTATAGTTGAAATTTGAACTTAGTAAGACTAAGGTTATGATCTTCAACATGTCTCAGCATTCTCTCTTTGACTACCAGTTTTACGTTGGAGGGGATGGGATTCAGATTACTACAATATACACATACTTAGGGGTCAGATCTTAGGAGTCTAGATTAGCTTGAGGCATGATTTCTAGCCCCAAATTAATAAGTAATATGGTTTTCTTGGCTAAAGAGATAGTGCTCTAGGACATCTCTTTCAAGATGCACCTCTTTGGACATGATCATTAGAGCCATGACCCGTTATGGCTTTAAGGTTCAGGGACCTGGCTTGATTTGGGTTGATTGGGATAGGATAGAGAGATTCTAAAACTTTATATTATGAAGCTTCATCTGCTGCTAACATTTAATTCCTCAATCTATCATCTAGGTGGAGTTTAGGGTATTGCTTCAATAGACCCCTCCTTCGTGTAATTGTTGTGGGTTCTTCTTAACTGCTTCAGTTAGTGGTCGTTTATATCAATCAACTTGCCCTTTTTAGGTAATATTTGGACACTCTAGGTCAGCTCCTACTATCTAAATGTGACTTAACCTAGGAGATTAGAGATGATATCTACAAACTACAACCAAATCACTTGGATTTCCCTCATTGAGGGCATTAGCATGAATATGTCATTTTATTATTTTGAGTTCTTTATGTAGCTAAGTGCCTATCTATAATAATAGAAATTGGATTCACATCCTTAGGATTACCCTTGGTTCATTCAGATTGGGCTCCCACTAGCTTTGGTTTGAGATATCTCACTGCATCACACACCTCAAATGGAATTTTCAGCTATGTGATTTACAAGAGATCAAGTTGGGGGAGCATATTGTCTTCAAATGTTCCATCTATTAGGAGATAGCATCACTACATATTTATTGGACATATTATTGACTGATAACACTTGTTGTGTGGTTTTTTTGTGACGAATTACATCTTTTTCATCAATTTTAAAGTTATGTTTGTTGCCTAGAGTCTATAGTCCAGGGATTAGGAACTAGGTCTTGCCTCGTTTTCCATTTTAAATCTTAAAAGACAAAAAAAAATATCATTTTGAAAATCTGTTTTTTAGCATTTGAAGGACAAATCTGTATGATTATCATGGATACCTACCTTATGTTGGAGGAGATCTAGCCTTATGCAAGAAGGATGATCACCAAGGTCACAATGGGTGATTTCCTCAAGTAACTTTTGGGTTTGTAGTTGATAATTGAATCTATATTTTGAAGTACAAATTTTAGAGGTAGCATTAATGAAGTGCTTTTCTCCTTGGATTTATGGAATGATTTTTTCCCAACAACTTTGCAAATTATAAATTTATATTTTGTCTCATATCATTTTTAAATGCCTTTCTCTTTCAAGACAATACTAGTTAGCAACCCTAAGGGCTATTTTTGAAAATATTCTGAATCTTTGCAAACCAACATCTCTGTGGAAGTGTTAATGGTTTAGTTTTGGATCTCTTTCTGAAGATATTATCAACCACCACATGTTATTTATTTTGAATAAATAACATGAGAATATACATAAATAAGATAGAAATAAATAACTCTTTTATAATGTAAATGATACTATGTAAAGACCAAATTAATTGTGCATCAAAGTTACTCGTTTGACAACATGCATTGTTTATGGTCTTTGGAGCAGGTTTCATCTTCTTCAAGAGTTTGATGATGAGAAAAGAAGTTGTTGAAGATGCCTAGTCGGTCATAATAGGCAGTGGTGGAGAACTCATCCCAATGACATTATGGTTGATACTTGTCTGAATGATGATCACGGAAGTTACTCTTGAATTGTAAATATGTTGAAGGTTCTAGCTTGATTATAGAGTAAATTTCTGCTCTTCTCCTTTTTGCTTCATTGAAGAAAAACAAAAATAGTGGTTTTGAGTCCTTTATGCAATCTTATTCTAAGAGTTGAATTCTTTTTTTGAATGTGTTGTGTTGGTTTTCAAAAATTGCTTTTGATTGGCAATGAATAATGCACTTATAGCTTCTTTTTAAATTTCACTTTCAACCATTTCTTGGTACTTTTGAGGGCATTCATCCAAAGAGTGGTGTTCTATGTGAGTGAGGAGGATATGAATCATGATACGGTAAGACATTCATTTTGTTAAAGTTACTACGATTAAGAAGTATTGGCCATAGTTAAGAGGTTTTGATTGGTGAAATGTTGTGAGTTAATGAGATTTTCTTTATAGGTTAAACCAAAAACTTGTTTCTAAAACATTTGAGGCACCCTGAGGGGGATATAGATTCAGAAAAGTGCTTTCAATTCTTATTTACTCGAGTAGAGGACCTGTAATTATTTTGGTAGTTCATCTTAGCATAGATGATAAGAAACATAATATGATATTTACTAATATTTTTGAAAATAATATATGGGTGGAAATAATTTGGCATCTTTTAGAAGCCTTTCTTTGAATCACTTCACTTGATTTGCTAGTCTAAAAGGCTTTCTAGCATCCAAATTTTTTGTCTATCTCACCATTGGGTGAAATCGACTAAGCCATAAATACCCTCTCCAATGGGAACATTATTTGTTCCAATTTCAAATGAGAATGTATCAATAATATGAGACATATAATTGACTTATAAATCTCTAGATTCATTGCCAACATTTTCCACTTTATCATCCCCTCATTGGAAACGAAAGAGATTTTTACAAACTGATCAAAGAAGGCCTATCAACATGAAGACTATTATGGTGAATGCAACTATGAAGTGGAAAATACATACAATATGATAAATATTTAGATATATCCTTAGCTCCTTCAACATAAAATAAGTGCCCTGATTAAGCATACCTTCATGGACCACCACCCATATTTCCCTCCAAGTCCCAATTGGTTATCGAACTAATTGTAATTTTACTCAACAGCTCAAGCGTAAACAACGTAAGAACCTGGAGCTACAACTGGGGATGATTGTTCCACAGATATGAAATCGCCTCTAATATAAATGAGATGCATTCCATTGTTTGGTAAGATTACCATCAAAGCCAAAATCAAAGGAAAAACCAAATGCCAGAGATACAAAGCCACCCATTTCAATTGATCCAGATGCGATCCAAAAGGAAGCAGAAATAAATCTTCTTCTTGTCCCTTCTTCCCCTAGTGTTTCTCTTTATGCATTGAATCCATTTCTTTCTCCTTCTCCCTTACACCCTTTTTTTTCGAAATTCAACCGTCCCAGTCATATCAAGGCTTTGTGATTTCAGTTTTTTTAAGCAGCAATATATATAGTAAGTGGAATGGTAGTTAAGTGTTGGAGCTCACTAGCACCATACTTGGGCAATGTGATTTGTTGTCCACAACTAGAGACAATGTTCCATATCCTTATTGGGAAGTCCAAAAAAATCAAGGTATGGCTTATTTGAATATAACAGTTGCAAATTATTGATTTTTAGACGTTCAAAATATCTTGAAAAGTAAGGGTGAAAATGAGATTCTTCCATTGATTTGTTCTGCTCAACGATCAAATCTCACTGAAGGCTCTAGTCCTATTAAGAGCATAAAATAATTTGAACAACAAATTAATGGGAGTAAAATTTTGACTAGTTGCGAAACAATGGATCTAGTGAAAGAATGTTGCAACACTAATTATCAACCTGCCATCTCAAAATTTGCAAGAATACTTTCTTTGAAGGTGCCTAGGTTATTTATTCCAGATGATGTGTGAGTGTCACTTGTTAAACAACCTGTAGTGAATCATTTTGAGAGTGTTTTCTTTCAATGGATGACGAGCCATATTACCTCTAAAAAATCCAAATTAGTTCTCAGAGTTCTTTTCAATTGCAATGTGAATAGATTATGTTATATATTTTCCATAAACCCTTTAAATTTGGCAAGAAATTGTATTTTTTCAATATTGACTATTTTAGGCTAAGGCCAACCTAGTCAGCTTTCTTGGACTTTTGGCCATGTTATTAGAACCCCATTGTTGAGGTTCCTAGTGTAGTCAATGTTATTTATCCACATTGTGTTCACTATTTAAAATGCTAGTGCAACCCACACCTAATCCAATATACCATCTTTTCGACATGAGTAGTTGATCCACATAATAATTTTGACTAATCAATACTCGTTAAATTGTTCTATGTCAATTTTTGATCTTTGGTGATGTTATTAGAACCCCATTGTAGAGGTTATTAGTGTGCTTGATGTTCAATGTGATCAAATTTTATAGAGCTTTTCCAACTTTTAGTGGTATGTAGAAGTAATTGATTGATTTCTAGTAATAAAAGTTTGTTCCAATTATATAATGTGCGAGCTTTTAAAAGCCTAAAAAAATCTCTATCACTTTTCAGATAATATCATTGGATTGTTTAAATATATAATCACAAAATGGTCTGCATTTTTTGATGCATTGGTGAGAAACCAGTTCTCATTCTCTGTATTTCAGGACTGATCCTTGAATCCCTAGTTATTAGTGAGACACCAATCCTCATTTTCTGCTCAAATTCTGCTACCTTTTTTTCCAGTGCATTCTTCAAGCTAGCAATATGCAACATCAAATATCAGGAAACCTTTGAGTGCTCTAGAGGACAACATTCATTATCAACATTCTTCAACTAATCATAGGTCCTCAAGCAAACAAACCAAAATATCCCTTGTTTTTAGTCCTTTTGATCCATAGAGAACAAATAAGACTATCATTCAGAAAGCAACATATTTTTCAAGAATAATTCTAACACAAACCTGTTCTTTCAGCTCCCTAACCTCACCACTTTCCTTGTTGGAATGTGCAGCACCAAGTTCAACTGTTGCAACCCTCTCTGCAAATTTTAGAGTGTCAATCGTCTCCCCATGTGCATCTAATTCATGACTTATGTGCACAAACATTAAAGTTTTTTCCTGCCCACCTTAAGAACAAATTCCAACATCATTACCACCCCAGACTAGAGAAAAGTGGTAGTTTCCTTCCATAACTATTCATTAAGGAAAATATTGAATTTTTTACCTAAATAATCCTAAAGCAGTTGTGTGAGCTTGTTGTTTTGGTAAGGAACATGGGACCTCTTTTGTGCAAGAGCAACAATCACATCTCCTAAAGCTGAAAGTGATTTGTTCATATGATTTTCCTCCTTTAACCTATCTCTGATGGCCTTGGATTTGTCAACTCTCTCACTTCTAGAAAGGTCAACAAGATGAAGACACCCTCGAAGAATTGTTCCAGAAGTAAGATCTCTGCCCTGAACATGCACTATCAAAACACTACAAACAAAATAACGTTTTTATTTTTTGAAGAAAGGTTTGAAGAGAGGCCAATATTATTGAAATTATCTGAAGATGTTGTTTAAAACCTATGCGAACGGTTGCTATGATCATTCAGAGAAGTTGCTCCCACAACACGGTTCTTGTGTCCAAGGTTCATTAACTCCATCACAACAGATGTAGATGCAACGAGTATTAGAATTGCATCTGGCACATTGAGTCCATTATGTTGTGAATTGTCGTGGATTTCCAATGTGCTATGAGTCAAGGATTATTTTATTCTAAGAAACTAAAATCCAAATATTTAAAAACAAGAAAGACAACTCCATATGATTAAGAAGGATATATTTTATTGGAATTGTCTGAAATAAGAAGATCCCGGACTTGTTCATTGTATATTTCAATCATTTGAACAACAACCTCATATATAAAGGTATTGTTTCTTTGTTTTGATATCTGGAATAATTTATTCAAGGCTTGATAGTTCACACCCCAAATCTCCTCTGTAATCACATTAGGACCAGTCTAGACGAGCAAGGCACAAAAATTAGAGAAAAGTATTTCTAGGCAAGAATTTATTTAGCAGTGAACTCATTCCCTTATTAGTTTTGCAAGACAGTGCTTCAATCTGCAATTGACTAACTAGAAGATGGTTTTTATTACCATTGTGTATGTCTTTCCAGAACCTTTTTGCCCATATGAAAAAATGCAAACATTGTAACCATCCAGAACAGCCCTTATCAATGGCCTGGTATCCAAAAACACTTCCTCTGCAATCCAACATGAATAATGTTATGATTTAAGAGATTTCACCTTACAATCATGTAAAAATTTTTCAACACTCTAAAAAGAGAGCTAGCCTTGAGTAGCAGATGCTCCAAATACTTTGTTGAATGTGCATGATTTACGTATATCCTTTCCTTGCTCTGTAGGATTTGCAATCATAATTTGATCATCCTCCCCAATATAATCCACTGTACTCTGACAATTGGTTTGGCCAGGAAAGAATGGTCTGAATCAGAAATACACCCTTATGATTCCTAAGAAGAATAAGAAACACAGACTCAGCATGAATTTCAATATACAAAAAAACATAAATTTGTTACCCTATCAAATGGCATCTGTTGTGCTTTCACTACCAGCTTGGTCAAGAAAGTATGCCCTGCCTCAACTTCTAAGTTTATTTTTTATAAGTAGAATAAGATAACACAACACCATGGAATAAGAGGCTAGAGTGAAAGCAGATTACATAATTTGATATTCTCTCCCAGAATTACTAATGCTAATTGTCCAGGCCCGAGGCAAGTTCAAACACTCAATTCAAACACAGAGCTCACATTCACAGGAAGATGCAGCATAGATAAGTTGTTCATACATCTGCACCTATCTAGAAGAAATCTTATCTAGTTCATTCATCCATCTCCTACTCTACTGAACCAACCTCGTTGCCAACTTCCCAATTAGTCGTAGCACAAGCTTCTTTAAATGCACAATCAACTGCCCTTTTCTAGCATTTTTTTGGCCTTTATGTTCCTACTACAGGTCGTGGATATGTTCCCCCCACATCGAATTAGCTAAAACTATTCATTCGCACTGAATTGTGAATAAATATGCAACAAATTTGATATATAAAATTTTAAGAGACTCCTGATTCCTACTCCGTTATAATATTTTTGAGACATGTCAGTTAAACTATAACACTATGACAGAAAAACATAAAGCACACCTTTTAGATCCTGAACTTGATTGTATAGTTGTTGATTTTCCTCTAGAAATTTGTGGTAGCCTGATGCAACCTACTCTAGTCCACGCATATGCTTTCATCTATAGAAAAGAAATACAGTCAAAATTGATGAATGCAGAAAATCATGGTTCAAATAATAAAAATGTTTGTGCAAAGCTCACCAAGATTGTACAATTGTTTATTCCATTCCATTTTCATTGATTGAACACCTTCCTTCGTGTTATATAGAATTCATTTCAGTTCCTGCCGATTTTAAGGAAAAATCAGAAAAATCCCTATGTTTGAATCAAAATCTCACACACTCTTATAAGATTTAAATACTTAGTCCAATTCCCCTTTGTTGGAGATCAAAATGTGTTTGCATATTTGGAACAGTTTTTTCATCCTCATCTGCATCACTTGACCTATTAGAGAAGAAATCCTCATGTTTTCCTTGTCTAACACCATAAATTTCCTCTTTTCCCTCATCTTTGTTGACATCAACTTTTAGATTGAAGTTTCAGTACTGGATGTTAATTAAAAATAAACATCTATTACAAGTATTTAATGATGAACACAACAATATTGCAGCTCAAGCTTAGCTCTATATTTATCAAAATCCATTTCAGTAAACATCTGTAGTCAGATCCATTTTAGGCATTGAATTTTAGCTTTTCTGTAGCATAAGATTTAACTTTTTATGTATTCGCAGATAATTATATCCTAGCAACTTGAAACTAAAGTAACTTTTACATATGCTGCAGTAGGGATTTTGAGCAAACCTTGGGCTCTCTTGAAGATGTTGCTAGTGCTGCCAAAATTTTTGACTTTGGGAAAGACTTTCCATCCCCATTAACAACAAGGTCATGTACTACCTTCTTCAAATGCAGGCCACAATAACACAGCTGATGATAATTCACTTATTAAATTACTTTTCATCTATTTCTATGCATTTCCAAAGAGCCTCTCTTGTTAACTTTTCACATAGAGAAAAATAATTGATGTGGAAGCATGATATTGTCGATTTAGTAATAAGAACCACTTGCTCTATGCTAGAATTCAACTAGTTCCACATTCACAGAAGCTTTTGCCTCCAAAAATCCTATACCAGCTAATTAGTGAATATGGTCATTAGAATAACCCAACCCTTTAGCCCCTTGACTCCTATGGTCTATGTTAGGTAATTTTTTAAATCATGTGAAATCACTCATTAAATGAATTAGGTTCTTTTTTTTTTATATGCAGAAAATATTCCAATTTAACCAAACATTTCAAGTGTTCTCAATATTTCCCCTTTCCAATGGAAAAAGATACAATAATGAGCCATCACAGGATAAAGTTAGGCTATAAAATGAAATATTCCTAGAGAAACACCATAAAATGTGAGAAAGGTATAATGATGAGTCAGAATAGGATAAGGTTACATTATAAAATGCAAGAATCCCTGAGTTACACTGCAAAAAATTGTCACCAGTCTGTTACAACACCCTCCAAAACTTAGGTGTAATCATAGAACCCAGGAGCATACAAGCTAAACATGTAAAATTATCATTTGAGAAAATCTGATTTGCATGGTACAAAGCCCCAAAGAGAAAAAATCCTCAAAATTATAAAGGAGACTCAGTAGTATACTTGCTCGCCCTGAGTCGTTAAACACTGCTCAAACTCTTCCATTACTTTTGCTAACATAGATTCCACAAGCTGATAGAAAACCACAGGAGTATTAAAGGATATCAGTGAACATCACAGATATGTAGAGGCAATAAAAGTGAACATCTTGTTATTTTCGAAGAAAAAATTGAAGAGCTTACTGTAGGCACTTCTTCTGGTTTTTTGTCCGAGAGAATTGACAGAACGAGCCAATTAAGTGGTTGTGACGAAGGATATTTCTCAACATAATTCCCAAACATTTTCTCTGTGCGAACATAAATAATTGTGCACATCATTACAGATCATCTTAAGTGAACAAAATAACAAAGTTGAATTAATAAGGGGTTCTCTTAAATACCATCCCATTTGAATTCAAGGATTGATCGTGATTCAAATTCTCCCTGGCAAGATATCCTTCTGGTAATTTAAATGAACATTATTCAGTAGAGTGCTCGAATCTACAACTGGCTAATAATTATTCAATATATATTGGGTGAATGGATCAGAGATTCTCCTCGATTTAATGGGTGATTTTTCCACAATGGGTTGCTTCATGTTACCCCCATACTTCCAAAAACCATTTGCACCAGTTTGCTTCCTGTTGGGGTTCCCATGTTTTGGCCAAGTTAGCAAGACCAAAAGATGAGACAACATCAGAACCACTTTCAGACTTTAGGATCTAGCCCTCCTAGGTCTAGAGAGGGATCTCTCTATGATTGTCAAAGGTATATGTCTTTGAGGCTCAAAGTTTAAGATATTAGGCTAGTTATAAGGCTCATGGTTTCTTTGTTTGATTTTGAGTTTGGTTGTTGGGAATCAGGAAGGAAGGTTTCAATACAAAACAAGGATGAGCAAAGAGGATTTTAGGCGAAGGAGAGGTAAAACAGAGAACATCAAGACCATTGGGAAATGGAGTCAGGAAAGGGTTTACTTGCTGTTCAATATGCAGGCTTTCAATTGGGCTAGTCATCTAAAGCCATGGATCCTAAAATGATTGGTGGAATAGAAAAATAAGGAGAGCAAGGTGGAAGAAAGAGAGGATACCAATTTCTGTCTATAGATTAGGTCAAAGGTCATTTAACTCCAGACCTGCTTAGACATACTCAGAGGCAACTCTCAAAGGAGGGCAAAGGGCAACTTGAGGGAACTCAGAAAGGTTTAATAAACTGAAAAGGATCCTAGTGAGACAAAGACAAAGTTCTAAACTCCCAGTGTTCCCAATTCATTCAATTAAATCCTAAAAAGAACATCTAAGAAACAAATTCATCAATTCATACATCAGCTAGCAGGCAAAGACAAACACTACACTGGTTAAATTAACTGAAACTAATTCTTAGATAACACATTTAGCAGAAAACATTAAGGCAAGGAGAGCAGAAACATAGGGTGCCTAACAAGGGAAAATCCTATGCTAGATTTATGATGCAAGCTAGAAGAAATGAAATGAAATGAAATAAGGCACAGAGACAGAAAAACATCACCACAGCTTTAGATCAGGATCCAAAGAAATGTGCTTGTCATATTACGCGCAACACCAGTCAAATACAACACTACTTACAGCTTGATATTCAGCCTGATAAACCTTCCTCAACCTATCTTACAATCTTACACAGAGAACTTGTCTCAAGAGAAACAACTTGCATTCTACTGATATCCAATCAACAACCTTTACAATGAGTTTCTTCATGAACTTATAGCTCAAGTGGAGTAGAGAGGTAGGTGGGAGACTAAATGCAACATTAAAACTTAGAAGGGAAAGAGGGTTGAGGCCTCGTTCTGCTTTAAATTCTGAGAATTTACCTCTAGTACTCTTTGGATGAAAGAGTGGCCTTCGTCATATTTCCATTTACTCCATGTGTGTATCTGATGTACTTTGGCTGCGGAACTTTGCAGTACTTTTGGTGAATAAAAAAAATGTAAATGAATGATGCCTGGATCTACCATACTGTGAATCAAATGCTTTGATAGCATCAGGACTGTTGTCAGGGGGAAAATCTTCACTTGGTCACAATGTAGACTGAAACAACATTGTGTACCGTGTCCTTGATCAGGAAAAACATTCTGCTGATTTGAAAACCCTGCTACCATTATTTTCTGTGTATGGGACCTTCTAGTTGATCCTCGAGGTCTTCGATTCTGGTACCTTATCTTTGAAACACTGGATTACGGCTTAAGACCTTCAATGATGTACATAAGAACTCCCTAACTCTGTGCTGATACTCTTTGCTGCTTCAAACTGTCTCTGTCAGTGGAAAGTCAAGCTTTAATGGCGCCGGGGGGATTTGCAGAGTTTGAACTCTGTTCTTTTAATGAAAGTCGTGTCAGTCACCTTCCCGGATTTTTCTTTATTATTTCAGCTTCTGAAAATGGTCCTTTCCTGCGTTTTTAAACTGCAGTAATAGTGTTTGTAAATCATGGTGATTGTCCACATGACTACAACCCTGCAAACACAGAAACATTGTTAATAAAAACACATATGGAGGTGGTGGATGCAACGGGGATGACGAGAATGACCATGCAGACTGGTGAGATGGTGAAAATGCTGTGGGAGACTTGTAGCGTGGTGGAAACAGTGAGAAATACAGTTGGAAGGTGGCGCTCATGGACATTCCAACGAAAAACCTTAAATATCGACCTTGGAATGGAATATATATGAAGGGACAGGCGAATATACGATGGAACCGCATGGGAGGATGATGTGGCGGTACGGGGTCAACGGCGGTTGTGTGGTCGAATCTGGACCGTTTGATCTCTGGCGGAGATCGACGGTGGAAAACATAACGGAGGGCGATGGACAGTTGGCCAGGGGCACGGACGCCTTGGGTTAACCTCCATGCAACTTCATGGAGCGATCACCGTTGGATGGGCAATGATAGATCAGACGGTGTACAATGATATCGCACCAGGTCAAATGCTGAAGGATAACGCGCGATGGAGGGGCGGTTTTGGAACAGCGCCCGAGACACATGTCAATGGATGAGTGGAATCGCTCCGAAATGAGAAAATCCGCTCGACCCACAAACGCGGTGCGATGGATACCGCTGGTTTCTGAATAGTGCGCGGGCGGGGACCACTGGGACAAATGTACTGTGGGCCGTCGGATCAACAGTTTAAATGAATGGCAGATGTACGATTGGGGAGGTGAATGGGGTGAACGACGGGCACTGTGGGGCTTGTGACAGCTGTCCGATCTGTATAGATCGACGGCTCAAAACATCTCCGATATTCATTTGATGAGTACCTTCTGCCCTGGCACCTAGTCTTGGCGCTAGGTCCTGTGGAGGGAAAGGTGCGGGGGGCTTGGCCGAAAGGGGCTGGGGCCTCAATGTGCAGAGTATGGGTTTTTCGGCCATTTTTAATGAAATTTGAGACCGAAAATGGCTAACGATAAAGGGAAGAAGGGGAAATTTGGCTAAACAAAGGGTGTAGGAATGATTTAAAAGGGCATGGGTATGATTTAGAAAGTTTTGAGGGGAATTTTGACAAGGGGGAAAAAGGGTTAAAATGGGGTATTTTGCAGGGATACAAGGGGAAAATGTAGGCCCTTGGAGCATGATATTTTGCAAAAAGAGAGGCTTTTTAGATGAAAAAAACAGAGGGAAATAATAAAAAGGCAGAGAGCATGAAGAGGCTTCAAGGATGATGTGTTTTCAAGGGAAATTCATTCCTCGAAGGCTCATAAAGACAAATCAGCCCCCTGCTTGCTTGTCAAGAAATTTATGGGGGGCTAACACTTCCAATCAATGTATGATTTCAAATCTAAAATGCAGTTCACAACTTACTCCGATGATCCTCCCTGAATGAAATCTCAAGTAAGATAAGTGTACAAAGGATAAACCGAGGCAATCGGTTCATTGCTTGCAAGATTTAGGGCTTCTTCTAGTGGACTGTTAAGGTAAAACCACAATAAAGGTGTGCGAGGTGAATGGCTTGATCAAATTTTCCCCTTAACATTATGGTGTGCAGAAAGCACTTGTAAGTCCTCTAGGAGAGGCTGATGCATTATGTTAGGTACCCATATTACTAGTGTATTCCCTTATTGTTATTAGTGTAGCCCACTTATTGTTATTGTTGTACCCCTGTAACCCCCATATTACTATTATTGTTCCCTTATATTATTATTGTTAGGCCAGCTAGGATTATATTCTGACCCCATGGACCCCTATATATTGAAGGAGGTTTTTTCATTTGTATCATCCAAGAATTATTCATTTATGTAATGTATTGGAGGTTTCCCCCTCAAAGTGGTTGATTTCTAAGGTGTTTATCTCTCTTTTCTTCTATTTTTGGAGTTGGTTTCATAACATTTGGTATCAGAGCTTTGGATTATAGGGTTTTTCTACTCCAAACAGGTCATCCTTGCATGTTCACTATAAAAAAATCTCTACGATGGTTCAGAAGTTGAAATTTTTACAGAGCGAAGCCAAAATCATTAGGAACATCATGTACAAATTTTAGATCTTTGTTCACAACATTTTTGGAGATATGATCTGTGGAAGTTAGCCATGTTTTAGGCTCCCGAATTTCACCTATACAGGTAATCGTGGAATTTTCTCTATAAATTATTTTTCTACAAAGGTTCAGAAGCGGAATTATTTATAGAGAAAAGCTATAATCATGAATAACTTCCTATAAAAAATTAAGATCTTGGTTCGCACTATTTTCGGAGATATGATCTGTGAAAGTCAGGGTTTGTTCAAGCTCCCAAATTTCATCTCAAAGAGGTGACCTTGGGAAACTCGTCATAACTATCTCCTTGAGCATCAGATTGGAATTATATAAAAGTTGGCCGCAAGTACACGGATTGTAGTTTCTTGTATATCAATTTCAGAGCCGAAGGAGGAAACAATGAGACGTGGCACGCCGTACAAGTGCGCTCTACTGAACCAGTCCATAATTAGGTCATTGTGGGAGATTCGACATAAATTTTTCTTGAAGTATCCAAATCAAGTCAGACCTATGGCATTCGAAAGAAGATTCAGAGGACTATTGCAAGACCAAATTTTAGATATTG
Organism: Pinus albicaulis; assembly: GCA_034641835.2. Classification (NCBI taxonomy): domain Eukaryota; kingdom Viridiplantae; phylum Streptophyta; class Pinopsida; order Pinales; family Pinaceae; genus Pinus; species Pinus albicaulis. Next base: position 976,892,595 of record CM076572.1, read on the forward strand.
AATATCCACAATTACAGAGATAATTTAGTTTCAATATCGAGCTCCTGAAAAGCAAGAAAAAGGTGTGTATTTTTTTTCAAATTGCGTAATTCTTGTTAGAATTTTTTTTTTTAAGTGATTCCAAGGGCCTATTGAGCATAGTATTGGGTTCTAAAATTCCCCCTAAGAAGAATTCAACACCCATTAAGCCCTAAGAATACTATACTATGAATCATAAAGATGAAGAATTGCAACATGATCTATCAAAATTACAAGAGCAAGTGCACCAAATTTCGCTCTCACAAAGAGAAACAAAAAATGAAATGGAAGTTTTGAAGAAAGGCGTGGAAGTGAAGATGGATGGTCTTAAGAATAATATGGATGGTTTGAAGAAAGGTGTGGAAGCTAAGATGGATGGCATGGACGCTAATATGGATGACATGGAAGAAAAAATGAAAGACAACATGGAAAACATGAAGAATGATATAAAAGCACACATGGAAGGTTTGACAAAGTTGATACAAGAAATTTTTCCTAATGCCGAAAAGATTGTAGAGGAAACTCATGATGAGCAAAAAAAATTGTTAATCATGATTTCATAAACTCTAATGTTGGATGGAAGAACCACCATAGTCCAAAGATAGATATTAGGAAGTTTGATGGCAAGGATCCCGTAACATGGATACTACAGATGAAGCAATAATTTTATCTCAATAATGTGTAAAACACACAAAAGGTATGCATTTCAACTTTACATTTAGAAAAAAAAACATTTGTATGGTATTGATGACTTTTCTCCCATAAAAAAATTGTCACTTGGTCAATTTTTATGGAGGAAATGATAACAAAGTATGAGGATACAAAGAGAAACACCTTCTTTAGCCAATTGATAAATCTCAAACAAAAGGATTCAGTGGTGGAGCACATTGAGGACTTCCAAAAATTGAATATAAGGGTAACTAATATTCCAGAGGAACATAGGATTGATGTCTTCATAGGGACTTTAAAGGATAACATCCAACATGAATTTCGTGTTTGGGAACCTGATTCATTAGAGAAGGCATTCGGAGTTGAGCGAAAAATTGAATGTAAAATTATGGCGACAAGGAAGCCTACCACTCACATCTATAAAGATGGAAGTGTTGCTACTCCTAGACTTCCACAACCTACAAGGTTGACACCACAACAATTGGAAGAAAAAAGAGAAAAAGGGTTTTGCTATAGTTGTGATAGCAAATACACTAAAGCTCATAAGTGTGCTGAGAAGAAATTATTTTACATAGATTGTGAAGAGGAGGAAGAAAATCAACAAGAAAATTCAAAAGAAGAGGATATACACCAGGAACCAACCCTAGAAGAAGAAGAAATGAGTCCGACCATATCGTGTAATGCATTGGCAGGAATTACCGCTCCTCAAACTCTCAAGATAGAAGGACATATCAAGAAGAAAAAGGTAATAGTGTTGATTGATTCAGGTAGTACCCATAATTTTATTCATTGTAATTGAATTATTTCCTATACCCAGCACCAGAATGTCTAGTGATGGTTGAAAATGGAGGAACTATAAATTTCTCTGGAAAATTCCATAATATCAAGCTAACCATGGGGGAATATGTATTGAATAGTCCAATGCCTTCCATTCCAATGGGAGGTGCTGCTGTTGTACTAGGAGTACAATGGTTAAAATATTTGGGGACGGTAGCTTTTAATTTTCAAGAAATTTTCTTGAATTTTTTTTTAGGAAAAGAAATCGAATTGCGGGGTGTTAGTAATCCATAATTTTCACTATCTGAAGAATAAGTATCTGTTTAGATTTCTAGAAACAAAGTTCATGAACATTGTGAGTTCTAGAAATCTCATTACCATCATTATCCTGAAGATAAATGTTTCACTATTTCATCATCCTATCATGTCAAGCTCATCTCACCCATCCCAGAAGACCCATCATGGGCTCATGTCACTCAATTTGTCTTTGTTGTGTCACCTTTGGCCTCAAACCTCTATTTTGTTTTGCCTAACTCCTCCATTGTCCATCTAGGGCTTTTAAGGGCATTTTTTCTTGATTTCATGAACTCCATGGTTAAACATCAACAAGGCTTGTATATTAATTCTCTTACACCTCCTCCTATCCTTAATATACCTTCATAAACACTTCCCATCACTCCTATCCCTCAAACTCATCCTTTTTCTACAAAACCTAGCCTATTGCTACAATTTGACACTTTTCGAGACTAGGCCCGTGTTTTTCCCTTTTGGACCCTTTCCCTCACTCAATTCTTGAAATTCCACTTACCCTTACTCTCTAACATCTATCCCTATCCCCCAAAATTTCCCCAGGAATTTAGACAACCCTTAACCCCTTCATTCCCCTCCCTCTACAAGGGAGTCCTAAATTCCCTACACCAAACCCTAATTTCCTCTTCCAACTAAGCTAGGGTTTGGTATGAAAAAGAAGCATAAGAGAAAATAGTTAATTTTATAGATCATGTCAGAAAGCATAAGTCCATACCAACTCATAAACATCATGCCTCCATCATTTTCCAAGAATTCATTCCAAGAGACAAGCCATGTGTCACACCTAGGGCCAGTTTTGCTTCAAACTATATTTTTCACCAAACAGAGATGAATTTGACAAATGTGAGAGAGTTTTTTGTCCCATATAAGCCCAAGAAGAAAATCCTCCTTCAGAGTTTACACAGGTATCATGGTTTGGGAGAAATATCAAAAACATAGGTGTCCCAAGAGAATTTCTGTACTGTTGGAGTGACCTTGGGAAAATATGGTTTTCTCATAGCTAGAGTGTCCAAATGACTTTCTTGATGAGTCATAAGAAAAGTAGACTTGAATATATTTCCAATGAGCTATCATGAGCTCAATTTAGAGTTAAGGAAGGCCTTAAAAGGTTGTCTGCACTAGCACTCTGCATTTCTGCACCATCACTCAACAATTTTTCACCAGTCTTGGGAAAATCAACTTTTGACAGGGAAAATCAACTCCAATTAGAGAAAAAATGGTATTTTTTAAAGTATATAGGTTAATATTTCCAACGCGCTATCACAAGCCAAAATCAAACTTCAGGAAGGTCCTCAAAACTTGTCTACAAGTTGACCCTTTTTTGGCGCTTCGCACAGGAGAAGTTTGGCCAGAATTGCCAAAAATTGGTCAAAATCAATCTTTTCCTCCTCAAATTTTCCCTAGGCTCCTACACAAGTTGAAAAATTTTGGTGGTCACTTTTCTTTGCCCTCCAAGTGTTCTTTTTTCATCCATAATAAAATAAGAATAAGGTCAAGCAACTTGATCCAAGACTGATCAAAAGCCATTCAAGAAAGGCCTCCTTGGCCAAAGCACAAATTTTGCAAGGGAAATAGTTGTCCTTGTTCACATATCTGCAAGAATGATAAATATTTCTATCAGCATGAGAAGAGGTAAGTTAATGGGGTATGATCATCACCAGAAGGCATCCACAAGAAGGGAAAGGCAGCAGGCCTGTGTTCCAATAGAATCAGGGTTTTGTGATTGATTGACAAGAGAACGTTGCCAAGCAAAGGAACATCAAAAAGACCACAAGGACAGAAGACACCTCAATGAAACCAAGGACACATTGAATATCTTCAGAAATCATGAATGAATAAGGGAAAAATATGAGGTGAATTAAATAGAAATAAATGAACTTGAAAGGGCTATAGAGAACTTAGAAGACAACACTGTTTATTTTTCTCTAATAGCCTTTAAACCTAGGATTTTTGAAAGATGGACAGAACAGGTCCAAGACAGATGATAAGGCCTCCTTCTTAATAGTAAATGGCATCCAAATGACATCCAAGGTACCCTCTAGGGTTTGTCAAAGCAGCATCACTTCATTGCACCCAAGGAAGAAAATGGCAATGGATATCAGTTTAAGAGGCTAACTTCCCAAATACAGTCAAAGGTCTTCAAAGTAAGAAAAAGAAGGAAAGCATAGGGTTGAGTATCAAAGAGAGAAATCAAGTTGAAACATGATGTTACTGTTCAGAAAATGAGGTATCAAACTCCAAAAAGGCACTAAGGGATCAAAGGCAAATATACTATAGGCACCTGCAGAAAATCAGAAGTGGCCAAGTGAAACCATGGCATGGTATAATTTGTTTAAACTCTGTGAAAAATTAGGTATGTTCTTGCCTGAAAAATCAGTAAGGAGATAAGGGACATGTTCAGGTCACCTACATTAAAAAAATTCCAAAAGAGGACAAAAACTATGTTTTCAATTTGTCAATAGCATGCCTAAAGCAGTTTGAATAAATGCCCAATTTTTCAAAGGTAAAAGAGATGAAAGAGGCCTTTACACCCCCTCAGCCAACCATCACCACACCAAAGAAAAATTACCTTGAAGAGAACCTCCAAAAATCTTGCAAAATATAAAGTTATTGGTCAAATGACAAAAAGGGGTTGAAGACATAGTAAAGTAGGTATTAAAATTTGATTTATTTCTCTCAAAGAGTATAAAGGTATTTTCGTTTTTATTTCAAATTCACTTAGCCCTTGGAAGAGAGAAAAAATGCTTAAGGAAGAAAAACAGAGGTTTTCTGGTCATTTTTGGTAAAATTTCTTGGCGCTGCGCACATAACCTTTGGTGCTGCGCACAAGGGAGAAAAGACAGTGTTAAATAACACTGCATTGTGCATAGACAGATTGGCGTTGCACATAGGCACTGGTGCTACGCACAGGTGAAGTTTGGCCAGAATTGCCAAAAAATTGGTCAAAATCAGTCCTTTCCTCCTAAAATTTTCCCTAGGCTCTTGTACCAATTGAAACCACTTCACACCCACTTACCTCCACTCCTCCATCACCCCCCAGAGATCATGTTCCATCACCTCCACCCATGCCTTCTCCACAAGGAGACTTACCTCTTTCTTCTTCTCCTAAAGCATCAAATGAGGAAAACAGTTATAATGAAACAAGTCAAGAGGAGGCAGAGAAAATAGAAATGGAGGACATTGAAGTTAGTAATGATGATGATGAGTGTGAGGAGCAAGAAAACCACGATGCCCTTGAAATTGATGGGCAAGAAAGCAGCCTTGAGGCACAAATCATGGAAAAGGATAGTGAGGCAGAAATTAAAGGTAGAGAAGATAGTCAAGAGGATCATAGCCACAATGAGGATGAAATGAAGAATCAAAATGGCAGTGATGTTGACATGGATGCACCACAAATGTATGACCAAGCTAAACAACAAAATAGAGACATAGAGTTTGATAGGGAGCCTTGGCTTTAGAGGGCCAATATGCATTTATAAAATAAGTTGGAGAAGGCAAACAAGGCCCTTGAGCTCCAAAGGAAGATGGTCAAATACTATGCCCTTAGAAACCAAATTGTTAGGGCAAAGCTCAAGAAAGAATTACTTGAAAATAAAACACTAAAGGAGGAAAAAGGCCATGAAAGCCTTGGATTTCTGGCTGAAGCTTCCCTACAGGTGTCCAAGACCTCTTGAGGGACCACTCCACAAATTTTGGGCAAATTTGAACAAGATTTTGTTTTTTTGAAATTTTGAAGCCTCTATGGGTAGAAATCTTAGCGCTGCGCACACATCTCATGCATCCTCAGCTTAAAAAATTGAAATTTTTGGTTTCCTCTCATCATCATCAGTCTGCTCACAAAATTTCAGACCATTTGGAGCAATTTTGACCCCCAAAAGGTCAAAAAACACCTAAATTTTGACCGTTCTGCCTCATTTTCAGGTAAGGTGCTGCACATATAGCAGTGTTGGGAGAATGGATTTTTGGACAGGAAAATGGAACTCATTTAGAAAAATAAATATAGATGTGGAAATCCAACTTGACGAGCTTTCCAATGAGCCATCACAGAAAAAAATCCGACACCGAGAAGGAGGTCACAACAAGACTTCAAGTACACCTATTTTCCGATATTTTGGCACTGCACGTACAGGACCAAAAGTGGCAAAAGTCAACAAAAAACACTCATTTATTGAAAAATGAGTTTTTTAGTATTTTTGAGGCAAATCAATCTAGGATTAGGTGTTAGAATTTATTATGCATTTATTTTTCTTGGATATTTATGCCTTGGGCCTTGCATGGTCACTTGGACATAAATTGTCATTTATGACTATTGTAGATATTTTAAAACCCTAATTAGGTTTTTAGTCCTCCTTTGCTACATAAATATAGCATGAGGCTCTCATGTATTGGGTTGGATTTTGATGAACTTGGAGAGAAATACATGGTTTTCACGAGCTTGGAGAAGAAATTGGTTTTCTGAAGTGTATGAATGGCTTGCTTGGATTGATGATGGAGAATTTTGTTTGCAAGATTCCTAAGCTTGGATAATGGTGATGTGTTCTTAATTTTTTTATGTTTTCTTGTCTTTAATTATGTTTCATCCTTCCGTATGCAATATATCAGTAAAGAATATGTTAAGACATGCTCTTTGAAGCACCTTAGTCTTCTTTCTTTCTACTGCCTTGATGTTTTCCTCTGTTTGGTCATCTTAAGGAATTATTGATTGCTTCTTAGGTCCACCTAAACTTGTTTTGTTTAATGTATAGATTAGTATGCTGTTTTACAAGTATGATTCATGGTATCCCCTATTTATTTGAAGCTATCCAAATTATGTCTTGAAACCTTTCTTTGGAATATTGTCTGCTAGGTTAAGTCAAAGAGGTCTCGTTCAATCTTTCCCTTTGTCCATGATTATCAACTTATTTCAGAGTTCTTTATAGCTTGATGTATGATGTTTAGGAGTTCCCTCTTCATAGATTAAGTTATTGTGCTATCTTGTATGTTTTCCCAAATTCTGAAGGTGAATTTACTAAAGTTAGAAGCTCTTATGCTTTCTATGTTTCATTGGAATGTTTATCTTGGATATTTATCAGTTTAAGTATTGTTCATTGAGCTTAATGGTTTTACCTACCTCATGAGTTATAGCTTTTAACTATCTTTATTTAATACCCCCTTTCTTTTCCCAAACTTGATGTCCATCCCACCTCACACATTACCTTAAGATCCATTAACCTTGCTAGATTGGCCCTGCAACACACTCTGATTCATCACTAAGACACTCATGAATTTCATTGAATCCATAGCCCAATGATTCAAAGACATCGCACTCCACCTATTCCACTTGACCATCTTACCCAACCAGAACAATCAACAAACCCGACACTTAACAACTAGCCTAAAATCAACTACCTAACGCAAACAAGAAACATCCTTTGCATCTAATAGAGAGATCCCTCTCTGAGTCCAGGAAGGCGAGGTCCTAGGACTCCAAAGACTAGTTCCATGTTTCCCTGTCATTTGGTATACCAGTATGCCAAATCATGGGACCCCAACATTCTGGCGATCATGGTGGGACATTCTGAGTACGTTCATGCTTAAATATTCCTTAAAAGATTCATAAACCCTTGATTGATAGTACCTGGTGGTTTATCTGCCACCTCATTTCCACACCAACATTCTAGCGATCACAGTGGGACCTTCTGAGTATATAGTTACTTGAATACCTCTTAAGACTCTTTAGACCCTCAATTTGACTTAGAAAATCCAGTGAATCTACCACCTCATCGCCACACCAACATTCTGGCAATCATGGTGGGACCTTCTGAGTATATAGTTACCTGAATACCTCTTAAAACTCTTTTGACCCTCAATTTGACTTAGAAAATCCAGTGAATCTGCCACCTCATCGCGACACCAACATTTTGGTGATGACGGTGGGACTTTCTGAGTAAATCACATCTTAGACATCCTTAAGACCTCAGAAAACCCACAAAAATCCTTAGATTGGTATTCAGTTGCTGATGGTGGACAACAATCTGCCTTAAAATATTTGAAATCATCCACTTGGCGACTCCACAACTCTCAGTAGACCTAAAGAATCCATTGGAGGAAGAACCTGAAACATGACCAGTCATCCTAGAAAGAAAGAGCATTCAGGCCTAAGTTGGATTCAAGAAATTATTGTTTTTATCTATAACTATGTTCTATCCTACTTTAAGCCTGATCAAGAATACATTGATCATTGGAAAGATCTCAAGCCTCGAAAATCTAAGCCTCAAATTTTAGACCATGATCAGACTTATACACCTGTGCTTACCCCAGATTCACCTGTGGAAAACCTAGTGAAACATGAGCCTCATGCTACCTTTCCTGCTCTTGCTGAAACCTCAAACAGTCACAAATCTTTTTTTACACTACCTATACCCACAAAGGTCCCAGAAAGACACAAGCCTCTGATTTTACCTCCTATTTTCCAAGCCCTCTCTGCAAATCTTGCAAATAAACTACCCAGAATTGATGGATAAAGCTCAAAAGTCACCGCTGAAGAACACATTCAAAATCTTGAGAATTTACTTAACCTTTTTGAAATAGAAGAAGATGATGTGAATATTAGAATTTTTGCCTTATCATTACAAGGAAAAATTAAGAGTTGGTTTAAGGACCTTCCAGCTGCAAGCATTATCTATTTTCATCAATTCACTCAAGTCTTCCTAGATAGGTGGGTGATCATGGGAAATGAAGTTCTCATCATAGAGGAATGCAAGCATTTTAAAAAACAACCAGGGGAGACAATACAAGACTTTTTAGCCAGGTTCAATAAGGTATACAATGCAATACCTGCTAAGATAAAGCCACCTTCAGGGTGGGCTCTCTTGCACTACCCAAGTACTTTTGACCTAGAGATGGAATTCCAGATAAGAGAAAAAGACCCTTCAAACCTGGAACAAATGTAGAATATGGAAATTACTGTGGAATTCAACATACTGGAAAGAGATGAAAAGTTAGAAGAAATAAGCAAAGACAAAGCAACTCAAGAGAAATTGACGTCTTCAGAGGTAAAGCTAGAGATGTTGACAGATACAATCAACAAAATGTTGCATATACTTGGCAGGAAAGAGGAAGAGTACAAGGTTGAGGTTGATGCTGATTATTCAAAGCAGCCAGTACCATTTTCTTGGGAAGAACCAAGTCAGTCATTTCAATGCAAAGATAGCTATCAAAACATACTAGCTGACCAAGGTTGCAAAGAAGAAGATAGGAAAAGTTGTCAAGTAAGTACAATATGCCTTCCTACATCTTGTGCTTCAATATTAAGAGAGTGTTACAAGAAAATTGAAAATAGAAACAAGGTAGAATGCTCTAAAGAATCAGTAAGGGAGGAAATGGATAATACAAACCCTTTTTCAAATCCAGAAGTTCTCCCCTCAAATCATCTTAGTATGACTGTTTGGATTACAAAACCAGAAATGAAAGATGAGCCAGTACCTCTTGAGTCTCTACCCTTGTGCTTCGAGTCATTTCAGATTACTAAAAGAAAAGCTATTGGCCATGAATACTCTCCTTTTCATATGATGGAACAATCTGCTGATCAAGTGTGTATAATGGATGACATTCCTCCTATGAATAAGCTGCTCAAATATGATCAATATGATGATGATTATGTTCTCCAAACTCAAGATAGCATTACAGAACAATCAGTGATTAGTTTGTGGGACAAAGACAATCATTTTAAATAGCTCAAATACAGTGACCACAAATACCACTCAGCTATGATAGTGGAGAAGAAAGTGCATAAATTTTGGGAGAAAGGGAAGGGTCTTTACCTCTTTGTTGTAATTCCTTTTAGTTCATTAGATACAGCCTTAATGCAATTAGAGGTCAACAATTTTTGGGTATTGATTTTAACAACAAATAACACATTCATCCCTATTTCCAACCTTCACAAGAGAAAGAGAAAAACTATGGCTCTTTTCAACCAGGTTTGCTAGAGGACAACATGGAAATATATGATGAGTCTGACAGTGCAGATGATCATGAGGAAGAGAAGGAGTTTCTTTCCCAAAAAATTCTCAATCTTAGCCAAGTGGAGGAAGAAGCAGACTTGGATCAAGATTATTTTCCAAATCCTCGCATTCAGGTATTGTTTCAAGATCCATTTGTTGATTTATTAGAGGCATCTAAAAGAAGAGTATGTTATTTCAAGAGCAGTTTGTTGCAAAGTGTAAGAAAAAATTTAAGCACTATTGTTCAAACACAAGTGAGGTAGGAGTGGCCTTTTGATTTTTTCACCACACTCAAAGATCTAAAACAAAATCACTCATGGAATCATCTACTTGACTGGTTGTATTGGAAAAGAGAGTCCAACAAATGAATGTATATCATGTATAGGTTAGATTAGGATAGGTAGGTATGCAAAATAAACTCAGCCTTGTGAGCATCTTTTTAGTTCTAGATTGTTTGGTAAAAATGAAAAAACACAAAAACAAAGAAAGGTAGAAAAATATGGAAAATTTAAAGAAGAGGTATAGCCCCACACCCAAAAAATAGTACTACTGAAAGTGAGAAACCTTAAATGCCACTGCTGGTTCAAAAAGAAGGTCTTGTTTCATTCATCTAGCATAATCATGGCTGAGACATGTTTTCAATTTATTGTTGATAAGTTAGTGAAAGATAGTTAGTCAAATTATGCAAACTTGACTTATCAAAATATAGATTAGGGAAGAAAGATACTGGTTCCACATGCTTAAAACAGAACCAAGGAGAAAAATGGGGATGAATAGCAAACAATGTATCATAGCCCTGATTTTTCTAAGTCTTATTTTGTACAAAAATAACATTTGTGTGTAGCTTTTTCTTATGCCACAAACCCATGGTAAGTCAGATTGTTTAATCATGATTTAAACCATGCTTTCAATTTCATGTTTATATCTTAATGAATGAATCCTGTCAAATAGTATAATATTGACAGTTGAGTAGTCTAGGTAGAGAATAAAAAGTTAATTAGCATAATCTAAACTTTTGGAGGAAATAATATAGAAGTAGATAGTTTGTTTTGCTTTCAAAAAGTAGAAAATGTCAAGGGTTTTCTAGTCCAAGTGCACCCAAGGAAGAAAAAATGTTAGGAAAGTAGGTTGGGTAGGTAGAGATGAAGTTGATTTGATCATGTTTTTCAAATTTATTAATATCATAGCTTCACAGCAAGTATCAACATGTGAAAAGAGGTAAAAATATGCCCAATGGATGAGGCACTAGTCTCCATCAAGCCAGAGATCTGAAAGTTCTGGGCACCTCCTAAAAAGGAACTACCCTCCCCAAGTGGAGCCATTTTTAGTCATCCATAATTTTCACTATCTAAAGATGACTAAGTATTGGTTCTAGATTTCTAGAAACAAAATTCATGAACATTATGGGTTCTAGAAATCTCACTACATTCATTATCCTTAAGATAATTTTTTCACTATTTCATCATCCCATCATGTTAAGCTGAACTCACCCATCCCAGAAGACCCATCATGGGCTCATGTCACTCAGTTTGTCTTTGTTGTGTCACCTTTGGCCTCAGCCCTCTATTTTGTTTTGCCTAACACCTCCATTGTAGATCTAGGGCTTTTAAGGGCATTTTTTCTTGGTTTCATGACCTCCATGGTTAAAAATCAACAAGGCTTATATCTTGATGCTCTTACACCTCCTCCTATCCCTAATATACCTTCATAAACACTTCCTATCACTCCTATCCCTCAAACTCATCCTTTCTCTACAAAACCTAGCCTATTGCTACAATTTGACACTTTTCGAGACTAGGCCTGTGTTTTTCCCTTTTGGACCATTTCCCCTCACTCAATTTTGGAAATTACACTTTCCCTTACTCTCTAACATCTATCCCTATCCCCAAAAATTTCCCCAAGAATTTAGACAACACTTAACCTCTTCATTCCCCTCCCTTTACAAGGTAGTCCTAAATTCCCTACACCAAACCCTAATTTCCTTTTCCAACTAAGCTAGGGTTTGGTATGAAAAAGAAGCATAAGATCAAAGGGTTAATTTTATAGATCATGTTAGAAATAATAAGTCCATACCAACTCATAAACATCATGCCTCCATCATTTTCCAAGAATTCATTCCAAGAGACAAGCCATGTGTCACACCTAGGGCCAATTTTGCTTCAAACTATGTTTCTAACCAAACATAGAGGAATTTGACAAAAGTGAGAGAATTTTTTGTCCAATATAGGACCAAGAAGAAAATTCTCCTTCAGTTTTACACAGGTATCATGGATTGGGAGTAATATTAAAAACACTAGTGTCCCAGGAGAATTTCTGCACTGCTAGAGTGACCTTGGGAAAATAAGGTTTTCTCACAGCTAGAGTGTCCAAATGACTTTCTTGATGAGTCAAAAGACAACTAGACTTGAAGATATTTCCAATGAGCTATCATGAGCTCAATTTGGAGTAAAGGAAGGACTTCAAATGTTTTCTGCACCAACACCTTGCATTTTTGCACCATCACTCAACACTTTTTGGCCAGTCTTGTGAAACTCACCTTTTGACAGGGAAAATCAACTCCAATCAGGAAAAAACTGGTTTATTTGAAAATAATCCAGGTTAATATTTCCAACGAGCTATCACGGGCCCAAATCTGACTTCTGGAAGGTTCTCAAAACTTGTTTGCAAGTTAACCCTTTTTTGGCACTGCGCACAGGAGAAGTTTGGCCAGAATTGCCAAAAATTGGTCAAAATCAATCTTTTCCTCCTCAAATTTTCCCTAGGCTCCTGCACAAGTTGAAAAAGGTTGGTGGTCACTTTTCTTTGCCCTCCAAGTGTTCTTTTTGCATCCATAATCAAAGAAGAATAAGGTCAAGCAACTTGATCCAAGACTGATCAAAAGCCATTCAAGAAAGGCCTCCTTGGCCAAAGTACAAATTTTGCAAGAGAAAAAATTGTCCTTGTTCACATATCTACAAGACTGATGAATATTGCTATCAGCATGAGATGAGGTAATGTAATGGGGTATGATCATCACCAGAAGGAATCCACAAGAAGAGAAAGGCAACAAGCCTGTGTTCAAAGAGAATTAGGGTTTTGTGATTGATTGAAAAGATAATGTTGCCAAGCAAAGGAACATCAAAAATACCACAAGGACATAAGACACCTCAAAGTAACCAGGGACACATTGAAGATCTTCAAAAATCATGAATGAATAAGGGAAAAAGATGAGGTGAACTAAATAGAAATAAATGAACTTGAAAGGGCTATAGAGAACTTAGAGGACAACACTGTTTATTTTTCTCTAATAGACCTGAAACCTAGGATTTTGGAACGATGGACAGAATAGGTCTAAGACAGATGATAAGGCCTCCTTCTTAACAGAATATGGAATCCAAAGGACATCCAAGGTCCCCTCTAGGTTTTGTCAAAGCAGCATCACTTCACTGCACCAAAGGAAGAAAATGGCAATGGATATTAGTTTAAGAGGCTAACTTCCCAAATACAGTCAAAGGTCTTAAAAGTAATAAAAAGAAGGCAAGCATAGGGTTGAGTATAAAATAGAGAAATCAAGTTGAAACATGATGTTAATATTCAGAAAATGAGGTATCAAACTCCAAAAAGGCACTAAGGGATCAAAGGAAATTATACTATAGGCACCTTCAGAAAATCAGAAGTGGCCAAGTGAAACCATGGCATGGTATAATTTGTTTAAATTTTGTGAAAAAATAGGTATGTTCCTACCTGAAAAATTAGTAAGGAGATAAGGGACATGTTCAGGTCAACTACATTAAAAAATGCCAAAAGAGGACAAAAATTGTGTTTTCTATTTTTCAATGGCATGCCTAAAGTAGTTTGAATAAATGCCTAGGTTTTCAAAGGTAAAAGAGATTAAAGAGGCCTTTACACCCCCTCAGAAAACCATCACCACACTGAAGAAAAATTACCTTGAAGAGAACCTCCAAAAATCTTGCAAAAGATAAAGTTATCGGTTAAATGACAAAAAGGGGTTTAAGTCATAGTAAAGTGGGTTTTAAACTTTGATTTGTTTCTCTCAAAGAGTATAAAGGTCTTTTCATTTTTATTTCAAAGTCACTTAACCCTTGGAAGAGAGAAAAAATGCTTAAGGAAGAAAAACAAAGGTTTTCTATTCATTTTTGGTAAAAGTTCTCGATGTTGCGCATAGGCGGTGGTGCTGCGCACAGGGGAGAAAAAACAATGTTAAATAACACTGCACTGCACATAGATGGACTGGCATTGCGCATAGGCACTGGCACTGCGCACAGGTGAAGTTTGGCCAAAATTTCCAAAACATTGGTCAAAATCAGTCCTTTCCTTCTAAAATTTGCCCCAGGCTCCTGCACCAATTGAAACCACTTCACACCAACTTACCTCCACTCCTCCATCACCCCCTAGAGATCATGTTCCATCACCTCCACCAATGCCTTCTCCACAAGGATAATTACCTCTTTCTTCTTCTCCTGAAGCATCAAATGAGGAAAATAATGATAATGAAACAAGTCAAGAGGAGGTAGAGAAAATAGAAATGGAGGACAGTGAAGTTAGTAATGATGATAATGAGTCTGAGGAGCAAGAAACAACGATGCCATTGACATTAATGGGTAAGAAAGTAGCCTTGAGGCACAAAGCATGGAAGAGGACAGTGAGGCAGAAAGTAAAGGCATAGAAGATAGTCAAGAGGATTATAGTCACAATGAGGATGAAATGAAGAATCAAAATGGTAGTGATGTTGACATGGATGCAGCACAAATTGATGACCAGGCTAAACAGAAAACAGAGACATAGATTTTGATAGGGAACCTTGGCTTCAGAGGGCCAATATGAATTTATAAAATAAGTTGGAGAAGGCAAACAAGGCCCTTGAGCTCCAAAGGAAGATGGCCAAACACTATGCCCTCAAAAACCAAATTGCTAGGGCAAAGCTCAAGAAGGCATTTCTTGAAAATAAAACAATAAAGGAGGAAAAAGGCCATGAAAGCCTTGGATTTCTAGCTGAAGCTTCCCTACAAGTGTCCAAGACCTCTTGAGGGACCACTCCACAAATTTTGGGCAAATTTGAACAAGATTTTGTTTTTTTGAAATTTTGAGGCCTCTATGCGTAGCACCCTTGGCGCTGCGCACACATCTCATGCATCCTCAGCTTGAAAAATTGAAATTTTTGGTTTCCTCTCATCATCAGCAGTCTTCTCACAAAATTTCAGACCAATTGGTTCAATTTTGACCCACCAAAAGGTCAAAAAACACCTAAATTTTGACCATTCTGCCTCATTTTCAGGCAAGGTGCTGTGCATATAGTAGTGTTGGGAGAATGGATTTTTGGATAGGAAAATGACACTCATTTAGAAAAAAAATGATATATCTTGAAAGCCAACTTGACAAGCTTTCCAACGAGCCATCACAGAGCAAAATCTGACACCGGGAAGGAGGTCAAAACAGGATTGAAAGTACACCTATTTTCTGATATTTTGGCACTGCGCATACAGGACCAAAAGTGGCAAAAGTCAACAAAAATACTCATTTATTGCAAAATGAGTTTTTTAGTATTTTTGAGGCAAATCACTCTAGGATTAGGTGTTAGAAGTTATCATGCATTTATTTTTCTTAGATATTTATGCCTTGGGCTTTTCATGGTCACTTGGACATAAATTGTCATTTATGACTATTTTGGATATTTTAAAACCCTAATTAGGTTTTTAGTCCTCCTTTGCTCCATAAATAGAGCATGAGGGTCTCATGTATTGGGTTGTATATTGATGAACTTGGAGAGAAATACATGGTTTTCATGAGCTTGGAGAAGAAATTGGTTTTGTGAAGTTGATGAATGGTTTTCTTGGATTGATGATGGAGAAGCTTGTTTGCAGGATTCCTAAGCTTGGATAACGGTGATGTGTTCTTAATTTGTTTATGTTTTCTTGTCTTTCATTATGTTTCTTCCTTCCATATGCAATATATCAGTAAAGAATAGGTTAAGACATGCTCTTTGAAGCAACTTAGGCTTCCTGCTTTCTACTGCCTTGATGTTTTCCTCTGTTTGGTCATCTTAAGGAATTCTTGATTGCTCCTTAGGTCCACCTAAAATTGTTTTGTTTCATGTATGGATTAGTATGCTAGTTTACAAGTATGATTCATGGTATGCTCTGCTTATTTGAAGCTACCCAAATTCTGCCTTGAAACCTTTCTTTGGAATATTATCTGCTAGGTTAAGTCAAAGAGGTCTTGTTCGATCTTGCCCTTTGTCCATGCTTATAAACTTGTTTAAGAGTTATTTATAGCTTGATGTATGATGTTTAGGAGCTCCCTCTTCATAGATTAAGTTATTGTGCTATCTTGTATGTTTTCCCAAATTCTGAAGGTGAATTTACTAAAGTTAGAAGGTCTTATGCTTCCTATGTTTCATTGGAATGTTTATCTTGGATATTTATCAGTTTAAGTATTGTTCATTGAGATTAATGGTTTTCCCTACCTCATGAGTTATAGCTTTTAACTATCTGTATTTAAGACCCCCTTGCTTTTCCAAAACTTGATGTCCATCCCACCTCACACATTACCTTAAGGATCCATAAACCTTGCTAGATTGGCTCTGCAACACACTCTGATTCATCATTGAGACACTCATGACTTTCATTGAATCCATAGCCCAATGATTCAAATAACTCTCACTCCACCTATTCCACTTGACCATCTTACCCAACCAAAAAAATCAACAAACCCTACACTTAACAACTAGCCAAGAACAATTACCTAAAGCAAACAAGAAACATCCTTTGCATCTAATAGAGAGATCCCTCTCTGAGTCCAGGAAGGCTAGGTCCTAGGACTCCAAAGACTGGTTCCATGTTGCCTTGGCATTTTGTATACCAATCTTCCAAATCACAGTGCCCCAACACAGGGTATTGCAGGGAAGCCGGGAAATATAATAAGATCTAATGTCATGAAAAAGCTTCTAAAGAAAGAAAAAAAAGGCATAATTGCACAATTATGCTCACTAGAAGTTCCAACATCAAAATCATCTATTTCTCCATATCCCCATAAAGTATTGGAAAATCATTCCAAGGTGTTTGAAAATCCAAAAGGACTCCCACCTATTCGTGATCATGATCATGCTATTCATTTGATTCCAGGAAGTGTTCCTCCAAACATCAGGCCTTACATATGTCCTTATGTCCAAAAGAGTGAAATTGAACATATGATTGCATAAATGTTAGAGACTAGAATAATTCAACCTAGTCAACATTCTTTCTCTGCTCCAGTAGTATTGGTGCACAAGAAGGATGGGTCATGGTGCATGTGTCTAGATTATAGGGAGCTCAATAAGCTCACTATTAAAGATAAATTTCCCATTCCTGTGATTGATGAATTATTGGATGAATTACGTGGTGCTATTTATTTTACCAATATGGATCTTCGTTCAGGATATCATCAAATTTGAATGAAGACTGAAGATATTCCGAAAAAAAAATTTCAAACTCATGAGGGTCATTATGAATTTTTGGTCATGCGTTTTGGCCTTACCAATGCACCCTCTACATTTCAAGGGTTGATGAATTCCATTTTCAAACCCTTCCTTAAAAAAATTTTGCTAGTATTTTTTGATGACATACTAATCTACAGCAGGTCTTGGAAGGATCATGTTCAACATGTTGATAGGATGCTCAAACTATTGGAGGAGAAACAATTATATGCAAAAACATCCAAATGTTTCTTTGGAGTACAAGAGGTGGAATATCTAGGTCATATTGTATCTCACAAGGGTGTTAATGCAGACCCTAAAAAAATTAAAGCCACTAAGGAATGAAAAGTCCCCACAACCATAAAGTAGTTGCAATGATTTCTCTGGTTAACATGGTATTATTGCATGTTTGTTAAGAATTATGGGAGAATAGCAGCACCTCTAACAAGATTATTGAAGAATGATGCATTTTCATGGACTCCTGAAGCAACTAAGGCCTTTGAACATCTTAAAGAGGCAATGTGCCTAGCACTGGTCTTAGCTATGCCACACTGCACAAAAAACTTTATTGTGGATTGTGATGCCCCAGGAAATGGAATTGGTGTTGTTTTAATGCAAGAAGGAAGACCCATTGCTTTTGAAAGCTGTCCAATCAAAGGAAAGTATTTACAGAAAGCTATTTATGAGAAGGAAATGTTGGCAATACTACATGCACTAAATAAATGGCCACCTTACCTAATGGGAAGGCACTTCAAGGTAAAAACTGATCATGATAGTCTTAAACACTTTTTAGAACAAAGACTATCTTCAGAAGAGCAACAAAAATGGGTCACAAAGATGTTGGGTTATGACTTTGAAATCATCTACAAAAAAGGGAAGCTAAATGTTGTTGCAGATGCACTCTCAAGAAAGGATGAAGAGGTGGAAGCATTTCTTTGTGCAATTTCTATTATCCAACCAGATTGGATAACTGAAGTAAGGGATGAATGGAAGAAAGATGAAGAAGTGTGGACACTCATTCAAAAGTTGAAGCAATATCCTAGTACATCTAATACATTTAGTTGGAAAAATGATTCCTTATGGTACAACGATCGCTTATATATTTTTAAGAATTTTTTTTTTGGGATGGCCTTAAATCTGATATTCAAAAGTTTGTGGCAGAATGTTTGGTTTTCCAACAAAATAAATTTGAGACAATTAAGACCCCGGGTCTTCTACAACCTTTATCCATTCCAAGTCAATGTTGGGAGGAGATTTCAATGGATTTTATCACAGGTTTACCTAATTCCGAAGGAAAGAGTGTCATCATGGTGGTAGATGATAGACTTACGAAGTATGCACACTTTTGTGCATTATCTCATCCATTTAAAGCAAGTACATTTTCTACTGCATTTATGGAAACAATTCAAAAGCTACATGGAAACCCAAAGATTATGGTAAGTGACAGAGATCTCATTTTTACTGGAAATTTTTGGATGAAATTCTTTTCTTGTTTGGGTTCTCAAATAGCTCATAGCTCATCTTATCATCCTCAATCTGATGGTCAAACAGAGATAGTGAACAAATGTTTGGAAGGATATCTTCGTTGTTTTGTATATGATAAAAAAACACAATGGGTCAAGTGGTAAGTTCATTCTCAACTTTATTCTGCTGGCAAATCAAACATTCTGCCACAAATTTTTGAATATCAGATTTAAGGCCATCCCCAAAAAAATATTTCTTCAACCTGTGTAAGTTTTTAAAAATCCTGAGTGTCCTCCTAAAGGAGAAGTGTGCAATTCCAAAAGAATATTTTGTTTTAGTTGGGAATTCCTACAAAGATATAAGCGATCTTTGTGCCATAAGGAATCAATTTTCCAACTAAATGTATCAGATGTACTAGGATCTTGCTACAACTTTTGAATGAGTGTCCACACTTCTTCGTCCTTCTTACATTCATCCCTTGCTTCCGATATCCAATCTGGTTGGATAATAGAAATGGCACAAAGCAATGCTTCCATCTCTTCATTATTTCTTGAGAGTGCATCTGCAACAACATTTAGCTTCCCTTTTTTGTAGATTATTTCAAATTCATAACCCGACATCTTTGTGACCCATTATTGCTGCTCTTATGAAGATAATATTTGTTCCAAAAAGTGTTTAAGACTATCATGATCATTTTTTACCTTGAAATGTCTTCCCATTAGATAAGTTCACCATTTCTTTAGTGCACGCAGTATTGCTAACATTTCCTTCTCATAAATATCTTTCTATAAGTACTTTCCTTTGATTGGATGACTTTCAAAAGCAATGGGTCTTCCTTCTTGCATTAAAACAACACCAATTCCATTTCCTAAGGCTCTGGCGTAGCTAAGACCGGTGCTAGGAAAATTGACTCTTTAAGATGTTCAAAGGCCTTAGTTGCTCCAGGAGTCCATGAAAATGCATCTTTCTTCAATAATGTTTTTAGAGGTGATGCCATTCTCCCATAATTCTTAAAAAACTTGCGATAATACCATGTTAACCTGAGAAATCCTCGCAATTGCTTTATGGTTGTGGGGACTTTCCATTCTTTAATGGATTTAATTTTGTTAAGGTCTACCTTAACACCCTCGTGAGATACAATATGACCCAGATATTCCACCTCTTGTACTCCAAAGAAACATGTGGATGTTTTTGCATATAATTGTTTCTCCTGCAATAGTTTGAGCACCCTGTCAACATGTTCAACATGATCCTTCCAAGACCTGTTGTAGATTAGTATATCATCAAAAAATATTAGCACAAATTTTCTAAGGAAGGGTTTGAAAATGGAATTCATCAACCCTTGAAATGTAGAAGGTGCATTGGTAAGACCAAAAGGCATGACCAAAAATTCATAATGACCCTCATGAGTTTGAAATGCTGTTGTTGGAATATCTTTAGTCTTCATTCTAATTTGATGATATCCTTAACGAAGATCCAACTTGGTAAAATAAAATGCTCCATGTAATTCATCCAATAATTCATCAATCACAGGAATGGGAAATTTGTCTTTAATGGTGAGCTTATTGAGCTCCCTATAATCTGGACACATTCGCCATTATCCATCCTTCTCGTGTACCAAAACTACAGGAGGAGAGAAAGAACTTTGACTAGGTTGAATTATACCCGCCTCTAACATTTCTGCAATCATACGTTCAATTTCGCTCTTTTGGAAGTAAGGATATCTATAAGGCCTGATGTTTGGAGGAACACTTCCTGGAATCAAATGAAGAGCATGATCATGATCACGAATAGGTGGGAGTCCTTTCGGAGTTTCAAACACCTTGGAATGATTGTCCAAGACTTGTTGGAGATCTGCAGAAATAGATGATTTTGATGTTGGAACTTCTAGTGAGCATAATTGTGCAACTATGCCTCGTTGTTCTTTATTTAGAAGATTTGTCATGAAATTAGAGCTTATTATCTTTCCTGGATTCCCTGCAATACCCCGTAATTTGACTTCCTTTCCTTTTGAAAAAAATTTCAAGAAAAGTTCTTGAAAATTAAAAGCTACCGTCCCCAAAGATTGTAACCATTGTACTCCTAGTACAACATCACCACCTCCCATAGGAATGGAAAGCATTGGACTAGTCAATACATATTCCCCCATGGTTAGCTTGATATTATGGCATTTTCCAGAGCAATTTATAGTTCCTCCATTTGCAACCATCACTTGACATTCTGGTGCTGGGTATAGGAAACAATTTAATTCCTTGGCTACCTTACAATGAATAAAATTATGGGTTCTACCTGAATCAATCAACACTATTACCTTTTTCTTCTTGATTTGTCCTTGTATCTTGAGAGTTTGAGGAGTGGTAATTCCTGCCAGTGCATTACACGATATGGTCGGATTCATTTCTTCCTCTTCTAGGTTTGGTTCCTGGTGTATATCCTCTTCTTGTTCATTTTCTTCTTCCTCTTCACAATCTAGGTAAAATAATTTCTTCTCAGCACACTTATGACCTTTAGTGTATTTTCTATCACAACTGTAGCAAAGCCCTTTTGCTCTTTTTTCTTCCAATTGTTGTGGTGTCAACCTTGTAGGTTGTGGAAATCTAGGAGTAGCAACACTTCCCTCTTTATAGAAGTGAGTGGTAGGCTTTCTTGTCGCCATAATTTTACATTCAATTTTTCTTGCCAACCTGAATGCCTTCTCCAATGAATCGGGTTCCAAAACACGAAGTTCATGTTGGATGTTATCCTTTAAATTTCCTATGAAGACATCAATCCTATGTTCAAATGGAATATCAGTTACCCTTATATTCAATTTTTGGAAGTCCTCAATGTGCTCCCCCACTAAACCCTTTTGTTTGAGATTTATCAATTGGCTAAAGAAGGTGTTGCTCTTTGTATCCTCATAATGTGCTATCATTTCCTCAGTAAAAATTGACCAAGTGACAATTTTTTTACGGGAGCAAAGCCATCGATACCATACAAATGTATTTTGTTCTAAATGTAAAGTTGCAATGCGTACCTTTTGTGTGTTTTGCACATTATGGAGATCAAAATATTGCTCCATCTGTAGTATCCATGTTACAGGATCCTTTCCATCAAACTTCCTCATATCCATTTTGGAATATGGTGGTTCTTCCCGCCAACATTAGAGTTTATGAAATCACGATTAACATTTATTTTGTTCTCATCATGAGTTTCCTCTACTATCTTTTCACCATTAGGAAACATTTCTTGTATCAACTTTGTCAAACCTTCCATGTCTGCTTTTAGATCATTCTTCATGTTTTCCATCTTAGCTTCCATGTCATCCATCTTAGATTCCATGTCAGCTTCCATGCCATCCATCTTAGCTTCCATGCCATTCTTCAAACCATCCATCTTAGATTCCACGCCTTTCTTCAAACCATCCATCTTAGTTTCCACGCCTTTCTTCAAAACTTCCATGTCATTTTTTGTTTCTCTTTGCGAGAGCGAAATTTGTTGCACTTGCTCTTGTAATTTTGATATGTCATGTTGCCATTCTTCGTCTTCATGAGTCATAGTAGAGTCTTATAAAGGCTTAATGGGTGTTGAATTATTTTTAGGGGCAATTTTAGAATCAAATACTGATATCTTTTCTACAATATACCCTTGGAACCAATTCAACTTGATTCTTCAAAGAAGACTTATGCAATTCGGGAAAAAAAATACACACCTTTTACTTACTTTTGAGGAGCTCTATATTGAAATTGAATTATATCTATTATTGTGAATCCTCAATATCTAAAATTTGGCCTTGTAGTAGCCCTCTAAAGCTTATTTCAAATTTTAGAGGTCTGACCTGATTTATATTCTTCAAGACAAAGTTATGTCCAATCTCCCACAATGACCCAATTATGGACTAGTTTAGTAGAGCGAACTTGTATGACTTGCCACATGTCACTGTTTCCTCCTTTGGCTCTGAAATTGATAGAAAGGAAACTAAATTCCGTGTACTTGTGACCACTTTTTACAACATTCCAATCTGATTTTCAGAGAGAGAGTTATGAATATTTTCCCACGATAAACTCTTTGAGATGAAATTCGGGAGCCTGAAAAAGACCTAACTTCCACAAGTCATATCTCCGAAACTATTGCGAACCAAGCTCTAAAATTTTACGACAATGTTTCTCAGGCTTTCTGCTTCACTCTCTAAAAATTTCAGCTTCTGAATCTTTGTAGAAAAAAATTTATAGCGACAATTCCGTGATGACTTGTTTAGGTTAAATTTAGGAGCCTACAAAAAGCCCTAGCTTCCACAGATCATATCTCCGAAACTATTGTGAACCAAGCTATGAAATTTTGCGACGATGTTCCTCAGGATTTTTACTTCGCACTCTAAAAATTTCAGCTTTTGAACCTTTGTAAAAAAAAATTATAGTGAAAATTCCACAATAACTGGTTTGGAGCAGCAAAAACCTTAGAATCCAAAGCTCTGATGGCAAATGTTGTGAAACTAGCTCCAAAAATAGAAGAAAAGAGATATCAATGCCTTAGAAATAAGCCACTTCGAGGGGGAAACCTCCAATACATTACATGAATGAACAATTCTTGGATCATACAAATTACAAAACCTCCTTTCTATATATAGGAGTCCATGGGGCCACAATGTAATTTTAGTGGGGCCACAATGTAATCCTAGCCGACCTAACAATAATAATTTAAGGGCATAATAATAACAATATGGGGGTTACAGGGGTACAATAATAACAATAAGGGGGTTACACTAACAACAATAAGGGACTATAATAGTAATATAGGGATCTAACAGAGCATCAACAACAAGTTCTCCAACTCTAAACAAATAACCTCAATTTGGCACAAAATAGAATGAAACAACAAACAGATCAACATCGCTGCGAGAGAAGTTTTGATGTAGGAGACTGGGTATTTTTACAGCTACAACCATACAAAAAAATTTCCCTCAATCAAGCTAAGAAGGATAATAAATTATCTCCAAAATTCTATGGTCCTTACAAGGTGCTGCAAAACATTGGTACTATGGCATACAAATTGGAGCTTCCTGCTTCTTCGCGAGTGCATCCAATTTTCCATGTTTCATGCTTAAAGAAGGTTATAGGTGACAAAATTCCAGTTCAAACAATATTTCCAGAACTTGATGAGGAAGGAAAAATCATATTGGAACCTGAAACAATCATGGAAATAAGAACTTGATAGCTACGAAATCGACCAATTTCAGAGTATCTCATCAAGTGGAAGAACCTACCCACTGAAGATTCTACCTGGGAGGATGAGAATTTTATACAAAAGCATCCAGAGCTAGTCAAGCATTGAGGACAACACTTTTTTTAAGGAGAAAGGCATGTTAGGTCCCCATATTACTAGTGTAGTCCCTTATTGTTATTAGTGTAGCCCCCTTATTGTTATTGTTGTACCCTTGTACTGCCATATTGTTATTATTGTTCCCTTACATTATTATTGTTAGGTCTGCTAGGATTATATTGTGACCCCATGGACCCCTATATATAGAAGGATGTTTTTTCATTTGTATCATTCAAGAATTGTTCATTTATGTAATGTATTGGAGGTTTCCCCCTCGAAGTGGCTGATTTCTAAGTCATTGATCTCTCTTTTCTTCTATTTTTGGAGCTAGTCTCATAACACATTAGCAAGCACTGCAAGAGGACTTGACATGAAACTGAGTGGGAATTATCTACTTGAATGTCGTGGGAGCAATATGTTAAGTTTGGATGGTGATATATGGGCCAAGCTGGTGGATGCTTTTTCCAATGGCTATGATATGCGGATGGATGTGAATCTTAGTGGTTCCTCTATTGTGTTTCGACTTGGCCAAGGTTATAATACTAGATTTGCAAGAAATACTTGTGCAACATAAATGAGTATGAATTTCATCCTTCCTAGAGGGCATTATGTGCAAGCACCACTTCCACAAGTTAGACTAGTGAGAAATAATTATGATGCTGATAGGTGCTAGCATGCTTATGGTTCACAGAAGGGTTTGATTCCTCCTCCACAGCCTTCTCTGCCCATAATTAATATATCATAGAACTGATATAAAGTGGGCAAGGTTTATGATGATGATCAGTTGAAACAAAGACAAATTAAATCCATCCTTAATAAATTAATGCCCCAAAAATTTGAGAAAATTTTTGAACATGTCAAAGAAGTGAACATTGAATCTACATCATGTCTTCATGGTATAATATCTCAAATATTTGACAAAGCCTTGATGGAGTTGGATTTTTGTGAAATGTATGCAAAATTCCATTTTCAGCTTGCTGCAGGAATACCAAAATTTTATGAATATAGTGAGAAGGTTGTTTTTAAGCGAGTTCTTTTGAACAAATGTCAAGAAGAATTTGAAAAAGATGAAAGAGAAGAGGCTGAGGATGAGAAAGAAGAAGAGCATGGTGAAAAAATCCTTTCAGCAGAAGAAAGATGGGAGAATAAGGCTGCAACATGACAACGAATGCTAGGAAATATAAGGTTTATTGGTAAGATTTATAATGAAAGTATGCCGACCGAAAGAATTATGCATGCATGCATCAAGAAATTAATTAGCGAATTTCAACATCCAAAGGAGGAAAATGTTGAAGCTCTGTGCAAACTAATGAGCACTATTGGTCATATGATTTACCATTTAAAGGCCAAGAAACATATTGATGCTTACTTCGATAAGATGACAAAAATGTCCAATAACCAAGGGATTCCCTCTAGGTTGAGATTCATGTTGAAGGATCTGATTGATCTGAGGAGGAATGGATGAAAAATAAGGAGGAAAGTTGAGGACCCCAAGAAAATAGAGGAAGTGCATTGGGATGTCATGCAATAACTACATGGACAGGGAGGCCGCTCTCAAGGTACCAGTATGGGACATTAAGGTCGGAGACTTGTGACACCACTTGATCATGGTGTGAGAGGACCTGCGATGCCACCTTACATGGTAGGTGCATAGACGGGTTCACTTCCACATATGGGTGGGATTAAAGGGCCACAACCCCTTATGGGACCATGTGACCTTGGATTCACCATTCAAGATGCTCGGATTGTGGATAAGGCTCAATGTGAAAATCAGCATATGCCAAGCCCTTCAACACACAGAGCTTCTAATGATGGCCACTTGACTCTTGGTCCTAACGGAGGTCTTGGCAAGGAAATAGGAGGGAGGGCTCAACCTCTACCATATGATAAGAGTGATCTAGTAGATATTCCACCATTCACATCTTTGAGTAATAGGAAAACATGTGCAGATCCAATTTCAAGTTGCAGTTATGACTGAATGCCAGTTGGTATGAGAGATGAAATTTTGACAAGGACTTATGCTGTAGAAAATCCTTTATTTTCAAAATCATGTGTCAAGGAAAGAAATGTTTTGGATAGTGAAATAAGAGAGTTTAAGAATTCAAACTCATTAGGTGACAGAGGTGGGAAGACTACAAATTCTGAATTTCAACTGTAAGAACATTCTTCTCAAAGAACTTTGAGTTCACAACTCATTGAGGTTCAACTTAGGGAAAAGGCTGAAATGGAAATCAAATAATATTATAGGTGCATTCATTTACAAATATTCCATGCATTTTCATTATGTCTTTTAGAGAACTTGATAAGTTTCCCTGAATTTTTCTTATTTTTGCATGACATACCATCTAGTGTGAGAGATTTGAAGGAGCAACTTTTTGTGTAAATGACCTTAAAGCACCATTTTTCCATTCAAATATCGTTTTTCTTTGGATATTACATTCTTTTTTTAGGAAATATGTTGAAATTGATCTTCTGAGGAATCTGCTTACACTTTTATGCAAGTTTGAGCCTTTATTGCTAAATAAAGGACAACTTATTGAAGGGTAGTGTGAATTTTTGTGTTTGTTCTTATTCAAGTTTGAATTTATTTAAGAACTACTACGACCTATGGTCATTTGTGATTATGAATTATATCTATATATAATTTTGATGTTTCTAGGTTGGAGATTGTACTATTTTCATTAGAGGATGCTAATGTTGATGTGCCCAATGCTCCTAAGTTCCTTGGTCATGTAGGGTCAAAATCCACTAAGCTGATTCCATGTCATTAGAACAATTTTTCATCCTTCCTGGGAAATAAATCCATTACGAAATAGGAGTTTCCCAAGAAGGAATTTATAACATGAAACCAAAAAATTACAAGCAATGTTAGTGATTTTATCTTTCCAAGGCATATGATAGAGAAATTTTTTTATTTAGGGCTACTCATCCATATAGGGTTCAATGTGAAATTGGTTAACTAGATAATGAATTTTCTTTCCTCAATATATGTGCAATTCTAATTAATGTCTCAGCCTTTTCTTCTATCACACCTACAAGAGACAATGGGTAGGTATGACTAATGGCTCCTCTGCAATTTTTTACTATAGTGTAGGTGGTCCCAACAGAGTTGTAACTGAGTAAAAAAGAACTATAAGCTTGACAACTATACAAATAGGAATTTCCCTATACTTGACATATTTACTCTTTGTTGATTATGTTTTTCTTTTAGGTGATAGGACCAAGGTAAATGAAATTATGTTGAAGGGCCCCACCCTTCAAGAACTGAAATTCCTACCTTAAAAACTACCAACAATTGAGGAGCTACAAGAATCAACACCATCTATGATTTGAACCTAAATAGTCTTATTATCTCCGAGTATTTTCCTAATCACAATGACCAGTATATTCTCCTCATGGATTATTTCTCTCATTCTATTTATTAGTAAAATACAAAAAATGTATCCCTACATTTGAATCTTGGGAAAAAAACATATAATTGTTATCATTTAAATTATCCATGTCTCTTGGAGCCCAAAAATCCATTTTCTTTGGATAAGCTTTATCTATAACCTCAAATGAAACCCTATTATAAGATGAAGGAAAATTATGTCCTCTTGAGTCTTGAAAAATTATGATGGAATGAAATTGGGTGAAGACCAAATCCAGGTTTACCATGTCAGAACCTGGGTTCATTGAAATGATGAGCTTAGTTTGAAAAAATCCACCATACAAACTAGGACCACCCATACTTATCGTTGCCATCTCTCTTTCATCATCAAGATTAGCATATTGAGGACCTATGACCTGTGGAGGCCCATGGTAGTCATTACAATGTAATTTATTAGAATACATGCCATTTCTTATTATGATATTTACCATATCTAGAAATGGCGTCATTCACATCATTTTGAAGAAGTCTACAAATTTGGTCAACATAATTTTTTTCACATTTACGACTTCCCTCACATTTGTTGTTTCTTGAAGCTCGAGCACTTTCGTAACAAAAATAGGCAAAGTCAAACAAAAAAATGGTCCACTCTCTTTTCAGTTTATAATATTATAATGAAGTTTTTGTTGGGTGTGGACCCTGATTATCTTCTTTACTTTGTATCACATCATTGGATCCCTGTTATTAACGGGGCAGAAACATTGCCCATAATTATACGCTACCTGGGGGGTCTAGGGGGGTGACTGCGAATTTATGGAGCCCCCCACTGGCAGGGGGTTTCAAGGGCAGTGCCTTCGAAGCTAAAAATAGATGTAAAATTGCATTGTAAAAGTATTGTAATTTGTAGTCAATCTAGGTCATTCATTAGGTGAATGATCAGACGGTAGAAGTTATGTTTAATTTAGGGTTTTTATCCCTAGAAGGAAAACCCCTCATTTTATATGAGGGTATTGTATTGCAGCTGTGTATGGTATGTGTATTCTCAGAGTGAGAAACAGATAGGGAGACTGTTGAAGAGGTAAATCCCCTCTGCGGACAGAGGCGATCCCTACTAGCCCAGATTGGGTCTAGCAACAATCAGGTCACGCAGTGCTGCAGGTTCCTAGTTACAAATCGACAAAAATCATAACGAATTGCCTACCTCAAATCCTACGCAGTGGTCGTTGAAGAAAGGATGAAGCTTCCTGTCCCTCGCTTGGCAGATCATAATCCTTCCGCTTAACACGTCCGAACACCTGCACACATGTAAGGGATGCAACGACATACAATGTAAAATCTAAAGCCTGTAGCCATACATCATTCAGAGAGGATGAAATTCATTGCATAAATAAATGAATGCATGAATAGAACCATAATCAAAGCCGCTTATCATTAAAATAACAAAGGAAAGATTACAACCCAATGCTCTGACGCCGTGATCTTCCTTCGGTGGAGCTGACAGTGGAGCGCGTCTCAAAAAAGCTCGTCGGGAATCTGGATGAAGCTCTCTCTCTACGACTTGGCTCTCAAAGGCTTCTCAGCTATAGTTTCCTTCCTACAAGTTCAGCTATTCAGCTTGTGTTCATCATTCAGCTTGTTCAACCATTTAGCCTTTCAGCCCCTTCATCAATGGAAGATGGCTATATTTATAGAGGAGAGGAGGAGGTTGGGATCCCTACAATAGTAGAAGGGAGGCCTTATCCCTTGGGAGGTTTTCCCATAAGGTGGAAACAAGAGGCCAAAGGAGGAAGGCCGTGGTTATTTAGTCCAAACCACTCCTTATGACTCATCCACGAAGTTGTTGTAATCGAAACTTCGCCTCTTTTTTAAAAAACTTTCCATAAGCATATTGGCATGGGTGTTTAACTGAGACAGAGCGCCAACTAGCGCGGGCTCAGTGTTAAGTTTCCTCATTGGCGCGAGGGCATAACGGGCTACCAGTTCCAAGGAAAAAACAGGTGTTTTTAGTGGTTTGCTCAGGAAATAGTCAACAAAAGGATTGTTGCCCTCATGGCAAGGGATGTAATGATGGTATTTGCAAGGCATGACACTACTTATTGGTCACAGAAATGACCCTCTAATGGGCGAGATGGGGATTGCAGGGACAGTGAAAAATTACTGTGTAACAGATGCCCCTAAAGCATGAGGCCCAAGAGAGAGGGTGGGGTGAAATGCTTTACAAGAACACACCCAACTGAAAACACTACCATCGGAAGACCTGCAAGTACAAGTACAAATGATATCTTTGATACATGATATGTGGTATGGGCGCAGCCATCCATAATAGAGTGTACAATAACCATGATCCAAGGTATGGACACAGCCACCCAGTAAAGAAGGATCAACAAGTAGACTCAGGTATGGTCACAGCCATCCAATCAAATGAGTCATGTAACTAATCATGATAATCCATAAGAAATCTGCAGCTTGGACTTTATCAGACAGAATCCAAGGTATTGCACTCCATCTCGACCCAAACAGAGTACAAGTCCAAGCATGTGAATAAGTGAGCTTGAAGCAAACATGCAAGAACATCATCTGATTACCAGCCAATAATGAAAGTCGTTAACAAACGCGAGAGAAACCACCAATAATGAGGATGGCCCTCAAGGCACTATAGGTACAATCCACGGAATGTGAACAGTGAGCTGGCGTCGAACACCCGCAAAATCATCCGATCGAAGGCCAATAATGAAAACCTTGCGTCGAGTGCGAAGAACCTGCCATTGAGGCATGCATGCTCCAAGGTACTAGAAGGGAGTCTCTAGATCAACTTCCTGGATAATGAGTTGAAGTCGACAGGAAGTGACCTTGATCGAAGGTGGGCCATAGTGTTTTCCGCATCATCGACATGAGATAGAGGAACATGATATTTGTGAATCAAGATCAGTAGAGAATCAGAGGGAGGTTGAAAACTGCAGAGGCCAAATTCTCTTGAACATATCGGCGACACGACACTGGATTTGGTAGTACTTGACATTAAAGGATCTGTGGTCATGATGACATGGAAAAGAGCAGATGAGCGGTCAAAAGAGATTACCCAAACCCATGGAGGCAAGCAGAAAACGAGATGAGATGTCCCCAACCTGACACGAATGCAGACAAGTGCCATGTTCAAGAGCGACATACTGCGGACACACGGTGATACTGGTTCTATTTTCCCCCAAAATTTCTAGCGAGTACCTCTTTATTTTTACACAAGCTTGAAGAGGATACCATATGCTTGTCATATAAGTTTTTCCTTCGGACAAATCCAACCTAGTACATTTTACGAGCCCTAGGAAGGAGGAACTCGAGTAACATCATTGTGATGGAGTCCGATGTCATCAGGTTTTAACGAGTCTGACAAAGGAAGAAATCTATGTCTTTTCATGTTTAGAGAGTTTGAAAATACACAGAAAATAAAACTCCAATAGTCCCTTTTCGTAGATAGTTTCTCAGATCCGAAAAGGTAGAAAACTGTGTCTGAGAAAACCTCCTAGTCGTGATAGGCTAGGGTGTTCCTTTTTCGTAAATAATCTATCCCAACCCGAAAAAGGGGTAAACGTATACTGGGTATATGTTGTTTCGAAGCCAATTTAATGATCTCAAAACGACAAGCGACTTGGCAATATTTTCATTTTTATAGTCAGAAAAGAGTTGAAAGGTGACTCCTCTTGGAGGAACGAGTGGTATAAATGGTAGCAACTAGTTCCGGTAATGGTGGAACTACTCGAAACAGGTAAAGTTCAAGAGGCTGGCTAACAAGACCACTCATCGCAACGGTTCCTCAGGAACAGGTAAAAAAACCAAGTGAAGGCATATGATCGCCCAAGCAGATAGTGACGGTGGAATGAGAAAACCAAGGCTCATCTGGCAAAACAGGCTGATAAAATGGCAATCACGAGAGGTAAAATGGGAAAGGTTTCATTTTTACACAAGCTTCAGTCCATATGAAAGGTAGATGGAGTGAAGGTTCAAAAAAATGAGATCAAGAGAAAGACTCGACTGGGATTTTACAAGATCTTATCAAAGACTCGAATTGAACAAGAAAGTGTTTCATTGTTTTAACGAGGTTGACAGATTAAAAGAACTATCCTCATAAGAGCTTGTTTCATTTTCTAAGGAGCTTGACATAAGAAAACGAACTCTGCTCCGAAAACCTTGTTTCATTTTTTAAGGAGCTTGACACAAGAAAATGAACTCTGCTTTGACGAACTTGTTTCATTTTTTAAGGAGCTTGACACAAGAAAACGAACTCTGCTCCAGAGACCTTGTTTCATTTTTTAAGGAGCTTGACACAAGACAAGGAACTCTGTTCCGATGACCTTGTTTCATTTTTTAAGGAGCTTGACACAAGACAAGGAATTTTTCTCCGACGACCTTATTTCATTTTTTAAGGAGCTTGACACAAGAAAACGAACTCTGCTCTGGAGACCTAGTTTCATTTTTTAAGGATATTGACACAGGAAAAGAACCATGCTCTGATAGGCAACTCATCATGATGAATAAGAAGTCATGGCTTCCAAGAGTTTCCCATCTGATGAAAGGAAAACATCTTGGAAGTTAGGACCCAATGCCCCCAGCACCTAATGCACAATGGCACTATCACTAAATACGGGCACAGGATAGGTAGACACATAATTGAAATGTGGAAAGGATGACACAATCAGTGGATAAAGATCCGGCAGGGATGATGGTGGACTAGCTGCCATATTCAGACCAAAGAATGCAATCTGGTCGATGGTCACGATCCGACCTTGGTGTGGAAAACACATCACACGAAAGAGGGAGGAGACTAGCGCTCCCATGTCATAAGTATAATCGGAGCCCAAGAGAAAATTAAAGTCCAAGGGGCTAGGAACAACCATCACGTCCATATCGATAGTTTTCCCTCCCAAAGTAACAGGAAAATTCGAAAGGATCCCTAATGGTTGACTGGTTCCTCTGTTAAAAGCCAACAGATTCTGCGTAACAGGCATAAGCGGTGGAGAACCAAAAGCCTACCAAGTAGTGGAAGACAGAATACTAACAGATGTGCCTTCATCTATAATGGTGCTAGGTACGACTAGATCAAAGGTTTGTACCGTTATCTCAAAAGGCACATAAGACGGAAGGCGTTATCCTGCAAATCGACTCCAAGAAAAGGAAGTGACCAAACTACTTGGAGGGGCTACCATCGAACTGAGATGGTCTTCCCCTGGTGTTACGGAAGAAGAAGGATCATCCTCCACGACCTCCATCTCGAAGGTGGGATTGGTATCCTCAGGGACCTCCATCACGGGAGGCGGAGGAGAAACTTCTTGAGGTATAGGGACAGGAGAATATTTCTCCAAGTTCGAGGAATCTGAAGAAACAAGAAGAACCTGAGGGATGTGGGATCCACTCTCAACGGAAAATACCTGGTGCACTATAGACAGAGCCAGCTCAACCGATCCCACAACCAATGGTTGGTCAAGGATGGATTCATGAATTTGAATTTCTGGGGGAGCGGGGTTGACCAAGGATAACTCTTGACCAATCGTAGGATTAGCTAGTGGAGGAGTCAAAGAAAGCTATTTGTAACCAACCGAAAGGCATGGTGCAGAAATAGTTGAGTTGTCCAAAACTCGTTTGGTTTCATCCATATATGGACAAAAGTGAATGGGATGATGTCCTTCACACAAATTATAGGGATTGGTGAGCTTACCCTGAAACTTAAGAGCTTTACCAGTGCTAGCTGAAGACGTGCCCCCAACCTGACTCCCGGAAGCTAAAGACAACGGCGGATGACCTTTGGACCATACTTCGAGCACCTTGGGAATGCTAGGGAAATATCGAAGAAGATGGTTTCCCTGGCACAACATGCAGGGGATCTTAACTTTCCACAGAGGGTTGGGAGGTTTATCAAGAGGAGATGTTTTAGAAGAAGTAGTTGCAGCCTTAGCCTCTCTCTTATCGGACTTCTTCTTCTTTGTATTCTTCTTCTTC
The DNA here is from genome assembly GCA_034641835.2 of Pinus albicaulis. NCBI lineage: Eukaryota > Viridiplantae > Streptophyta > Pinopsida > Pinales > Pinaceae > Pinus > Pinus albicaulis. The sequence goes on from CM076572.1 coordinate 976,925,920, forward strand.
TTCTTAGCCACCTAGGTACTAGAATCCAGACTTTCACCAAGCGAAGTAGAAGAGGAGGATGCAAAAATAGGTGAAGAAGGGGAGAGGTCCACCTTGGAATCAACATGATGTTGTTCAGGTGGAGGAACTGATTGAACAGTAGCTGCGACATTCGAAACCACAAAGGTTGAAAACAACCAAACAGGCAACCCAACAGTTAACCCAGGAAGGGAAAAAATTGCCATATAAGGAGCACCAACATTTCCAAAAGGAGGAAAAGGACCATGATTCTCGTCGGAGGGGTTTCCTTGGTTGGTGAATTCCGGAAAAGTTTCCATTAGAAACGACCCAAAACAACACCCTAAGGAAACTAACTTTAACCAGGAATATTTCGTGGGCAGTTAATTTTTTAAAACATTGAAACAAAACTCTACCGTTTCATATTTTAAGAGTCAAGAAATGAGTAAAATATGCTCTATCTCTTTCAGATTGGAAACAAGTGTGAAAGGACAAGCGCTTGATGATATTTTCAAATTTAGGGAGTCAGTAAACATCAAACTGACTACTCTGGTAATCTAGGAAAATGGGTGTACCAGATATCCGTGAACTACCATATACACCTTGGTACAAATGAAAGAGAAATCAACCAAGGACTTGACGTATGTGCAGGTAATCTCCCCGAATGTTGTGTTCGGTGTATCACGGGTAAAAGGCGGCAGACTCGACTTCCTACAGATAAAGGATAGAAACCTAATGAGGTCTCCCTTTATATACATGATGGTATGGGGAGCACAAGTCCATACTAGCACTGTCTAAATCCAGATGGCGAATGACAACTACTAGGTTTAACGATGCCGGAACATGTCACTAGCCTAGACCACTAAAATGTGAGCGTTAAGTTTCAATGCTTCCTTAGGTTGATTGAATAAATTTTATGGTTGATCTTCAATTATGTCTTTGTTTCAAGGCCCTGTCGCTGTCATTTGTAAATCTCCTATATGCAGCTATATGAGGAAAGAAATCTTTCAATTCGATGAATGCTATCTAGTTAAGGGAAGAGTTCCAAACAATGATGCAACAAACAGCAATACTGAAAACGAAACTTTTTCCAAACTAGATGACTTTCACCATCCAAAGGTAACCTCAAGCATTCAATGATGCGAATAATGTAATGTAATCTATGAAACATTCTCTTTTTTGAAAACTATGCAATTTTAATCTATGCACAATTTCATTTTTCTTATCAAAGAATAAGAATGCACTCAATGCATTTTTCGATGACATGAGAATCTACTTAATGCATGCTTTTAATGAAAGAGAATGCACTCAAAGCGATTTTTAGTTTTCAATCATTAAACAACGTAATCTAAGTTCAATGATGGATCTCAAAAAATACTTTTCAATGCAATGTGATCTAATGCATTTTACTAAATCAAACTCTAAGATGAAAACTAAATGAACGCAAATCTTCTTAATGAAGGATGAATGCAAAATGGATGCAAACAAACACTAAGAATGCAATTGTTGCTTCAAACACTTTGTAACGAAATTCCTCAAAAGGCGACAAGACATATAAGGTCAAACACAAAGAGGACTTCCAAAGCATGAGATCAAAACAAGGCATTCATTCCCTTTTACATCAAGAAATCATGGAAAGAAGACATTTCAGCTGAAAAATGAGTAATGTAATCAATGCTCATACATAGAGAAGACCGGAAGGGAAGGACACACTAGTGAAGGATTTAGGGAAAAAATCTCAATTTTCACACACCCTGAAATTGGCACGACTTTTGTGGGTGAAACTAGCGCCAATGTCCAATTGGTGCGGGTTGATAACTAACAACAAGCGCCACTGCTTGAAAATGAAAAAAAAAAAAAAACTCTCCCAACCAAGACTAGACTCACCAGTTCAAGCAAAATCTAAAAATAACCCAGAAGAAAAAATACTGACCAAAAAACTCTCGAACAAGGGAAAACCCTAGCACTTACAGGAAATGGTGTGACTGTCTGGCTGTAATCTGCACCAGACAGGGGATGGAGCAAGTAATGAAATAGAAACTTGCGCCAATGGGCGCGACTGTCAGGGTGGAAACCGCACCAATCAAGCCAACCATGAAAAGATGAAAATTTCAGAAAAGTAGAGGTCAAATATGATCCTCTGGGGCTGAACTGGGGTCGAAGACCAAAGGAGGCGAACCAGAAGAGAAAAAAAATCAATCAAAAGCCAAAAAAAACCAAAAGAAGAGGGAATAACTCCAACTGAGTCCCCAGCGGAGTCGCCAGTTTGTTGAAGAGTTAAATCCCCTCTGCAGATAGAGGTGATCCCTACTAGCCCAGATCGGGTCTAGCAACAATCAGGTCATGCAGTGATGCAGGTTCCTAGTTACAAAATGACAAAAATCATAACAAATTTCCTACCTCAAATCCTACGTAGTGGTTGTTGAAGAAAGGATGACGCTTCCCGTCCCTCGCCTGGCAGATCACGATCCTTCTGCTTAACACGTCCGAACACTTGCACACATGAAAGGATGCAATGACATACAACGTAAAATCTAAAGCCTGTAACTATACATCGGTCAGAGAGGATGTAATTCATTGCATAAAGAAATGAACACATCAGTAGAACCATAATCAAAGTCGCTTATCATTAAAATAACAAAGGAAAGATTACAATCCAATGCTCTCACACTGTGATCAATGTCTTTGTTTGATTGTTACTTGACTATGTTGTGGGCAGGTTACAAGAAATGTGATTGGAGAAAGGATGGGGAGGCGATACATATCACGTCTTGGATATGGTTCATTCGCTATTAGAGATCGCTTAGACACCTAAGCCATCAACTTTGGAAATGTTTCTAGTAGGAATTCATATGGTTTATAATGTTGTGATCATTTCACCTCATGGTTATTTTGGGAAAGAAAATGTTTTAGGAATGCCAGAGACGGCATTAGTGGGTAGGTAAACAAATTTTTTATAATTGAAATTTCCATTCCATTATATCCTCTCTTTATTGTTTCATTTTATTTTGGACATTTCTTTTGATTTTGTTGTCTTTTAACTATGAAATTGAAAATACTTAGTACCATGTCCATTTAAACAACAACCAAAGCTTTAAGATGAACTTATTATTACACTATATTGATTGGAATTCTTATATCTATTTTAAGTTAAAATATTTTCATGATTATAAAAAAAAATTTACTTTCATGTTGTTATTTGAGTACATGTTGTTTATATACATGACTAAGTTCATGAGTTAGAAAATGAAATGTTTTTGTGAATAAAACAACAAGGATTAAACATCACAACTCATATTATTTGTTTTCACAAGTTATCTACAACTTGAGCTTTTTAGCATATAACTTAGTTGACATGATTGTTCCTAAGATTTCCTTGAAAGTCGAATACTAAGTTACTAAGGTGTTCTTTTCTATATATGGTGACATTTTATTTTCTTTGTTTATACAGTTTATTTGGCCACATTATAGTGGCAATTATTGCCCTGATGCAGAAAAATTGTTCAAGTTTCTTACTTGTATGGGGAAAAATGGCTTTGACATTGCTGATGTTGAGGTATATGTTGTATAAATTATTTATAGTCTAATTTAGTTTATATTCTAGTTTTCATTGTATTTCATGTTTTACACTCTGCACTGCATCTTCTTCTTTTTTTTCAGAAAATTAACTCAGTATTTATGGCAAGAAGTAGGAATTGAAAAAAGAGGGGAGCAATAACATTGGAGCGACAAATGCAAAAAGAGATAGAGGAGAACTAGTCTAGTGATACTCTTAGAGCCAATATCCCAGATAAGACACACATATAAAGACTGATGGTCAAGTCTTCAGAGTTGGTGAATTCATCTGCAATGCCTTGAAAACACAATGATAATGTTTTGAAGTGATGAAACACCATTTCATGTTTAAATTGTAGTGCAACCAATATTAAGTTGGAAAATCATATTGTAATACTTTAACATTTCATATAATATAATTTATGTGGTTGAAATTATTTATAGTTGCACTTGATATTTTTTAGTATTGTAATTAAAATATGCGACTTTGTGTTTTCATATTAGATGAACATGCACATTGTATGACATTTTTCAAATTATACAAATTAATTTATGTTGATTAATAATGAACAAAAAATCAATTTAAAACTACTAAAACAAATGAAATGAATATACGACTAAATTAGTCATTTATAATGATTATTAATGAAAGTAAATGAAATGAATATAAACTACTAAATTAGTCGTTTATATAATGAATAAATGACTACTGAAAATGATAAATTTGTGATTACAAATGACGACTAAATTTTGTATATATACGACTATTAATAGCTAATTTACAATATCTTATAACATGACTAAAATTTAGTCATATTTTAAATGATGACTAAAATTTGCATATAACATGACCAACATTTTGGTCATATTTATTTGGTCATTAATTGGTTTTCTCGGCTGATCATATAGTAATATATTTTGTTGTATATTTGGTCATTAATTGTGACAATTAATGACCAAATCAAAGATTAAATCAATGACTAAATCAATGACCAAACCAATTACTAAATTAATGATAAAATCAATGACTAAATTAATGACTAATTCAATGAGTAAATTAATGACCAAATATACTACTAGACAACAAAATTGAGATAACCAATTAATGACTAAGCTAAAAATGACCAAAAGTTGATCGTTTTATAAGATACTGTAAATTATGTACTATTGGTCACCAACCGAAAAATAGTCGTTTATATGCAAATTTTAGTCGTTTTTTTAGTAACTAATTAGCCATTTTGTACTAGTGTAAAATACCATCTAGCTATTCTTAGAAACGTGTTTGACCTTTCCTAGTGCCAACCCCTACTTTTGTTCAACCATAATGGTACTAAGAAAATAAATCCCTAAATGCACATGTCTCAACTTTCATGTTCCTAAAAAAATGTTAATAAAAAATATAATTCTGATTTCATTAATTGATTATTTGATTCCTATATATCTCATAACTTGGAATCTCAACATTTAATTACATGTAAGAAGCAAAAGCTCAACATAGATCTAAAAAATGACTTCATATACTTCATTAAATTTATTGTTAACAAAGTCCACAACTAATTCTAACATTTTACACACACAACTTGTTTACCTAAAAACACATTCATATCCAACCTTGATTGGCATCCGTACATATAACTCATAAAAATGCATCAATGCTTATTTTTATTGCAGTGAGTTCAAAAGAATACTATGTATCAATATGTATATATTCCAAATATTTATTTTATTTTTTTCAAAAAAATTCAATTAATCTTTGTAATTGGAAGGTTTATGGAAAATTTTATAATAATTTTATCCTAATCAAGTTTCCCTATAATATGACATTCCATCTTCAATTGTGATGCATAAAATAATGGTATTTTTTTACCATTAATGCAAGAGAGGCACAACACATAAATGATAAATCATGTGTTTATCTTGCCAAGCATCATAATTTCAATATTAAGATGAACTAACATAATTTAAAATGCTTCATTTAAAATAATTGAAAATGTTGTGAAAAGAAAAGGAAAATTAAGAGGAGTGGCAGTGATGGTATGCTAGGTTAAACCAAAATGCACAACCGTTGGAAAATATCCCCTTAAATGGCCTTGTTCATGACCATCAATGGATTGATTTGTCCATTATTTTCCAAGAAGAGCATGAGGAGGTTCTTAGGGAAACCACTGAGTAGGGAAACCCCCCCTTTTTCCTGTAACACGGGCGCACTGTTAGAATCTCTCAAGTTCCAGAAGATGATACTCGGAGGCACTCCATATCCTGCCTCTCTGAACTTATCCTTGATTAACATGTAGTATGTTTTCCATGGATTTGAGGAAGCTTGGTCGAATTCCATGTCACTGAACACCACCAGTTGCTTTATCATCTTCTTTGGTTCTGGTCTGAGCTTCACTGCCATCTCCAATATCACATCGATCACCTTTTGGAAATCGATATTCATTCGCCAATCAATACTCTATGAGAATTCATTCTTTTCAACTAGGAAATTCCCTGTGACCAAATGTAGTTGAGGACTTTTGCTGAAAGTCATAACATGGCCTTTCCACTACTCCTTTCTTATTTCTGAAACCAACAATCCAAGCGCTATGTAGACCTCCATGGGAGTTTTGGACATGCTACCTAAAACATCACAAACCACCAAGGTATTAGAAACATTTCTATTTTTCTTCATGTCTTCCACAACAATTCTACAACACCAGAATATTCATTCTTGGCTTGTTAAATAATTTCATGTGGAAGTAGAGCTCCAACCGCAATTTTGTTTTTCCCAACTTTCACCTCCTCCAAATAGTGGGTGATATTTGGGAATCGTGCTTTAGAAATACGTCCTTTTAATTTTTCATGGTGGCAGAGGCCACCCTTTCATAAGGTAGTTCGCTCCACAAATTGGAACCCATGTACACCTATGGAAATTGGAGAGCCTTCTGGAGCAGGAACCAACACCTCTTTCTTCATCTTGTCCCGGGCTTTGTAAACATAGTGCCTATCTTTGTCAGTGTTGAAGTCATCATGGGGAAAAATCATGCATTTGCAAGTAATTTCTATACAGGGTTAAAACCTACATATACTCTTATGTTTTCATCAACATAAATTATGCCCCCTCATTCAAGTCCAAAAGTAAATGCTTTAAATCATTAGAGAAATTTTTAGGTCTAAAATGGGCTTCCTAAAGAATATTATAAAATAATAATGGATATAATAAAATAACATTATATTACATCATCAAATTTTACAGGGAAAAAATAAAAAACTACTTTTTCAACTCATATTTGCAACTTATCTCCCTATGGTTTTACTCAAATTTCGAGTGGGAGCACTTGTTGGATGCAAAAATTAATTCCTTGGATGGGGAATTAAACTCCACATCCAATGAGTGGCCCTACTCAAAATTTGAGTAAAATCGTAGGGATATAAGTTGAAAATATGAATTGAAAAAAACAAAATGCAATGCACATCATTAAATATTGTCACAGAAAATGCAGTGCACATCATTGAAAAGTTCCTTGATTGATTATAGATAATGCATTGCAATATGGAAAAAGGCTAAAATATTAGAAAATGATGGTAGTGATTCTCTTCAAAAATATGTTTGATTCTTTATGGGATACATGATAATAGATGAAAAACATAGAGTAATTAATATATCTTGTGACTATTTGCAACTACATCTTCCAACAATTACAGTTCAGGCAATTATTTAGTTGTTTACTATACTACTGATTTTACAATCAATGCAACATCAATGATAGGAAAATCGAGATAGGAGTTGAACCACAACTGAAATAACTATTTAAAATTCCAAAATAGAGAGGGAGAAAAAAGAGAGAATATGATAAGGGGAGTAGCATGATGAAAGGCAAAGCACCCCATTTTCAATTGAATTCAAAGGGGGAGAGAGTACCAAAAAGGGGAGGAATGGGAAGAGTATTTCCAACAATGACAAATGGGTAGATTTTTCTGACGTCGTTGTTTTCATTGGTGGCACAAGCATGAGGAAACAAATATCTGCCTATAAGAAGCATGGTTGGCCTACTGGAATGATCCAATCAGTCCTAAAGAATTCAAATATGACCCATGTGACATGGTTGTAATGTGAACATTATGAGTGATGGACTTGAGAGTTAAGTGAGTGAGTAAAATATGGCTTATGTCCATAATGAAATATGTTTGGTAATGTAAGTCTAGGTGGGAATATGCATGGAGAACTAAACTATTGTGTATAAATATTACAAGTTTATATCAACATGGACATATCATATCTGTATGTGAAGCCTACAACTAGTATGAAATCTCTCTTTTCCCTGAGTATATTCATGACCCATATTGAATTATATCTACAACGAGCTAGTGTGTATCTTATAGCATTATCAGAAAGTAAATAATATGTCTCAATCCTCTGCATGAAGCAAGATTTCTTCACATTCTCACACATCCAACCCTCCTTTTAAATCATTTTATAGAAAATTTCCCATTGATGGTTGTGGGAGAGTGCACTCCCCTCAACTACAATGATCTTCATCACAATAAATATTACCTTCACTAGTACATTTGGGGGAAATTCTGACACTTGGTTCCAACGCTTTTGACCAAATGTCGGAAATTTCCCCAAATTTTTTCAATCCCGCCCGAAATTGTCTCTAGACAGACGTTTAGAGAAAAGTGTCGCAATACCGACACTTAGACAAAGTTTCGCAATTGCAACGTTTGGAGGAAGACGTCGCAATTACGACACTATGCCCCAAAGCGTCGCTATTGCGATGGCTGCCTCCAAACGTCGCAAGTGCGACACAATGTCTAAGTGTCACAATTGTGACGTTTGGAGGCATCCGTCGCAATAGTGAAGCTTTGTCCACCATCGGTATAACGACACTTATATGCGCGCTACATAAAAATATGACACTTATATGTGCGCTACATAAAAATGATTTTATTAAAAACTACCTTAACGTCTGATATCAAGCACGCATTCGCCCTCCGCTCTTGCAGAACAGCATTCGCCCTCCACTCTTGCAGAACAACATTTTCCCTCAGCATTCGCCCTCAGCTCTTGCAGAACAACATTCGCCCTCAGAATTCACCCTCAGCTCTTGCAGAACAACATTTGCCCTTAGCATTCACCCTCAGCTCTTGCAGAACAACATTTTCCCTCAACATTTGCCCTCAGCTCTTGCAGAACAGCATGCAACCTCAGGTCTTGCAGAACATCATTCGCCCTCAACATTCGCCCTCAGCTCATGCGGAACAGCATTCGCCCTTAGCTCTTGCAGAACAGCATTCACCCTCATCATTCGCCCTCAGCTCTTGCAAAACATCATTCGCCCTCAACATTTTCCCTCAGCTCTTGCAGAATAGCATTCGCCCTCAGCTCTTGCAGAACAACATTCGCCCTCAGCATTCGCCCTCAGCTCTTGAGGAACAACATTCGCCCTTAGCTCTTGCAGAAGAACAATCGCCCTGAGCTCTTGCAGAATAGAATTCACCCTCAGCGTTTGCCTTGAGCTCTTGCAGAACAACATTCGCCCTGCATTCTCCCTCAGCGTTCGCCCTCAGCTCTTGAAGAATAGCATTCGCCCTCAGCATTCGCCCTCAGATCTTGCAAAATGGTAAGTTCTTACTGCAGGCCCTTCCTCCTATAGTAGGGTTGACTCTATTTGGGTTTTTTTTGGTCAATTCCATTGGATTGTGTTAGGCTGTAGGGTTCTCTCTAGATGTCTTCCAATGTTCTTTCGGATGAGTTTCAAAGAGGATGTGTAAGATGTGTTTGTGCTTGCATGAATTTGACTCCACCAGTTTCATGAAGTTTAAGCTATGGATTTTACTTCGACAAACTCATCCATCTCAACACCCAGTAACGAATTGCCCTTGGTCTGATCTATATTGAAGGTGAAGTGAAAAGTGGTAGAGAATGGGAGATTGAAAGTCATCAAATTTATCACAAGGGTAGTACTCCAGATCAAAAGTGATGAGCTTTAGTTCTCCAGATTTGGGGATTTTCCGATGACATACCAAAGGTCACATCCATACAACCATATCAAGGTCAATGTTGATATCATTCTCATATAGATATAGGTCACTGATATATAGGGTTAATATCATCATCACTATCCATGGAAACTGAATGGTTACAAAATATGTGATTGTGGTTGTCTCATTTATAATTATTACCCATTTACAGTAGAGCACAGAAACACTAAATATGGCCCGAGCAGAGCCTTTACAACAGGCAATGGAATTGTAGCTGCTTCATCAATAACCAATAGCTCCACTTGAGAAAAATTTTCATAATCTTGGGGTTGGATATACTGCAGAGCAAACAATTGTAGTTATCATTCGTGCTCCAATATATTAATATACTTTTTACATTGAACTGAAGAAAGGGAAACAAGCAAATGCTAGCCATCATACAATGCTTTGACATAAGAGTTTTGAGTGACATACTTGAAAAAAATAACTCATCCACTAATATTTATAATCATTTGAGTTATTCAAGTTAAACACAATTTCAAGAATCAAGATTCAATACCCTCTTTTATCTTCATCACCCAATACAAGATTTAATTTTTTCCCAAAGAAACACTTATTAAATTGGCAGCCATTATTTCTCCCCGCTTTAAAAACCCTACATTTAAATGAAAACAATCATTGCATTTCAACTACAAAAATCTATTAGTGTTAAAATGTACATGTGTGCATCACTTGTGTAGGGTATTCCTCTTCCACTTTCACATTATCCAAGAATGTGTGCAGTATAGTTCATATTTTTTGTGATTTAGATTATCTTGAAAAAGGAAAGGTAAATTATTTCCCATGGAAAAAGAAGGTTTTCCCTTTTTACTACTGGAAATGGTACAATAAAGTTCCATTTCTACCCGAAACTCCTATGAAACAGGAACCAAATAAAGGCCATGTCCTCAATGGACATCATTTGGCTTTGAAAATGGCCATTGCACCGTGTTGTTTCTTATATTACATCACGATAGTTTCTTAGGTCATTTCCTGTTTCTTGAGATGAAAAACAACCAAAGAAATTGTGAAGATCCTTTCAAGAAATAAATGACCATTTCTCAATCATATCTCAACTATTTTTTATTTTATTCGGTGGTTGCTTACTTTGAGAGAAATTTGACACTTTTATAAGGAATATAACATAAAAACACAAAATGGGAAGGAATTGATGAGGTAGATGACCTTTAGTTGTTGTCAATTAAGAATTGATAATACATGATGCATGTTCTGTACTAAAAACTAGATTCCTTCATGGATTTAGGACACAGAGTATTGAATCAAAGTTGTAGTTTCTAACTTCTTGTATTGGTTCATCAATCTTGAAATTCAGACATTGTATGTCTTCATTGCTTCATGTTTGAATAATTTGCATTATATCGTACGATAGGAAATTAGGAATTATGATTATTATTAATTTATGGATCTGTTAAGTTACTTTTAAGTTTGCATGGTTTAGTGTGAAATTATTCTTGTGTGCCCATAGGCCCAGGTGAAGTAATGCCAAGGACTGAGAACCATAGTTTTTAAATGGTATTGTTTCTTATACCCAAAAACCCCTCAACATCACTTCTTATTAGTTCTTAACAATAGTGTTGTAAACAATTTGAGAATTGATATAGAAAAATCTCGCACTTCTCAAGATAAAGTCCCAAAGCTAAAGTGTGATACCATGTGTAATTCAATAGCCCCATTGTCACCTCACCAACCTCTTTTCACTTCGGGCTAGCTCTCATCCAAATCAAGGGGGGTTCTCCCTAGTAGATGTTAGGGATCTAATGGCCCAACCAAACCAAGTCAAGATCCCCCTAATGTTTACTACTATCAATCAAAATATTGAACAATAGGGTCAGACATGCATCCTGAAGATAAAATTGCCAGGGTATTTTTGGGTAATTTCAAAGGGAAAGTCCCTAAACACATATAATCAAGGAATTGTAACGTGATTTCAAACATTAAATATCAACAAAATAATTTAAAGGATATTTAAAGGAAAAAGGTAATGGAAGATAGAAAGTGCCTTACTTAAATGCTCTAAGGATTTTTCAATAGTTGCTCCAAAAGCTTCACTTCAAGGCCCTTCAAGATCATCTCCAACAATGCAATACCATCAACTTCAACAATGTTGCTCCAAAAATGTCCTCCAGGTCTTCACAACAAGTTTACTAGAAGTTTCTCCAACAATATATTCCATAAGGTCTTCATTGTCAAATCGTCTCTTGTTTGGGTGCCTTAATGTGCAATGACATGTTTCCAGGACTGAATTCAATGCAAGGCATATTTGAAACTCTAACTCTGTCTTCCGGTGTCTTATTAGAAATTATTTCAATTTTCATTTTGTGTTTTCAAGTTATATATTGTTTTCAAGTTTTTACATTTATAATTTTATTGCAATGTGGTAGACTGATCAGGGTAGTACAGGATCAACCCCGAGATGGGATGATCACGGAAAGAGGCCAACGGAAGAACATGTAAAGTGCCAGCATTGCTTTATCTTTAGGTATTTTAGTTATTTACATAATTGAAATAATATTAATTTTGTTTAAATATGCAGACACCTAGCCATGGTACGCCCGATGATTCCCTCTATGAGAAAGAGCTTTCTTCATCCCTATCTCCAGTGCTCTTGTTGTGAAAAAAGGCACGAGATGCAAGGTCATAATTTAATACTTTGATGGACGCGCCTCAAACACCTGAAACAAAATAGAGGATAAAAAAACTTATGAGCCAGCTAGAAACATATCAGGTAACAATAAAAAGTCAAAAGGATATTTTTTTTGTTCTGCATGAGATGAATTGTGATAGTTTGATTTTTAATTTTTACATTGACTAAACTAACAAAAAGTTCTTTTGTATGTATCGTTTTCTGGCACTTGCTGAACCCGGTGTTGGTGGTAGTGGGACACAAGGGCAAGAGATTGCCCAACAACCCTCTCGTACACCTTCTACTCCTTTAGGTGCTGGCCAAGAAACACACCCTGCCCAAGCAGACACCCAGCCAACCACTAAACGTGTTGGCAATGATGAGGCTGATATGGCCAACTACATTATTGCGTTTCCTGGAGCTACACATGTCAGCTCCACAGGGACCATTAATGGCACGTTGTTGGTGAACAATGAAGGTGTCCCTATAAAGCATGTACAACTCCCAGGTAAATTTTAATATTTTAACTATTTCATGTACTCTATCTAAAACATATTTATCATGATTTTTATTTTTAAATTAATGATAATATATTTTTTTTCTGTGTAGGAAACAATGATTTCTACAGGTTTTTGGAGAGCCATGCATTGGTAATTTTTTGGCCCAACCATATGCACAAGGTGGAATTCCCAAAATTCAAACATGAAAAAAGAACTTCTAGATAATCTAGAAGCCCTTTTTCGAGTCGGCACATTTGACAGAACAACGATGGCTCGGGTAGGCGGAAAATATTTGAAATATACCAGGGACACCTATAGGATGAAATTGCAATTTAACCCTAGATACGAGCATCCTCTCACAGTTGTAGAGAGTGAGTGGAGAGCACTCATCCATGACAGAAAAGAGAAAAGGGCAAAGAAAGAAGGAAAAATGCCAACTAGACCCGCAAGGTAAATTACAACTTTAATTCAATAGCTTTAATTTTCTCTATGTCTAAAATAAAAGTGTGCTACATCATATCTGACTTAAATATTTTGATGCTAGGTTGCCTGACACCTCAAAGGCAACCAAAGCTAGGATTGAAAAAAAGGGCCATCACAAGCTAGGCCAGGGCGGCTACTTGAAATTAGCCGCAAGAATTGTAATTCAGTAGCTAAACATCTTATAATTAATTGTATCGCTTTCCAACATTTTTGTAATCCTATCAAATATGATTAAAAATACACAATCATATGTAATGTGGGGTGATGACTTCAGAACAAAAACTATAGAGGAAGATAAAAATATCGCTTTCCATTTCGGCTATCAAGCCATAGTTGAACGTTGCAGAAGCTTGGAGCAGCTCCCAAGATCCAGAATGCCTGATAAGGTAAAATATTAACCTTTCAATATGTTTGTTTTCGTCCATAAATTTAATGTCTAACAATTTTTTTTAAATCAGGGGAGCAGCACTACCGACAAGGCAAATAACCCAGTTTTAGAGCCAGATGTAGATGATCCTCACGTGCAACCTGATCATTGTAGTGGGGACTAGGCTGACAATGCTACTATCAGTGAGGGCCGTGACGGTAATTAATTTCCACTTATAATTTTTTCTAATTATACCTTGATGGTTGTCCTTATAACTTTTTTTGTTTAAATGACAGAGAATGTTTCCCTTGAGGATCTTACCACCAGAGAGGAAGACAGGGCAACAGTCCCAACGGCGACAACTGGTGCACCGGGTAAATAATCTCATTGCAATTTTTTTTATTAATATTACCGAACTAGTTCAATGATATTTAAAAACTGACAATTAAAATTTAATATTATCTGTTTTTGTAGGCGATGCCCCGTCACTGGATGAGCCCAGACATCGTGAATACGCAACTAGGTCAGCAGTGCGGGTTGAAAGGCACGAAACAGGAGCAGAGTACGATGATATTGATGATGTAATTAGGAGCTTTAAAAATAGGAAGAAGAAAAAGAAAATTTGACAATGTAAAATATTGTATTATTATAAGACAAACGTTACCATACTTGGAACGTTTTTTACGTTATATAAAAAACTCATTTATCATACTATTTTTATGTCAAGCATTAATTGCAATGTTTCCTTGCGTACTTTTTGTTGAATTGTTTTTTTATTAGTTATTGAATATTTTTTTTTATGCTCATGAAAGTAAAAAATGAAATATAGATTGGGTATTGAGGAATTGAGAGTGATGTGAGGGGGGGGGGGAGGGGCCATAAGAGCTTCCACCTTCACGTGGTTGGCCTTGTTTAGTAGAGAATAATTTATTGGAGCGATTTAATCTTGGAGCAAACCTCCCTCGATCCAGCGTAGCAACAAAAAAGTCACTGTTGACTTAGTTGCTACTCTTTCAGATCATGGGAGGCTTGTTCCAAGTTCATGTGACTCTAATAAATTGTTCTTGAAATGAAGAGGAGCTTATTCAGGTATGTTTTGACATTTTCAACATGTGTTCTAACATTATCATAAGAATGCATCTTAGAGTAAAAAATACTACATCAATTACTTGTATTTATTATATAGATAATGATGGATTTTGATTGACTTGGCAGTGCAGGTACAAATCCTCTTGCATCATGAGCAATACAACTTGTCAACCAGGGTCATGTCCGGGATATTTTTGCTTGTGCACTTGACCAGGTTCGTAATGTCACATTTTGTAAGTTCCTTTACAGTTCATAATTCAATATTAAGCTTGTTCATGATTATTATCTAGGTTTTTTGTATGTGTTTTTTCATCTATTTGACTGTAAGCAACTCTGCATGTTTCCTGTTGTTCAGTATGATTCCTCCCATTACCACTCCCAGGATGAATCTGAATTTATTGTTACATAGGTTACTTTATTGTTACTATGATTTCTCCATTTACGATTTCATAGGTTACATCATGTAAAGTTGTCAATCTCAGGTTGGTGATGAGCTTCTCCAGATTTGGGGCTTTTATGATATTCTCTCCCTCATGTCATTCTTGCATCACCTCGTTGTTTGAGCATGCCAATTGTCTACCACTTGTACCAATTGGCACATGTCAATCTCTGAGTGGTGCCACATTTCACCTATTTTCGGCCCACTTGACCACCTAAAAAACTCAAATCCACACACCATGTGTCTTTATCATGGAGTGCCACATGTCCTAGATATTTAGGCTGATAGGCCTTCTGTTATGAAAGAGATCAATTTTTTTTCGTCAACACTTCTTATCTAGGCACGACACCTGTTACTTGTTTAATCTAACGGTCACAGTCTCTTGGGTTACCTTCTAGGTTTGACATACCACTGGTTTCTGGTATATTTCCATGGAATCGGTCTGAAAATACCAGCAACAATCCACACACCTACAACCATTGACAGACATGCCGTTTTAGTAGCTACATTTCCGCAACTGCCAATACACCTGCCGTTTTAGTTGCTGCACTTCGGCAACTGCCAACACACCTGCCGTTTCATTCTCCTGGACTCTGTGTATGTATATTTTTCATATAATTTTATCACGAAGTTGGCTGAAGTACTTTGACATGCCTTTGAATATTTTTTTGGGTTAGAAGACATTTCAGGCCAGAGCTATTGAATAGACTTGATGAGATAGTTGTATTTGATACTCTTTCTTGTGATGAGCTCAGAAAATTTGCTAGACTACATATGAAAGATGTAGTGATTCGTCTTGCAGAGAGAGGTGTTGCTTTAGGGGTTACAGATGCTGCTCTAGATCTTGTTCTTCAGGAAGCCTATGATCCTATAAGTAATCACTTGTTTTTCTTTCTTTCTTATTCAGAGTCTATCTTGCCAGGGGATGTGCCCGTTATGTTTTGCTATGAGACCGTTGTCAATTTCATCACTGCCGCACATAATATGTTTGATTGTGTTTATAAATAATAAGCAATTATTACACCAAACAATAAACAATTAACTGTACTATGAGTAATATGATATCTTGAAATAATTCTCATTATAATTTCATAACCTCTGCTCTCACTTGGTGTTTTCTATATCACTAAGTGTGTCTTCTTTAAAATTATAGTTATAGCAGACAATGAACAATCAACTGCACTGTGAGTGATATCTTGTAATAATTATTATTATAATTTCCTAACCTCTACTCTCACTAGGTGTATCTATTTTAAAATTATAGTTTCAATGGTAGATAAATTGTTATCTTAAAATTATAGCTTTGATGGTGATACCTTGTGATTGATAATGCAGTTTGAAGTAGCTTTGGCTTTGAATAATATAGTCTTAGGAACCTCTGAGAATACAAAGGTTGTGATTGATTACGGGGCACTGCCTATATTTGTGGAACTTCTTACCTCTGGTAATGATAATGTTCGAGAACAGGTAACACGTTTATTTTAGAGGCATAAAATTATTCTTCCCAACTATATTTATATGTCTGTAATTTTGGAATTTGATTTAAAAAACTAGTACCCAACTTTGAGTTCAACTGGTGTTTGTGTAAGGCTATTTGGGTTTTGGGAAATATTGTTGGGGACTCTGCAACATTTAGGGATTTTGCCCTCAGTCATGGAGCTCTGAGGCAGGTGCTTGCCCAGTTGAATGATACTACCAGAATTTCAATGATAAGAAATGCTACATGGGCTCTGTCAAATTTTTGCCGTGACGTAAACCCCAACCACTATTCGAGCAAGTAAGAAGAATACATTTTCTGCCTCTTCTTCTTAGTTCGTAGATACTGTGGAATGTTTTTATAGATCTTGGTGCTTGGTAGATTTGGACGTAATATCGACCTAGGTGCTTGTTCATTACAATGACTATGTCATCAGGTTTTAGAAAATGCTCAGAAATTTGGGTTTCACAAGGGGATTACCCTTGCTTGCAATTATCGATTATCAATCACACTCAAAAAAAGTCTTTCGTAGCATTGTTGAGCTCTTTGTAGGTGAATTTCCGAGGCAATTTCACAATATCTGAACTAAATTTTTCTGTCCTTTTCAATACTCTGCGCTTGTAACAGAACCAGACAAAAAATCTAGTGGCTAATGCAACAACAAAAACACCTCATGTTGCAATGCCAGCAATTCACTCTCTCTACACGCATGAATGACTATGGCACCCTCTTTTGTGAACAGGTACTGGAGCTGAAGGTACTGGTTTCAAATAGGATCGTGGAATTCAACATCCAAAATAGTATCAAATTCCACTGCAATAGTATTCCCCAGCGAGGGAAATAGTTCATTGAGACCTATTGGAATCATCACCCCCAAATAGCCTCCAGGGCTACCCAGAGTGTGATCATCTTTGTTGCTGAGTATATTTTTATTTTTTCAGTGAGAGTTTAGGGTTTCTCTAACATAGCTTCAGAAATCCGATTCAGTGCCTACTTGAATATCGCCACATAATACTCATGGTTTGGATTGATGAGCATGCTCTGAATGGTTGGTTGATTCATAAGAACCACCCATATAGTCATCTTGAGATATTTCGGAAGTTTTCTCGGGTTTCCTTTTTCACCGTTTCTAGTGGGTGGGATGGTGTGGGGTGATCCATCAATACTGGTGCTCTTGTAGTAGGGAGTTTTTTTTTGGGGATATAAAGGAGCATTTGATGTAGATATCCCATTGGATGCATTCATAGATGGGCACGAGAGGTCAAGAATTTAAATTAAAAATATGTAACCTCTAGCATGGCAACCTGAAGGCCGCGAGAGACACTGGTTAAAGATTGTTTTGTGTTGGCCTTAATATATTCGTGATTTATTTCTATTATCTTAATGCAAATATATAGTCCGGTCTCATTAAAATGAGGATTGTGGTTGTATTTCTCTTTGTTTGTTTCTCTCTTAATGCTCCAGAAGTTGCCAAAAGTTGTGATAGTTGTTTAGTTTGCCTGTTACAACTTAAAAGTGGTTTTTAGCAATGGGAGTCAAGTTTTTTAAGGTTCATACTAATATGAAGATCTTGTAATTCTATATTCAGCATAAGAGAAGATGGCCTCTGCTTTGGGCAGTATGACAACAATTGCGACATCTACCTCATTGGGTAACGACTATAAGGGGAAAGTTGGGTGCAACTGTTTGATAATTATGAGACAAAATTGTCTCTATTTTCATTTACTCTTGACTTTAATTTCTCAAGTGAAGAGGTCTCTCACGACTCTTGCATGTGAAAATGTTACTCAGAGAATATATGGAAAAGAGTTACTCTTCAACATAAGTGGCTGACAAAAAGCTATAGGGAAGAAAAAATTGTGTTAAGAGAAGGTCATCCTTCACTGCATACCATTGAAACTTCTTTATGTTGGATATTTTCTTGTCCACTTATATTCGATTTTAATGTGTTATTTTAATTTTTCATTGAGGGTTGTTTTGGCATATGGTCTGAAATTCAATTTCACACTTACTGAAAGCATTGTCAGTTTTTCTTGCAGGCGGTGTGAACAAACTTGCTGATCTTGTTGGAGTCACCCTTGGGGTGAACGGCAAAATGTTGTCTTGGAGAGAAAGCATGGTTCTCTGAAAATAGTTAATGATGGTGTGACAGTAGCTAAGGAGGTAATTTGTAGATGTGTTCTTTGGTTTTCTTTTTAACGTTGTATTAGTTCCCCCTCTTAAATGTCTTAGATTTGGTAGGCATAATTTGAAAACTCAAAGGTGAAAGGAAACATATTTGTTACCCAGTGGTCTACTTGGCCTATGGACTAGCCACATTAGAGTAATGCATAAATCTTTTCACAACAGTAAAAGGAAAAGGTTATGGCTGAGTCAAATTTTATTGTTATTGACAGTGTAATGAAATGTATCTCAATGCTATGGTTTTGGCCTTTTTATTGGTTGAATTAGAGGACCCAGTTGAAAATATTGGGGCCAAGTTGGTAAGGCAAGCTACGGCAAAGACAATTGATTTAGCTGGGGATGGAACCACAACATATGTTGTTCTTGCACAGGGTTTAATAAGTGAGGGTGTAAAGGTAACTTTTTGTCAATAGTATTGGATTAAGATCATCTATTCATTTTTGTAGGGTCTTATGGTGCTTGGTTTTTTAGTTTTGGGTTGGGCTTATTGAGTCTAAGATAGTTTTTGAGTGAAAAAATTGCTATCAGGTATTAAAAAATTTTGGTTCTTTTGTCAAAATTTATGAGCTTGTTAGGAAATACAAAGCTGACAATGGTTGTATCTTAAATTTGTGGAAAATAATTTGAAATGAAACCTTTTTGTTTAGGTTGTTGCAGCAGGTGCAAACCCCATTCAAATTACTAGGGCATTGACAAGACAATAAAGGCCCTTGTTTCGGAACTCAAAATTTTGTCAAAGGAGGTAAACGCTTGCCTTTTGAGTAGGCTGGTTTTCCTTTTTGCTGATGGTTTGGTGTATCTAATTGAATTAGTTGCCTAAGGTATTTTTGGTTGCAAACTCCTTTTCATTTTTCATACGGTATTGGCCTTGTGGAATACATTTGATTGTGTGGTCTTGTTAGATCTACAACATTTGTAGTTGTTTAGTCTTATGGCCGAGGTGCACTTTTATTATGGAAATAGTTGATGCAATATTGTCATTTAATCCTTACTACATGGTAGCATGTTGAGAAGTTTCTTGTGAAACATTTGGTATTCAAAATGACACTTGATCCTATACAGCATCATGCACTTGACTTCAAAATTAATATTCAAAGTGTGCCAGACAATTCTTGCAAAATTTCGAATATTTATGTTGTTTTAAACCATTATCTTTTTCATGTATTGGATGCTGAAAATGAGAAAAAGACTTTGGTATGAAACCAACTGGTGAATAATTTCCAGCAAAACAACCACTTCCAAGACATGATTTAGAATTAGAACATATGTACTTATGAAGCATAGAAAGATATCCTTGATGCATTGTCAATGTTTGGCTAGGGTTATTTTTGGAGAAAATAACTCCTTATTCCTAGAATATTGATCTTCAATACAAGTAAATGCCATAGAAGAGAGATCATCGTGTGACATAAACCTATTAACAAAAGTGAACAAGGAATGATTATTAATTATGGCATACTAAGTTGTCAGTGATTTTGACTATTTGTCTTTAACATGTAAAAATGTTAAATTTCAAACTTACATCATCATGGTTTGGCATCATGAGCTTGACTAATTGTCCACCATGCTCATAATTTCATTGTTGTATTCATATCTATAAACAACATTTAAAATAATAATAAAAAAGTTCTATAAGAAAAATCCAGACCTCCATGTTGCTGCTCCTTGTGAGACAAAGTCAAAATTGCATTACACAATCTGACACATAAGAATCTCCTATATCCCGGTGGTATGTATCCAAACTCTTATAATAGTGTCTTCAAGACTTATGTTGACATTGCCAATGAGATATTTAAGCAATGAAATATGGAGCCTTCTTCATTGTTGTATATGTAACAGTATTTTATTCATATAAAGATTGATGGTTTTGTCTTTCTGAAAATGAAATGTAAAAATAATTTATTGTGGTCAATTGATTTTTTTTTTTTGAAGCTTTTCATTATGGAAGGGCGACATAGATATATGCCCTTCTAATTGAAATTCAGACCTGCCCTTCAAATTTTATCACTGTGTGGGACCTTAACAAACAATAAAACTATTCCGCCGCGTGTTATATAAAACATATAACAAAACCTTTGTCAAAACTTCAAACGAACCCTTTAGCCGTGGGTATTTCATCATGAATTGATCATTTTACCATGTACCTTCTTCTAGAGTAAGATTATTCCACTTGATTAGGTACTTCATAATGTTTATATTTCAAAGAGATACAGAATGTTTATCTATAAATTTTTGTGGTTCAAGAATCAACTTTCATTCTTCATCTAAGTTTGGAAGTTCTATTTACATTGGCATATTTTTTCCCAAACCCTTTTTTAGGAAATATTCATGAAAAAACTTATGAATGCAAGAAGAAGGAAAATATAACTTCTATACCACTTGTGCAATCCTACGAATAATTATTTAGGGCCATAACATTTTTGAGCTAATTCTTTATTCTTCTTTTTGTTGAATGAAGATTGCTTATAATGCTATAATCTAAAAAATACCCAATTACCCTCCTCAAATTATCTTTCACTTCAATGTTGTTCCCTTTGTTGTTTTATCATGTTTCATGTCATTTGAAGGTTTTCCATAATAATTTTCAAAGTTTCTTTAGTATTTTCCATATGTGACTCTGTTTCCTATACTTTGGACTTATCTTGAAAAAAGTATGAGATACTAGGAGTTGGATATCCATAAAGGGCCTTAAATGGGGAAATTTTAGTAGATGTCTGATAGGTAGTATCATATTACCATTCTTCCTTGATGAACCCACTTCATCCATTAAGATTGATTTTCTAAAGAGTAACATTGTAGATAACCTTAAAAACATTTGTTAACTATTTTTGTTTGACCATTTGATTGTGTTTGATATGTAGAACTCATGGCAGCTAGTGTTTCTCCACTCATATTAAATAATTATTTCCAAAATTTTATTGTTACTATTACTTTAGGAAAACCATGAAGACTATGAATTTCTTTCACGGACACTTCTGCCACTTGGCTTGTTGTTTATGTACTTTGAGCTCTACAAAGAAAATCTACAAAATTTGTCTATATAAATGACCACAAAAATGTAATACTTACCTTTATATTTCAGTAACCCTATAATAAAGTATATTAATATATCTTCTAGTCTTTGAATATGTATGTGGAATGGTTGAAGTAACCCTAGAGATTTTACTATCTCTCTTTTATTTATTATGCAAACCTGACCTTCTCTTACAAAATTTTGAATATCTTTCTTCATTCCTTCCAAAAATATATTTTTTGATTCGTTGAGATGTTTTAAGGAACCCTGCATCCTACCATCAGAGAGACATGGGACTCCCTTAATATTTGTTTATTCAAATATGCTTGCATGCATAAAAATATTCTACATTTTCACCAAAGTATATCTCTCTTTCACTCCCAATGCTCCATAGAGTTCATCCCATCCTTTATAAATTTTAGTTTTTGTTTAGTACTATTGTCATTTTTCCATTATGGCAAGCTTCTTCTAGCCACCTAGGAATATAAAATGTAATTGGATATAAATTTGAGGCCTATTCTATTTTGGAAAGAGCATCATGTAATAAATTTTCCTTACCCTTTTTGCAGATTATCTCAAAATTAAAACTTTGCATTTTTTTCTCCTCATTTTTGTTAATATTCTAATGAAAATCATAGCTTCAAAAAATAATTTATGCTATCATGGTATATCTTGACTTTAAAGTACCTCCCAATGATATACTATGCCCATTTTTTATTGCATGTAATATTGCTTCCATTTATTTTTCATACGTAGATTTCACCAAATATTTTCTTTGAATTCCTTGCTTTTAAAAGCCAATGATATCCCTTATTTTGTTAATGTTACATAAATTCCTTGTCCTAGTGACTCACACTCTACTATGAATGTTTTACCAAAAGTAGGTGCAACCGATGTTGGTGTAGAATACATGGCATCCATTAAAAGAGAGAATGCCAAAGTAGCCTCATCATTCCATATAAATGATATTTTCTTCAAGAGATATGTGAGTGGACTTGAAATGCATGCATAATTCTTAAAAAATTATCAATAATATCATGTAAGTCTAAAAAATCTTCTAAGAACCTTGATTTTCTTAGGAATAGGTAATTTTGTAATAGCTTGCATCTTTTGAGGCTCTAACTTCACTCCTTCCTTTAAAACAATATGAACCAAATACTCGAATTCTTATTTCCCAAAAGCACATTTGGATATTTTTACATAAAAATGATTGTTCTCAATAATTTATGTAACTTTTCCACATGTTTAGTGTGGTATTCCCATGATTTATTATAAATAAGTGTATTATCAAAGAAAACCAACACAAATTTTATAAGATGGGATCAAACAAAATTGTTCTTAAGTCGAGCCCGCTGGACTTCAAACGGTGATAAACCATAATTCAAACCAAATTCGCGTTCCAAAATAGCCTACTGACGTCGGCCAATTTTGTGATGTGAAAACCAAATGAATTCCACCCTAATATTTTTTGGGTCGGAAGTTGGGCTGGCGTACGGAGGGAGAGTTGTGACGCGAATTTCTTATCAAATTCGCCCTAATCTTTTTTAGGTATGGATTTCCACTGCGTGAGCGGCCCAAACAAAGATCCGCTCCAATCAATTTCTGCCACGTGTCCTCAATAAAAAGTTTCCCTGTTCCCAGATGCGGGTGCATTCGATGGTGTTTAAGGCGATGGGACATGGATGTGGCGATTTCATATCAATCACATTAAGTTTTAACACTGTTCAATTAGCCGATATTTAAGTTCCAAGGTTTTCACATCAAATTGCATTAAGTTTTAACACTGTTCAAGATCGGACCTCCACTCCTGTTAGCGATTCCACATGCTCCAATATGATTCGGCCTTCGGCTCTCATTAATCAGAGATTAATTATGGTGGGCGTTCTTCGATTGCATTGCAGTCGGGTCGATAAAATGGCGTTTCGCTATGGTTTTTCAGATGAGCCACAACCTTTGAATTGCAGATGCTCTTCGGTTGCTGGGTTACATTGCTTGCTCACTGTGACAAGAAGGAGAAGTGGCCAGCTGAACTGCTACTTAGACCTTGGTGCATATCTGCATTTCTCTCGGTTTGGTTTGTGTCTGTCTTCCTCGGTTTCTTGGAATCCTGCTTCTTCGTCTTGTCTTGTGCCCACTGCTGAGACTGCACCCATGCCTCGCCTACGTCAAAGGATGCATTGCCGCAGGGGGAGCACTAGAGGTCAACCCCTGCGCGCTCCCTCCAGCCCCTCAACCGAGTCATCTTCCTAGTCCAGTGATTATTACGCAGGTTGCTATCCAAACACTAGAAGTGGGCGGGGTTGGGTTCTAGGATCTGGCCACCATATGGGCTCCCCTGCTCCTCATTTCCCCACCACTTCACCTTATCCAACGATGCGCACTGCGCTTTTTTCCTTTAATTTCTCTCTGAACTGCCCACGAATCACAGCTTCAATCACCGTGGTTTTCCGTGAGGAGGCCTAAATGGAGGAACAATGCACCCGTCCGGTGGGTCTAAGCTCAGAAAAAGCAGGCCAAAATTCGGGCCTTCAGGAGGGGCGCAGTGGCGTGAATGTGGAGATAGCACCTGGCGATCCTAGACCTTCCGAAGGATGGTGCCGAATCGTAGAGGAACCACCGAAGGAGTAGTTTGGTTAATTTGGTTTTCTTGCTTCGCGGCCCACTTAATTGGGCATGTTTTAGATTATATTACTGTGTTGGACCTCTGTAATATTTTTGAATTGTGTAAACGTTCAAGACTGGTTTCCCCGTATGAGGGTAGTCTTCTTTTTTGATTTTTTGATGACAAATTTGCCATAAGTCTGGGCAATGTTTTTGACTTCGGTCATGCTGTAATTTTATTCCCACTGTTAATAGAATAACTTTAATTAGAAAAAAAAATGTTGCCCTGTTTCTATTTTAAACCTGTTTTTTGAAATACATAGCCATGTTTATATGATTTTTTATAGTCGAAGCACTGCGGGGTGGTTTATTATATTAATATTTCACGGTCGAATTATGTTCATAACAATTGGAAAAAAAAAATGTTGCCCTGTTTCTATTTTAAACCTGTTTTTTGAAATACAAAGCCATGTTTATATGATTGTTTATAGTCGAAGCGCTGCGGGGTGGTTTATTATATTAATATTTCACGGTCGAATTATTTTCATAACAATTGGAAAAAAAAATGTTGCCTTGTTTCTATTTTAAACCTGTTTTTTGAAATACAGAGCCATGTTTATATGGTCTACGTATTATACTCTTTCTCTGTATATCTACAGGAAAATTTTTGCTATGAACAGGGTGGATGCTGTAGCGGGCTACTAATGGAAACAAGCGAGCCTGAACCTTACATATCGGATGCAACAGATGGTTACCAATTTTGGAATCAAGCGAGCCTGATCTTACAAGCGAGCCTGGGTTTCTGCAGATGGTTTTTATTTCCAGGAACAAGCAAGCCAGGACATACAATCGACCTTGGGTTTATACATATTTTTTCTCTATAATGGATGCTTTTTGTGTGAGGCATATATCAACAGTACATGTCTCTGCACATTTCCTGTATCCGCTTTATGATACTATTTTATGTGTTGACAGGTTATCACTCTGCCTTCAAAACTAGCGATGCTGGTCTATGTTGCTGGTTTATTGATATGGTCCGATGGTCTTTTTATATTTTGGACATATCACACTCCTCACATGATTATGATTAGCGTTTTTCTCTGTTGCAGGGTTTTGGGTACTTTAATTTGTATTTGGAACAATGGACGTCGGTACTCTATATGTTGCTTTACTATTCTACATACTGCTATTTCACTTTCTTATAGATGCCTCGGGCATATTTGGATGCTTTCTCAGATTGTCAATAATCTCCATGTGGACCGTTACTGGGTTTTATATCATGTCCCTGTATGTGACATGTGGTATTTTTCTATCATTGTCTGGGGTGGGACTTCCACTTTTCTAGATGGATATTAGGGTTCCAATCTTCAAATGTGAAAATGTAATGACTTCATGGACTGTTTTACTTCATATAATATATTCAAAACAACATTTTTTCTCTTGTGAAAAAAAAATGATTGTTTATCACTCTGCCTTCAAAACTAGCGATGCTGGTCTATGTTGCTGGTTTATTGATATGGTCTGATGGTCTTTTTATATTTTGGACATATCACACTCCTCACATGATTAGTGTTTTTCTCTGTTCAAGGATTTTGGGTACTTTAATTTGTATTTGGAACAATGGACGTCGGTACTCTCTCTATTTCTTTACTATTCTACATATTGCTATTTCACTTTCTTATAGATGCCTCGGGCATATTTGGATGCTTTCTCAGATTGTCGATAATATCCATGTGGATCGTTACTGGGTTTTATATCATGTCCCTGTATGTGACATGGGGTATTTTTCTATCATTATCTGGGGTGGGACTTCCACTTTTTTGGATGGATATTTGGGTTCCAATCTTCAGATGTGAAAATGTAATGACTTCATGGACTGTTTTACTTCATATAATATATTCAAAACAACGCTTTTTCTCTTGTGAAAAAAAAATGATTGTTTATAGTCGAAGCACTGCGGGGTGGTTTATTATATTAATATTTCATGGTCGAATTATGTTCATAACAATTGGAAAAAAAAAATGTTGCCTTGTTTCTATTTTAAACCTGTTTTTTGAAATACAGAGCCATGTTTATATGATTGTTTATAGTCAAAGCGTTGCGGGGTGGTTTATTATATTAATATTTCACGGTCATTGGAACGCCCACAATTCATAACAAATATTGGAGATTTACTATCCTGTTTTAAAGTTTCATTTTTTTTTAAAATTGAACCCTCCGTCGGTATACCGACGCTTTGTAAGCGTCGGAATTGCGACAGCTTAAAAATGTCAGAAGAGCGACAGTATAAAAACATCAGATGAGTGACGTTCAAAATGTCGAACCACATTTCATCAGAATTGCGACTGTTTACAAACGTCAGAAGAGCGACGTTCAAAACGTCGGACCACATTTCGTCGGAATTGCGACAGTTTACAAACGTCGGAAGAGCGACATCCAAAACGTCGGACCACATTTCGTCGAAATTGCGACAGTTTATAAACTTCAAAAGAGTGACGTTCAAAACATCGGACCACATTTTTTCAGAAGAGCGACATTCAAAACATCGGACCACATTTCGTCGGAATTGTGACAGTTTACAAATGTCGGAAGCGCGACGGTTTGGGAAATGTCGGAAGAGCGATGCTTGTTTGGAAGCGACGGAAAAAGTGTCGGTAGTGCGACACTTTGTCAGTGCATTGGAATTGCGACGTAATGGCAAACCACATTTTTTCCGTCCTCGAACTGTCGCTCTTGCGACGACTATGTGTCGGAATAGCGACGAATTGGCCGTCGGAAATTGGGCCAAATTTTCTAGTGCTTAGAAAAACAAAATGGAGCAAGGATATGAGATAACCACCTTAACAATGCATCATAGTAGTGTTTTCTTTCTTACACTATAATTTTTCCCACACCAATAGTCACTCGCAAGTGTCCTTGCAAATTTGAATTAAAAAAAAATGTAATTGAATAGGATGCCCCTCATGTCAGCCCCTTCTCCTAGAAAACAAGTTTATTCATAAATAATAAAATACTATAAATAACAATTTTTCCTCTCCATTTAGGTGAAAAAATAAATTTGGTCAAGCCAGGATATAATAATTCAAATCTTAAGAAAGGAGGAGTTCAGACCATGTGAACTAAGGAGCAAGAAGGTAAAATGAGAAATAAAGGTTTTTCTTATGAGTACTTGGTAACATTTTAAGTGTTTTTCTTACGATTTGTTTGGGAGAAGAATTTGGTCCTCACTTGGAGGTGGTCTTGACCTTTATTTAGAGCATATTTCTTTGACCTTTATGAAGCATACATTCTATACTTTTTAACTAAAGTTATGGCCTTGTGAAAGGATTAAATATAGACCTGTAACAAAAAAAATTTGGCCCTCTATGATCATCCAGAAGCTAAGAAAATCCACATAGTTCAGACTTGTGGAAGTTCTGCTAAAAACACTAGTAGAAAATGATGAAATTAGTGACTAGGTGACTAAAAAATTTAGTCACCGCAATTATTTCAAGTGAATTACTACTAAATTTGAGCAATTTTAAGTGATCGAACTAAAACTGACTAGCTTGAATGACTAATTTAGTCTAGGAATAAAATATACGATTAGATAATAAGTGACTAAACTAAAAAAGACTAATTTAAATGCCTAATTTTTTCTAGGAATAAAATATATAACTAGATAATAAGTAACTAAACTAAAAACGATTAACTCAAATGACTAATTTAGTTTAGGATTAAAATATATGACTAGATAATAAGTGAAAAAAGTTAATAAAGATTAACGTAAATGAATATTATAGTCCAAGAATAAAAATATGACCAAATAACAAGTACAACAAGTATATGAATTAGTCATTTATGTTAGTAATTTTTAATTGTGGACACACTATTTGTTATGCATTTTTTGTGGCATTATTACATACCATGGTTGATTATTGCACTAGATTCATAGAGAATGATTTCATTAATTTGAATTCAAAGTATGTTGATATATACAGGGTCAATTGATATAAATCTAGAAGTTTACTCTAAACCCATATTATTCTATAGATACGTGCAATATAGAAATGTTCACGAATTCTAATAATGCATTCAAATTCTTAGAATGTGCACACACTGTT
This sequence comes from Pinus albicaulis, assembly GCA_034641835.2. NCBI lineage: Eukaryota > Viridiplantae > Streptophyta > Pinopsida > Pinales > Pinaceae > Pinus > Pinus albicaulis. Next base: position 976,954,375 of record CM076572.1, read on the forward strand.
ATTAGAAAACCCTATATACTAAAAATTCTTGTGGCTCTTTAATTATGTAGAATAACATGCCATGGCTCTCATATCCAAGTTGAAATCTGAATATCCCTTAGAGAGTATCTATGTGGTTGTTTGGGGGTTAATTCATGTTTCTTTAACTCAAGAAGCTTTATTTAGGGCCTAAGGCCCTCTTTTCTCCCACCCTTAAGATAGTACATTCCCCAAGACCCATTCTTACCATGTAAACCATACCCATGGTGACAAAGATCCCCCATATAGGCCAAATATCCCCTATAAATTTTCCGTGTAGTAATTAGAATACTTGTTCAATAAGATTGATCATGGGAAGATTCAAATATGACCCAAGTACCTTATCATCCTTCCTTGACCATGGTTAAGGCCCCAAGTGCCATACATGGTGCAAAAGACTCCTAATGATATTAAGGCCAAACTTAAAGGCCCTAAGACCTAAATATGTCACAAAAAACCTTCAAATAGCATCCATATCACACCTAAATGCTAAATATTATATCTTGTATAGGATATGTGTGGTTGTTTGAGGCCTTATTCATGTCCCTTGAATTAAAGAAGTTTTGTTTAGGGACTAAAGATCTTGTTTTCCTTCCATATCCATCATAGAGGCCATAAAACCCATTCTTAATATGTAAAACACACTAGTTGTTCCCATATTTCCATTATAATATTCTGTTCATGGACGTTAAATATGAGAAAGACTTGTTTTAGGCATAAGGCCCTTTTTCTTTCCTTGTCCAAGATATAAGACCTGATTCCCATATGTGATGTGGAAAACCTCATAATGGAACCCTTATCCTAGATGGAGACTTAAAATCCCTTAAAGATGATTTATATTGTTCTTTATGGTTTTTTTTCATGCAATGTGAGCTAAAGAAGTTTCATTTTGGGATTGAGGCCATTTTTTTCATCCCTTTGCAATGGTACAAGCCTAAGACCCATTATTACTATGTAAAACATACCAATGACACTAAATATCCCCCATATATTCCTAAGATCCCCTATAGAGGTTATGTGTTGTTATTTGAGAACTACTTCCAAAGCTTAATCATCAAAGATTCAAATAAGGCCTAAGCCCCTTATGACGCTCCTATTTTTCCCAAGCCTACACTTGTAAGCATCATATGTGATTTGAAAGCCTCCTAATTTTATTAAGGTCTAATGATGAGGCTCCAAGGCCCAATCATAGTGTGCAAAACCTTTGAATGGTAGACACCTCCCTTCTAGAGGCCAATGAATATCCCTTATAGAATATAATTTATGTCACTAGTACATATGGTCAATTTTATAACACTTTAATTCTGACAGTTTTGACGTATTGTTATAAAGTTCCCCAATTTTTCTCAATTTTTTAAATCCTGCCACACGGTGTTGCTCTTGTGACCTCGATGGCGACGTTGTCACTCTTGCGACACTATGAAAAAGTGTCGCTATTGCGACCCACCCAGCTAGGGTGTCACAATAGCGACAATAATAGAAGACAACGTTGCTATAGCGACATCCATGTTATGTGCGTTGTTATACTGACGGATATGAAAATACTGTTGTGGAAGGATCACTTTCCCTTTGACAAATTCAAAGTTGACTTGGTCAAATAATGTCATAATAGTGATGGTTTGTTTTACAATAAGACATCACAAGGGGAAAAATCTACCCTTTAACATAAAGTATGATGTCGTAATATGTAAAAACCCTAACCGTGGGAAATCACACAACAAAAGGAATGTGGACCTTATGGAAGCCAGTTGATACATCAACTTCCTAGGGCCACAATTTTTGCACACAAACTCTATTTAGGGTGTTTATTCAGTTATTACAAAGCTTAATCGATTCTATATGTTTTTGTGGGCCACCATGATTGGTGGCATCTATCAATTGTTAAGAATTCAAGGGAAATGCTTAAAAAATGCACCAAAATTTTAGGCCCCAAAACACTATAATATAATTACCAAGATGTGGAAACATTTTGAATCAGTGGAACAAGTCGATTGCCATCAATATCCACCCAAATCATGTGAATTATGCCATCACCATAATAGTTTCAAGCTTAGAGATCTATTGAACATTTTCATTATTTAAACCCCCTAACCTCCCTTTGCTTTTAGGGTGCATAACATTTTTTAATCTACCAATGACCACTAGGACTCCAAGTGAGGCCTTTGAGATAGGAGCTTTCTTTATAATTGTTCAAGTTGTTTTGTAATATTAGGATAAGTAGTGAAAGTTGTAAAGAAATACAGTGTTACTGCCTTAAGGATTTATTTGAGTAGGATTAATGTTGGTTTTAAACCATATATAGTTAATTGCTACAAAACATATTCTTGATAAAAACAAAAACAAAAATTGTGGCACATACACATTTAATACAAAAGTTTACCTTGGAAACTAAAACTAGGAAAACCAAAAATACTTTTCAGTAAAACCATGGGTTGAACCATCATGCACCACAAAATCACTAAATGTGAAACTGTGTGTAGAAAACCACCAAAAACATAGGCAAAAAGCCGCCCAATTTTTTTAAGTGGGCTTTGACCTCCTTGTGACCACCCTGGATAGAGGGGGTTGCCACCATCCATAAAACCCCCAATCCATTAACCCTAGATTAGAATAAAATCATAATTCCTTAATTATAATTACAATGCCATGGGTTGAACTACCATGTGCCACAAAACCACTAAAAGAGAAAACCATGTCCAAAAAACCACAAAACGTAGATGCAAAAAACCACCTTTTTTTCAGGGAGTTGTGCCCCTGTTACAACCCCCCCAGGCAAGGGGGGATGCCACCCCTTCTATGACCTTCCTTGCTATACTCAATTCATATGAATCTCATGTAAATAATATAAAAATGACGCTGCAAAAGGAATATGGATGTTATGGAGGCTAGTTGATTCATCAACTTCTGAGGGCCATATATTTTGCACACAAACTTTTTTTAAGGTGTTTCTTGAGTTGTTACAAATCTTAATCCATTCTCTATGTTTTTTGTGGGCCGCCATATTGGTGGCGTATATCAATTGCTAATAATGCAAGGGAAATTCTCAAAAAATGCACCAAAATTTTAGGCCTTGAAACACTATAATATAATGACCATCCCTCTTTTCTTCTAAGCCCTTATATTCTACACCATTCTTTAATCAAGGTTGATCATGTTTGAGATCTACATCCCTACAACAAAGGCTCTGTGCTATTTGGAAATCATGGTATGCAATCCCTGATTAAATTGATTAGCAAGTACTTTTGTTATCTTATAAATGTTGTCACAAAGCCTTGTGAAGGCCTATGTCTAAGCATCATTCAAAAGGTTTTTTTCTTTGGATGGACCTTGTCACCAAAGGCACATATTTTTATATCAATGGGAGAAATAAGCATAAAAATTTTCCTTCTTATAGGAACCCAACAATTTTCCCTCCTAGGCACAAGGCTAAGCTACAACTAGGGGTAGTATCTAACCTTATGGATGGGACACAAGCTAGATGTTACTAGAAAACACATGACCCAATAAAGAAAGACTCTACAATAAAACAAGTTGGGATACTGAGTTTCTTGTAGATATTATCTATGTTGAGATCGCTTTTGATCTTGGAATAAAACTTGAAATTTCTACTAATTCGCTGAAAATTCGTCTTCTTTGGATATTAAAAACATATTAATAACCCAAAACCCATATGCCTCTCGCAAAAGTGAAAATATACCCTTTTATAAACCACTAATAACTCATTTAAACTAATGTGTTTCTTTCTTGATTATGAATAAATCATTGTATTCCTTATTAAGAATAAATCAATGTATATTAACAATGACTACTATCGTGGAGTATGGGATTTTAGGCCCAAAAACCACACAACTTAGTGAAAATATTACAACATATATGATGTGTAAGCAGCCACATCACTCCAGCTATATATATATATATATATATATATATATATATATATATATACACACAACATCACTCGAGCTATATATGAATAGATATACAGTCACCCATGAAAATGTGCAAAGCTATAACCCTAGTTCTCTAAATTAATTCTCCTCGTTACCTCGGTTTCTCTACTACGCTAATTCATTTGCTCGGTAGTCGGTTGGAATTGTTGTTGTTTTAGAGGTTTTTTTTTCTTTTTACCTATTTTTTCTACCAATTGAGAAACCCTCTATCCATCCCCTTATCATCATAATATGTGGGTATCTGCTTTCCTCTTATGATCGTTTTCACACAAACTCAGTTAGTGTTTTTTTGTTGAACGACAAAATTTGCAACCCAGGTTTGAATCTTGCCTCTCTTAGACAGATTGTAAACATGAAGTCCTTCAAGCCCATGGTGAAGAAATCCTGTAGTTATGAAACAAATGGTGCTAATGGTATGCCTTGGAATTCATCCTCGTTCAGTGGAAACATGAATATGAATCCTGGCATGAATCTCAGTTCTGGTGTTAATTATCACTCTGGACCTAACCCCAGCCAGGGTCATGGGTTTAATCCCAATGCAACAGGGGCTAACCCTAACCCTAACCATGGGGCTAACAAGGTTATTCCAAGGGCGCCCTAGGGAGGATACCCACTTGCGATGGGAAGAGGGCCATACAGAGGAGGCTTAGGAGGGTCATATGGAGGGGGGTCGTATGAAAATGGGAACCATTCCACCCATTTTGAAGGGTTAGGGTTTCAACAACAACATCAACAGGGAAGTAATGTGGGGGATATCGAGTACAGGAATTATAAAACTAACGAGGTTTGTCCTTATGGCCTCAGTTGATGCTACAAACACAGTCCTACATGTATGCATTATTTATCCTTCACAATCCATCTGTTCCGTCTATTACGTGTTAATTTGATTGATTTAGTGATTTATTATTTTTTTGTTCTTTTGTGTGGGAAAAACCTATTAACACGAAGTGGATACCATAAACACTCATGTACATAGTGAGTTGCATTGCATAACATGCACTTCAATTGGGTTAGGTCCCAGATTTGAGCAGTATCTATTCTTCTTCACAAACCAGAGACTTGACACAACTGTCGTTCTCTTTATTTTTAACATCCCATTTGAGTAGGGCATATCCCACAAGAGGCATGGAACCACCTGTAGATGGGTTTACAATATTTTGACCTCACCAATGAACCAAAGTCTCATTGGCACTATTTCTCAGATTGAATACTCTATTATGCGGAAATGCTTGTTTTCTCAAAACTTTGCATATGTTTTGGCCGTAAGTTACATAAACCCCCTCTCTCTGTTATTTTTGTGTTAAGTTGTGTACTAGTAGACCTTTTAGGTTTAACGCTATCTATATGCACAAACATGTATGTATTGTTTTGTTTTCTTTGAATGTCCTTTTGAAGCCAACTAATAGTATATATGATCTCTGTTTTCTTAATTTTAAAATTGTGAATTAAATTTGGCCAGAATTCAATTAAAAATGATTACTGATGTCTGGAGTGGGCATGTTTTGTATTTTATTTCTTCGTAGTAGGTTTTGGGTAATGTCCAATGCCCCGTTTCACGTGGAAGTGTTTAAAATTTTCCATATTTTGGAAATTTTGTTGTTATTTTTTTCCCTTGTACCCTTTTCCAGCCTATTTTGTGCACTATAATCATCTTGTATATCTAGTTCATTATCCTTTTTGGCCAAATTATTAAGACTTTAGAACCATATATGATACTGATAAAACCAGAGATTTAAATTTGGCATGGTTAGTAGCCTTTTTCAATAGAACATTAGAAAGCTCATTTGTTTATATAACTTGATGATCCTATTGGGTTGATTTGTGTTGTAAGACATACATTTTTGTTTTGAATGTGTGTAGAATTAGCTCTGGTATATTTTTGGAACAACCCCAAAAATAATCATCTAGTGGTATTTTTGAGGCCTTCCATTGACTTAAGATATTTTTATACCATTTTTATGTTGGAGCCATATTTCAATCAAACCCCCCCAAAAGATATGGATATTCATCGGATCTACATTGCTCAACTCTACTTTAGCATTTTATTAAATTCAGAAAATATTGATTTTGTATTTATTTAATGAGAAAATTCAAAAACATACTAGATAGTTTTGTGATTTAACACCTTAAATTGTTGTACAAGTACACAGTATCTATGCTTGGTTGTCTTTTGAGTTGAATAAAACATAATTTGTAGACCAAATATTTCATGCATTTTATGCCCATTACTTCTGATAAATATTGCAATGTGTGCATGCCATTCAAGGTATTGACCTCCTATGCTAATTTCTAGTTATTATGCCATGGATGCATTCTAAACATTTCTGTTGGTTTTCTTTTTCTGACATAAATGATATACATTATTCATAGTATGAATAACAAGGAAATGGATTTATTCATTATGAAATATTCAGATAGGGTTGGTTTCATAAGTATCTTTAGCAATGAATGTTTGTGAACTCATGCATGATGAGAAATTAATGCATAATTCATAGCATGAAAAACAAGGCTACAAATTTATGCATTATGAAATATTCAGATAGAGTTGTGTTTGTAAGTATCTCTAAAAAATAATTTATGTGAACTCATGGATGCTGAGAAATTGGATAAGTGTTAAATCCTAGCTGACCTACAATTAATGGCACAATGCAAAGCTTGTTGTATAAATGAGTGATATGTTGGATTAAGTGTGGGTTGGAGGAATTTATTGAAGATCTGTCTAGATACGAAGGTTTGTTATGCTGAATTCGGATGGGGGATATCCATTAAGCATTCAACATTCAAGTAAATGCATTGAATAGTCAACGGGACCAATCAAGTTTCTAGCATAAAATGTAATTTTTGGCTATGTCATTTTGTGAGGATGACTTGGTCAAAAGGTTGTACATCTGTAGCACATCTAGAGATGTGTAGATTAGCATCTGTTCTTTTAATTTTAAGTTATTCTCAGGTATGCATTCAAAATATTATGCCAAGGTTGGTCCTCTTTCAATTGGAACTCTTCTCTTGATTGGCCTTTGTTTGTTATAAATTTTATACTCCCTTTGCCTTGAGATCTTTATGAATTATTCCACTTTTGTGGTGGTATAGAAAATGACAAGGTAGTATCCTTTGACTTCTAAGTGCTTGAAGCCTTATCACTTGTAGATTCTCATTTGATCTATCCAGATTCCAAACAATCAAGCTTTTCCTAGACTCGAACGTTTTATTGAGAAATATCTACACACTATTAAGAGAGCACTGTGCTGCCTTACAATATTGGTGTAATGGTCAATGTTCATAGATTGGAACACTGATACTTCTGTGCCATTGTGTCCCATACAAAATTTGCATCATGTTTGAATGATAATTAGAATATTCTTATAAAAGTCCAATGTTATAGCCAATAATAGTCTGTAAAATTGCAAGGAAAACTTTGGAAAATAATACACGTTCATTTCAACATACCACATCGGGGTCGCGGGAGCGAAACCACGTGGCAGGATTAAAAAAATTGAGAAAAATTAGGGAAATTTCTTGTTAAAGTCATAGCTAATGTAACCCAAAGTATCATGTAAACTTTGGAAAATAACCACTAACTCCTAAAATCCTTAATTTCTAGATCCCCTAACCTCGTAAACCTCTAAAACCCTAACCCATTTAACCCCCTAAACCCTAAACCTCTAAACCCTTAACCCATAACCCCTTAAAGTGTAATTCCAAACCCCTAACTAATTTAACCCCCTAAACCCCTAATCCCTAACCCATTAACCCCCTAAAGCCTAACCCCATTAGCCCCTATCCCCTAACCCCTTAAATCCTTAACAGCTAAATCCCCTAACCCCCTAAACCTCTAATCCAGCCCTAACCTATTTAACCCCCTAAACCCTAAACCTTTATCCCCTTAAACCCTAATTCACAACCCCTAATCCATTTTATCACGGAGTGCACTCAACATCCATCAAAACAACAATGGGTTTGATATTAAAAATGATATTTGGAGGGAATAATATTAAAAATAATGTTTGGAAAAATGGAGGGAGGGAATATTCATTTAAATTTAAATTTTAGACCTTTTACGAGTTAAAATAACATTTCTCCCACCCAAAACACATCACTTTGTTTTGGTCATCTCCTGCTGCTTTTTTACCAGAAACGAAGCAACTCTCAAATTGAAATAGAGACATAGGGAGTGGCACTCGAAGCCTGTTTCCCACACGGATATTTACTTCAGTAGGTAAGATGTTGCTTCTTTTGGATCTAACTGCCCATGCACATTATTTTCATGTCCACATTGAAGTGAAGCTCTGTATATGTCCATTTATATTATCGTTGCTATGTATCTTTCTTTTGAAAAATGGTTCTGCTTCAAAATCACCCCATGAAAACCGACCACTATAACTATTTGTAACGGAGTCCCTTGTCTTGTATTTCACCTTGGATCACATGTTTTTTGGCAATTGATATGTATGATAATACTCCTAGATGTTTCGTTACAAGGTGGACTAGCTATCATATTCATTAGTTTTGATTTGCTTGTAAGATGTCTCATTTCTAGAGTGGAATTGCTTTTGCTTGATGTTCTATGCATGATTTTTGGTTTATGTCAATGCAGGAGATCGAATCCTTGGGTTTTTATATTGATGATATAAAATGTCAAGAGGAAAAATGGCCCTTTCTGCAGCTCAGAAAACAAGGAGGAGTCCTCGGTTAGGCATTGGTAGTTGTAGAAATACTTTGTAATCAAACTCTATTGGTGAAGCAAACTGCAAACAACTTCATGATCATCCTTCAACTCCAATTGCAAAGAAGAGCCTTTCCTTTCCTAGAAATTCAATCGCCAATAATAAGAGATTTCAAGAGAAGAACACCTTGAAGAATGGTAATGCTATTGCAAGTGTTGTAACCGGTGGTAATGAAGTAAAGGCCGAGGACAAAAGGAGCCCATTTAAGGAAACTCATGGAATGAAATTTAGTGAGGGTGAAACTGTGATGAGTCCAAAGAAAACCCTTAAAAAGGACGGCGTATCTCATCTCAAAAGTGACAAAGATCACGAATTAAGCAAACATATGGCAACAACAGCAAAATTTTCCTCCCCAAGAAGCTCTTTTCCACACGGATCTTTACTTCATTAGGTAAGATGTTGCTTCTTTTGGATCTAACTACCCATGCCCATTATTTTTATTTACACATTGAAGTGAAGCTCTTTATATGTCCATTTATATCATCAGTGCTCAGTATCTTTCTTTTGAAAAATGGTTCTTCTTCGAAATCACCCCAAGAAAATCGACCATAGTAACTGTTTATAATGGAGTCACTTGTCTCTTATTTCACCTTGGCTCACATGTTTTCTGTCAATTTATATGTATGATAATACTCTTAGACATTTTGGTACAAGGTGGACTAGGTATCATATTCACTAGTTTTGATTTGTTTGTAGGGTGTCTCATTTCTGCGGTGGAATTGCTTTTGCTTGATGTTCTATGCAAAATTTCTGGTTTATGTCAATGCAGGAGATCGAATCCTTGGGTTTCTATATTGATGATATACAAGTTCAAGAGGAAAAATGGCCCTTTCTCCAACTCATAAAATAAGGAGGAGTACTTGGTTAGGCATTGGTAGTTGTAGAAAGACTGGATCATCAAACTTTGTTGGTGAAGCAAACTGCAAACAATTTCATGATCATCCTTCAAATCCCCTCAAAAAGAAGAAGATTTCCTTGCCTAAAAATAAAATCCCCAATAATCACAGATTTGAAGAGAAGAACACCTTGAAGAATGGAAATACTATTGCAAGTGCTGTAACCTGTGACAATGAAGTAAAGGTCGAGGAAAAAAGGAGCCCATTTAAGGAAAATTATGGCATGAAATGCAGTCAGGGTGAAACTATGACGAGTCCAAAGAAAACCCTTTAAAAGGAAACCATATCTCATCTCAAAAGTGAAAAAGATCACGACTTAAGAAAAAATACGACAAAAATAGCAAAACTGCCCCCCCCCCCCAAGAAGCTCTTCCAAAAAAAAGTTGAAGAGGCTGCTAAATTTAAGGAGTGGAAGTGTCCAAAGTGCAGAAGTATCTACAATTGGAGTATTTGCATGTAAAATTGAATATATAAATTCACCTAGGAAAAAACATGCTAATTGTTACATTTCTTTTTATAACTCAAATTTTCAATCAGGTTTTGATATTGCCTGAGATTTCTAGAAATAAATTTGTTGAATTCATTATTGAAGGAAAAAGCAAGGTTATTCTCCTACTGGAATTCTTGTCCATGCAGCTAAGGCTACATGCTGTGCTTCTGTTGCTAATTTACTCAAGTCTCAATGTCTTTGTGAGGTAAATTCCTGCACATAAAAATCCTTGAATTTTGCCTCAAGGGAAGCCAATGCAGTTAATTGCAGACATAGGATTTCCATCAAATAATGTTGGATCAGCATTGAAGTTTCTGGAATTTTTCTCAACATTTGAACAAGTATGTACTTTCTTATCCAAAATGTGTTTTAAGTTCATATATATGGTTCAAACTGAAAATTTTGCACCATGGATATTTTCTTTTACATTGTTGTAGTTATACCTTCAGCAATACCAATTTTTTGCTACAAACACACTAGTGTGATGGTATGAAGTGGAAAAAGTTTAATACTGGTCAGTTTACACCATGATTTGGGCTAAAATCACTTCCTACTTATTCAATTCTTGATTTTTTCATGTTAGATATAGCCCATAACACCTTTCCATTCTTTCAAAGCTATGATTTTACACTAGTTGTCAACAATAATTGTTATAGAAGTTATTTGATTGTTAAAATAAAAATAACCTTTCCAAGGCACACTTTTGGAAGTATCTGTGAATGAGGTCTTATAGATGTACCTTACTGATAGATGACAGTACATGCTATGCTCAGTGAAAGTGAAATACCAAAGCCTCTTTGATCATCAAGAAAATATGGTTTTGTAAGGTCTCTATATTATAATGAATTTCCACTGTGCTGCTGTCCACATGCTTATATTGCAACTATGAAAGTTTAGTACCAATTGTCAGGCATTGGCCTTGATTCTATCTGAAGCAACACTTCTTTTTATAGGGCTTTGATGCATGCTTACCATTCAACATAGCAGTATATGATAAAATTTGTATTCATAAACAAATGAGAAATGATGACTCAGAAATTCCACTAAATGAATGAGAAAACCATTGTTCTACAGATATGTGTTCCTTAGGGTGGGAGGGGCATCTCTATGTTTCCCATGTTCCCAAGGTGTTTTTTTCTTGTAGGATTCTCCAATAAACATTTTTCCACATATCTCTTTTGGGAAATCCGGTGAAACATAGAGGGAAATGAATTTTCCCAAAATGGTTTTTTATTTTTTCCTTTTTTGGGATGATTGAAGAAAAATTTCTCTACATATCTCTGTGGGAAACATAGATGGAAAATTTTCCCGAATGTGAAGGATGCATTTTCCAAAAGGAGAATTTTTAAGCTTTTCCCTATAAAAAAAATGTGCTTTTGGATGTCTCTTAGAAAGAATGAGTTGCCAATTTTTATGGTCTCCCAAATGCTTCTACTTGCTTGTTTGACCATCCCTATACATGCAACCAAGACTGTGATTCATTTTATTACTTCTCTAAGAGACTCTTTATTCATGTTGTGTTCACTCTTTCAAATGCCATTGAAACCCTTGCCTAGTCCAATATACCATCATTTCGACACGATTCATTGATCCACATTGTACTTTTGACTAATCAATGCTCATTAAATTGTACCTGGTCAATTTTGGATTTTTTTCCATGTTATTAGAACCCCATTGTCAAGGTTCCTAGTGTAGTTAATGTTATTTATCCACATTGTGTTCACTCTTTCAAATGCAAGTGCAACCCACACCTAATCCAATATACCATCATTTCGACATGAGTAGTTGATCCACATGGTAATTTTGAATAATCAATACTCATTAAATTGTGCTTTGTCAATTTTGGATATTTGGCGATGTTATTAGAACCCCATTGTCGAGGTTCTTAGTGTTATTTATGTTCAAGGTAATCAAAGGTTATAAAGATTTTTCTACTTTTAGTGGCATGTAGAAGTAATTGATTGATTTCTAGTAATAAAAGTTTGTTCCAATTATATATTGTGCGATCTTTTAAAAGCCAAAAAAAATCTCTATCACTTTCTGGATAATATCATTGGATTTTTTACATATATAATCACCAAATATAGCAATAAGTGAGACAAAAAAACTACATATGGAAGGCAAAAGCCCCCACAAAATTATTATTTTTATACTCTTGGTATTATAGCTCTTGTAGAATAAGTTGGAGAGCCTCCTTGAAGAGGTTGTCTGTTAGGGTATTGAGTTCATGGTATATATGGCCACAAGAGAACCAATCCAACTTGTTGTATATTTTTTTGATACCTTGCAAAATATGAGCCAAATAAGGGGCCACTATGCTGACTTTGTTGTAGACTCAATCCGCAACAAGTTTTGAATCCCCCAAAATATCTAGTTTTTTGACATCTTTTTGGTTGATCACATTGACAAGAGCCTAGAGAGTTGAAAATTAAACTCTCATGATTGTGCCCATACTTGGAGCATATTTTATATGCAAAAAATGAACAAGTTTTTCATATTTCTTTCCACAAAGATTTTATTTCATTGCTTTGATCTTTGATATTTTTTTAGTCAGTTTTTTGTACAAAGAATAGATGCGTAATATAGCCCATTAATATTTGTTTGGATTGTCTCTTTGTTATTTCTTAACATGTTAACATGGATTACACTTTGTCAAATGGCATTTACATGATACACGCTCATTTCAACATACCAATAAAATGTTTTTGAACACTAATCATCTAAGCTCTCTATACTTAAGGATGAAATGAATTTTTATATATTTTAGCACATCTTAATCCGTCTTATCTTCATTAACTTGAGTTATGCTTTTTTTATTTGTTAGTGGGTAATTTGGGTGAATCTTAGAGTAGCGTTCCTTAGTTCTATATAACGATTCACATAGGGTCATTTTCATTCTTCTCGAATTGGTCCTTGTGTCTAAATTGATTTGTTACAAGTTGATGATCAAAATTTTCTTTGAAAATGTTATTGATACTTATTTTCTAATTGTCTTTAGTTTTTAGTGATGATTGATAGGTTTTCTAAGCAATAATTTGTTGAGTCCTTTCCTTGAACGTCTACTTATGTGTAGAAATTTTGCTAATTTATTTCTTGCAAAAGGAGTTTTGTTTGTTGTGCATGTCTTTGTACTTTGTATGACCATACACATCCTTTCAAATGTTGGTGTGGGTTATTTTATGGTTCGTTGTCCATAAAAAACCCACCTTAAACCTACACCAAGGTCCTCCTATCCATTTTAGTGATGGATCATGGTGTTTTCAAGTGTCTCCTTTAGATTCTCTTGCCTTAGTATAGATGTAAAGTTGTGGTTTTCCATTTGATGTGTATTTCCTTTGTAGGTAACCTTTTTGGATTTTTCCTTAGTTGCATGTTTGGCTACAATAGATGTTTTGGCCAATTTATTTGGGTCTCTTTGTTAATTTAGATACCTTATGGTATATGTGCACTGATTGGGGTCTTTGTTAGTCATGGAGCCTCGGTTCTTGATTTTGATTTGTTAGGATGTGCTCATTTAGGTGTTTATTTAGTCAAACTTTACCTTAACTTCATCCAACCAAAAATAGATATTCCCTGCTTATTAAATTAGTTATCCATATCCAGTTTCGCTTCAACTAGACGTTTGAATTGGGCTTGCCTTCGATTACTTCGGTTTACTTAATGAAATCCAAGGATGAAGTATTTACCAAAATTCAAGAATTCAAAGTTGAAGTAGAGAACCTTACAGAAAGGAGAATTAAGATATTAAGGTATGATAATGGAGGACAATACACATCCAAGGAAATTATTAGCTTCTGTAAGGAATCTAGGATTAAGAGGGAGTTGATAGTCCCGTATAATCCTAAACACAATGGAGTTGCAGTACAAAAGAATAAGAGCATTGAACAAAGTGTAAAATCTCTACTACATGATTAAAATTCTACTATATAAGGGGAAACTAAGATGTAGGGCTCTCTCGTCCGCTCAACTTGACCTTTTAGTCAAATCAATTATCAAAATGCTTTAGTTGTCTTTAGTAGTGGGTGATAGAAATCATTTCAATCAACAAATTTTGAATTCCAGATTAATGTAGTTTTGGCCTTATATTAGTGAGAGACTCTTAGCCTTGCAAGTTGCTACCATGTATAAGATTTTGGGTCACTACAAGAAAAAATGACATTGGTGAGGGTCATGCTTGTGACAGACCTTTAAGGTCCATCACCAATGTCACATATGGTGACGGTCCTTAAAAAAGCGTCATTGTAAGTGTATATAGTGATGTCCCTTTAAGGTCCATCACCAAATCCATTTTCAATGACACTTTTGGTGAGGGTCATTAAAGGCCCATCACTAATTCTCTCTTTATTGACACTTCTAGTGACGAAATTTTAATGACCCTTGCTGATGCTCTTTTTGTTACTTTTAGTGACGCTCAAAAAATTTATGTCATCATTGATCATTCCAATGAGTTTTTTATGACGTTATGTGCTTGTTAATATATTTTTGTCAAAAGATAATGATTTAATATCATTATTGTGGAGTCTTTTTTATAATATGTCCAAGGCCATAGTGGTTAGAGTTAGTCAAATTTTTAAGAAGTAATTAGTGTATATCATTTCCCTCAAGTAATGATTAGTTGAATAGAGTTTTCCTATGATTCAACACATGATTCATATCTATTGATTTTATTATCTATAAAATTCTCTTTAGATAAAGTCCCACTAGTGTGTGTAGGAAATATATTATTTAATACATACCCAATCTCTGTCAATTTTATTAATGAGAAAGACCTAAAACTCTCCAACAATCTGGGCACACCTTAACTTAATGCTTTGGCACACAATAACATTTCTTAGCACTTCACATGTCTTGGAACATATTTGTACCTAGAACATTTTTTCATGACAATGACGCCCAAGCACATGGTGGCATGCATATCATTTGTTGGCATGCATGTAGTCCCTAGCATGCACTGGAACACCTTGGTTGAATGCATTGACATACATTAGCACTTGGAACACAATGCCACTTGGCATGTATTGGGACCTATTATTAGTGTGGATAGCATGCCCCTTTTGAAAAGACTTGACTTATTAACCCTCTTATTGGTTCTTCCTTTTGTTTCCTTGAAACTTCTTGACACATATTGACATACCCTAGAACCCTGCACATCCTTAGCACCTAGCATGTATTGGTATATCTTGGCACTATTTGTCACATAAAATTAGCACACCTTGGAAATCCTAAGCACAATTTGAGACTTCTGGGCATGCCTTGATATTCCCTAGCATTCCCTCCTTGGCATGAAAACTAGAACTCATTAACACTAGTCCCTAGCACACATTCCTCATATTCATTAAATTCCATGAATTTTGACCTAGTGCTCCCTTAATGTTTTGTCCTATTACTCCTTAACACTCTTCAACATGCATTAGCACTCTCTAGAAAACCTTAGCACTCTTCAACATGCCCTTCCACTTCATAGCATTCATAACACTCCGTGAGACATATTGGCACTTGGAACGTGTTGGCGTTTAGAAAGTCTTAGCATGTATGGAATATGTTGACATGCCTTGGTATGATTTGGCATGGTTTAATATTAAATTTATTTGATATCAACTATTGGAAAGTAGATGAGAAGCAACAAAGGAATACTTGGCACTTAGAATGCACTAAGACTTTTCACTTGGCACCTATTGGCACCTAGTGTTGGTGTTCCTAGCATGCCCCTCTTGGAAAAGGTAAATTGATGAATTATTAACCCTCTTATGTGTTCATTTCCTTGTATTTTAACTTTTTGTTCCCTTTTGTTTCCTTGACAGTCCTTGGCACGCATTGACACACCCTTGTGCATATTGGCATGCCTTATCACTTGGCACATCTTAGCATGTTTGACATGCATTTGTACTATCTGACACATCTTAGCATTCCCTAGCACGCCTTCACACTCATGTCCTCACAACCAACCTTTACATTTTTTCATGACTTGGGAACCCAATCAATTCCTTGGCTACTGCAGTTCATGTGACAATATTAGCTTATTTTAACCTAAACAACTTCACCAATTGCACATACTACAAGTATATTTTGACTTGTTCACCTAAGAACTGCCTATAACTCATCTTCTACCACTCATGTCCAAGCTCAACTTGTCCCACTTAACTAGTTACCAAGACAAGGATCACATGATCTAACCATGGCCATAAAACAACTAATAAACATAACTTACATAGGAGATATTTCACATGTATGTTCATTTCATATAAACAATAGAACATTAACTGAGATTTTTCAAGAACCACAAGATGAACAAGGCACACAAGATATAATCTGACACAAATTGAGTGCCCCAAAAATTATACACAAAAATGTACAATATGAAATTATCTAGAATAGTTTAAAACATGAGCATGTATCCAAAGTGTGCCACATCTCATATATAAAAAATAGCTAAAGGAAAAAAAATGTTGAGCCTAGCACAAAGTGATCTCCCTTTGTCTAATACTTCTTTGTCGAGCCCCATATAAAAATCATAGGCATTCCTCCTATAAATCCTATTATGAACTTCTCCTAACACACTTCGTCCTTAACACACTTGAATTCGCTGACACTAGGCTCACACACACTCTTATTTGTTCCTTTCCATGCATTTTGACCTAGTTATCCCTTGATATGCCCCGACACTCCCTAACACTCTTCAAATTCATGCATTGACATTGTTTAACATGTGTTAGCATGCCTTTTCATTCCTAATGTGCATGCCATCACCCTCCCTAGCTATCATGCCCTCACAACTACCCTTACTTAATTTTCAACTTGGGTACCCAACCAAGCCCTCGCTTGACTACAAGATCTTGACCAAGTTACAATTACTACAACTAGACTATGTTGTTGAATTGTGTATCTTGGGAGGTACTCCACAAGCCTAGTGATATGAGTTTTTATGAGTTTAGTCACAAAATGATATGTCAGAAAAGAAGCCAAGAAAAGGTATTTTGGACCCAAGATGGGGTTTAAAAGATAAAAGAAAATTAAAAAGGAAAATTAATATTTCCTAAGGTCTAAGTGGATAAAACCCGTAAGTTCTATAGGGTTCCTAAGAGGTCTAGGAAAAACTATTTAAGGAGGTCTTAGGATGAAGGAAATAACAACAAATGAGAAGGATCTCATTTGATCAAGGTGGCGAAGAGAGATGTAGTCCTAAAGTAGGTCAAGTAAGGGTTGCTAAAGGGAGGCCATGACCATCCTCCAAGAGCAAGATCATCATGCAAGGGTTCACAAGAATTTTGCATACCTTAATGGTCAGTTCGAGCTAGGAATTAGGATTACATACTGTTGGTTCTCTTATGGAAAATTGAGCTTAAGAGAGGTTTCTCATGAGAATATGGGCATGTGATTTCAATGGTGTCTTTATGTGAAGGCCACATCAAATTATCAAATGTTGGAATTTGCAACAAGAAACATTGAAATTGTAAACCAGAAAGGACAAAAAAAAAAAATGCACCCACACTGGTGAAGAATTTTGGTGCACCAGGAGTGAGGAATGTGGGGCGTATAATTTATTTCTCCCTTAAATAAGTTAGACAATAAATTGTAATTTCATCTCATGAAAACTTGTGTCAGTTAACTAAGTCATGATGACTGAGTTAGCTCAAGAAATTTGAGTTGCGGGTCTAAGATGAGGCATGTAGAGGGACTAATCTAATATTTTTTGGGCTAGTTGTAGTTGATGCATTAGTTGGGTGCATGTGTGAATTAGTTAACTCAATTAAATGATTTAAAATCAGTTTAAATAGTTCTAAATAAGTGATGAGCTAGTGAGAGGTCGGCTAGTGAATTAAATTAGATATAATTCACAATGAGTGATCAATCATAAAACTGATACTTCACTATTAATAGCCACATGCATGTCAATTCCGAGGAATACCCAGTTGAGACAGAGGTTAAAGGGAACATAAATATCAATTTTATTTATACAAAAGTTCCCATGTGCAAATATAAATTCATTGGGATGCCATGATGGATTGAGAAATCGAGGAATTCTTATTTTCTTAATTAATAGGAAGCTAATTCCCTAGGAATTGCATAAGCAAGTCAGGCTAAAGGAAGGCTAGACCGAGTTTGCCTAGATCATTGGGAGACAATTGGCAGAGTGTTGGAGAATCTCATGAGAGATTAAGTATTGTATTGTTTCATGATTCCTTGAATTAATACACAATAGAGATAGAGTGGTTTTGAGCAGTTGATTTCCCCAGATACATCTTGTGTTGTGTGATTGATAATTTATTTCTCTTACTTGTATGTGATTGTGTGATTGTGTTTTATTTCCAAAAATTGTAGGAAGGATTCAGTATCATGTTTTAGTACATTACAAAGCCAGATTGAATCTCGTTGGTTATATTTTTGGGTGGCAAGTTTTCAAAGAATATATGAAGATTTTAGTGTAAAATTAAAAAAAAAAAACATATTTGGATTCCTTGCGAAAACCTACCCAAATGGAAAATCAATTCGGAGCTCAGATGAGGGACATATCATCGATTTAGAACCAACTCTTTTTTATAAAATTTTGTAATGATGAGACAATTACAATGTGCCCGAGCCAACAAACTATATGCACTTGAGTTACTAGATGAATCAAAAGCTTTGAGGAGAAAAGCAGAGGTTAGAGACTTGGCTGTTGAGAGGAAGTAAAAATTACCTCTCAAAGTGCAGCCTTAGAATCATCCTTAGAAGGTTGTGGAGCAACCAAAATTGGAGAAGCAGAGAGGAGACCAAGTGGAAGCATCCACTCAAGTAGAGACCTCCATGAGGGGTGTTGGGGTTCTAGTGTTTTGGCCAGATTGGCAAGACCAAAATACCAGACAACATCACAACCACTTTGGGATCCTAGGATCTAGCCCTCTTGGATCCTGAGAGGGATCTCTCCATAAAAGGCAAAGAAATATATATCTTTGAAATCTCAAGATGAGGTATTAGGCTAGTTATGAAGCACACGGGTTGTTTTAAATGATTTGGTTGTTGGGTTGGTCGGAGATCATCAACTAAGAAGGTTATGGAATGAAAGGAACAAAGAAGCAGGATGTTTCGGCAAAAGAGGATAGGTTAGGAATGTGCCATCCATTGGGCTATGGAGTCATGAAAGGGAATTACTTGCATAACAAATAAGCAAGGCTTTCCATAGGGCAAGTCATCTATACTAAAGGATCTTTAAGATAGATGGTGGAATGGAACATTAAGGAGTGAAAAGGAAAGACACAAAGGGTAGCTTAAGATCAGTTCAGAGGTAATTTAACTCCAGGCCTGCTTCGGCATACTCCAAATGGAAAGCGGTTAATATTTAAACACAGAACTAGGCCTAAGATCAGAGAAGGACTTTGAACCTTCAATGCTTTTGACACCAGCTCCAAGAGATCTTAGATAAGCCAATCTATTGGAAAAGGACCCCAGTGGACAGGGATAACTCTAAATCCCTGATATCCCAATTATTCCAGCTTAAACCCAACAATAAAATCCAAGCAACAAACCCCGAATTCACACATCAGTAAGTATGGGCTAGACCAACATCTTTAACTCGTTAAATTACATGAATTTGCTCTTAGATTCACTATCATTAGAAAACATCAAAGATAAGAAGAGCAGTGGGCATTAGGGTACCATGCAGGGGTATCTCCTAAGCCTGATTTACTGATTCTTATCAGATTAATATGAACAACATGATTCAAACATGAAATAGGTAAGGAAACATCACCCGTAATATAGACCAGGATCCTGTGAAATGCTTGATAAATTGATGTGCAAAACCAATCACATACACTAAGCTCAATGGCTGATTATAGTCCAAAATTCTCCTCCCAGCCTACTAAATTACAAACTACTCAACCACTTTCCCCCCAAAACCTTTCTCACAGTCAAATGAATCCCTACAACTAATAACAAAAACAACAACAACAACAACCATTACAATATGTTCTTTGGGGTTCTTATAGGAGAATGAGTAACTTTGTAAGTAGATGTAGATTAAATTGACTCATTAAGACAGAGTGGAGGCAGAAGATCGAGCCCACTCTACTTAATGGCTCTGCATCATTGTATGTACTCTGTCGTATGGTCTGGGAGTCTTTATCAGGTCGATATTGACCTTGGATGTGTTCTTTGAAGTCCCTCTAGTTTTTTGGTACTTTGCGGTAGCCTTCTAGAATAAGTAACATGGATAAAAGGTCTGTTGGTCTCCATACTTCCATTTATGTTGTCTGACAGTCTTAGAAGCTTCTGTCAGTGTGATCACCTTTCAGGGCTCGAGGGGGCATGGAGACTTCTGTTGGAAGGTGTACTTTCTGAGAAAATACGTTCTGTTGTTGTTACATCACAGATATGGCTTGTTTCATGTGCTTTAGTCTTAAAACTGTGTCTTATTCCTTTGAACATGGGATTAAGCGCTAAATATTCAATAACAGGCCTAAATCCCTTAATTTCCTTCTGCTGATACACTTTTTCGCTGCTACAACGATCATCTTTTCACTCTTAGTCACTGTAACCATGACTGTGGAGACAGAGTGAATTTCTTCGCTCTGTAATCCCTACACAATGCAAAAAATTGTTATAAAATTCAGGGAGTGGTGGGAGATTTGCTGTGGAGGCCTGTGGAATGGTGGCGTGATGGTGAATGCGGGTGAAAACAGGCGAAAAAGCACTACAGAATGGTGGAAGGGATATCCTGATGAAGTTTTGCTGTGATAGGGGTCGCAGACCGTCCGATCGTATATGGAAATGGCAATCAACGGTTGGGATTCATGAATGGAGGTGTTAATAGTAAGCAGGGCTGAAGAAATAAAACTTTAGTGTTAAAACACCAAATTTTAAATTTGGGCAAATACAAAGAAAATCAATGAAAATGAATTAAAGTCGGGTGTAATAGATGGTGGGACCCGAAGGGCGGAGGGCGATTAACTGAGAGCCGTTGGATCAATGGAGATCCACAGTGGGAAATAAATCACAATCGGAGAAGGTAGGGGGCCAAGGCTCTCGAATTTGAACTTGCGATTACACCAGGGCCATTGGATCGACGGGGAATCGATGGCAGAGATTGATCAGAAGGGGAGAAAGATGGGGGAAATGATCGGAGTGAGGAGTAATCTGGACCCTTGGATCATGTGGGATGGACAGCTCAGATCAAATCGGGACTCGCCAATCGGCGGAGGTCAAATGCGATGCGATTGGCAGTGATGCGATTACGCGTCAGTCATTGGATCTGGCAGGGAGATCAATGGTCTACATGTAATCGCAGGGGTAAACGGAGAGGGGAAACGGGCGCAATGCGGAACAAGTGCTAACCGTTATATCTTAAAATATCAATGGTTCAGATCGCGGCAGGGTCCGATAGAACAACATTTTCTCGCATCGGAAGAAAGCAAGAAATAAAGGGAAATGCACCCACTTAAAGTCCTGATTGTGATTAGCACCTAGGCTTTAGCGCTTGGTTCCAGTGCTGGGTCGCATGGTGGGGGAGTGGTTAAGGGGCTTAGCCGAAAGGGGCTTAGGCCTATTATAAGGTGAAAAGTGGGTTTTTGGCTTAATTTAAATGCTTTTTAAGGCCAAAAGAGGGATTCGGTAGAGGGAATAAGGGGGTTTTAAGCTAGACAAAGGATATTTGTAAGGTTTAAAAGGGAGTTGGGATGATTTAGAGGGTTAATGAAGGAAATTGAAAGGGGAAAAAGGAGGTCAAAATAGAGTCCTAATGGGAATGAAATAAGGGTAAAAAGAGGCCTTTTTGAGCATTTTTCTTCCACAAGCAGAGAGGCTTTTTTAAATGGAAACAGTAGTGAAAATTGTTCAAAGGGCAAAGACACAGGAGGCTTCAAGAATGATATGTTTTCAGAGGAAATGTATTTCTTGAAGGTTTAAAAACATTTTAGCCACCTGTTTGTTTGTCAAAAATTTCATAGGTGGCTAACAGTGGCTCCACATGGGGATGGCATCTTCTTGAAGGTGTCAAGAATTCAGAAAATAATCTGTGGAGTAGGCCAGATGCCTGGTACTTGACACATGTTTTCATTTCTTGGATCAGATACCACAAATCACGAAGACATTACATCAGCAGTAATATTCTTCTAAACAACTACCTACCCACACTAATGTTCTAACATTTTTTCTTCTCGATGCATTTGGACTTGTAGACCCTTTACATCATCAATATTTACAAACAGGAAAATAACCCTATTATATTCCTACCCTTATTTCTCCATGAGACCATATTGAACCGTTGGCCTCATAGTTTCTCTACCTACACTAATATCTGCTAGGATTAAACTGTCTAGCAGATTTCTTTCTCTACATTCTAAAGAAGAAATTGAAAAATAGTCAAGCTAGGATTAGACTGTCTGACTTGCTGTGGGCCATGGCATAAAGACAAAACTGCTCATGGACTGACACTTTGCAGAAATTAAAAGCAACTGACTAATGCTCACAGTTTGAGATTTATTGAGATTTCCTACCTACCCTAATCTAACCTAGAATATTTACAAGTCTAGCTTATAAACCTTCTTTTCCAATATATCCAGTCCATCAAATGATGTCATGGTTGGTCTGTTCTGCTCATTTCCTTGAGCAGGATGGATAGGCAGGGCCACTCCCATTCTCTTTATTCCTTAATAGCAGCTTTTAAAAAATTTCTTGTTGTCTGCAACATGCTTCTCAAAAAGACGTTTGATCCTTCTTGAAATGTTTGTAGGAAATGAACATAAGGATCATGAAATGATACCTGGTTGTGAATATTTGGCAATCAGGCTTCAACCAAGATTTCTCCTTCTTCCATTGGATCAAGAACAAGACTCTCTTGAGAAAGAAAATCTCCCTCATCCTTTTCATCATCTAAACTGGAGGACTCATCATATCTTGCAGCTGTGTCCTCTTGAAGCTCTGATATATTCTACTCTGGTGGGCTGAGCTCTGTGAAAAGATCCATGTATTTTTTAGCAGGGGTACATTCCATCGCTTCCTCTTTTTCAAGAGAAGGCTCCTTATTTTCATCGTGCTCAAAAATCTCTTCTTTGATTTCTTCTTCACCCTCTGAAAAGGAGGACTGTTGACTTCCAATCACATGGAAGCTATGACTGATGATCTGAGGTGTACCGGAGTGAAAATTCAATGAATCCTCATCTATTACTAGGCTTTCATAACTTTCTTCATCAGTGTCATAGATAGGCTGACTTGGTTCATTTCTTCTATGGAGTTGTTGGCCCTGATCTTCCTCCCATGAATCTACTGATGATGGTCCTGCAAGCTCAGCTTCCCTTTGGAAACAATCATCATCAAACAGATCATAAATAGGAAAATCATAACTATAAGTAATGTCACCAATCCAACCTGTTGGATTCTCAGCAAGTCTTTCTTCGTTCTGATTTACAGAGGAGTCCTCTAAATCTGTATCATCAAACTCATTAGATGAATGAGCAAGAGTATCTGCTCTATAAAATATTTCAAAGGTGGACTGCGTGTTTAATATCCGGTCCATCTCTTCTTCTGTCAATAGAGGGATTTATTTTTTAACATAGATAGAAGAGCAACAGTCCTATGTTTCTTGTACTAGCTGATCTAGAGGCTGGATGTCTTCTTGAGCCTCTTCTTTGGAATCTTCACTTGTGCTAGCAGGGAAACACTGAGGATTTCCTAATGTTTCCTGATTTCTTTCTCCTTCCACATCAGATTCTGCATCTTCTATGTGGTCTCGTGTTTCCTCAAAGCAGTGTTCCCTATTGGATTTCGCCATTAGGTCGTGATATTCTCTAGTTAGCATAGTATAGGATATAGGCAAGAAATCAGGCAGTTCTTGATCACCTTCCTCTTCATCTTCTATAGACTCTTGAGCATCATACATATCTTGCTCATTGTCTAGGTCTTTAGTTTGTTCTTGTTCCAGAAAAGGCATGGGCCGTTTTGAATAATCAACATTTGTATTTATATTGGCCTCATACATCTTTACTACCACTTCACCAAACTTGTTTACTATTATTGTGAATCTATCCGAAAAAGCATCTAGCTTTGCCTCTCTGTCCATGTTTGGATCTGAGTATGTAAGAAGAGGTCACTGTATCTTCTCAACTAGTTCAGAGTCTTCTACCAGTGGAGTCATTTGGTCTGTTAGGAGTTATGGAGTGTGGTGTCACCAGGTGGATGAATTTGACCATTTGAAGCAGGCTTCTATCCACCATCAACAATGAGATACCAATCTAAAGGCATTGGTCTAAGTTGTTCCCCAATGGAGTCAACATTATGTTGGTGACGAGAATGGGACACCAGACCAGATATTAGCAGTTAAGGACTCTCATATTTTATCCCCAGCGGAGTCGCCATTATGTTGGGGTTCTAGTGTTTTGGCCAGATTGGCAAGACCAAAAGACCAGACAACATCACAACCACTTTAGGATCCTAGGATCTAGCCCTCCTGGATCCAGAGAGGGATATCTCCATAAAAGGAAAAGAAATATATATCTTTGAAAGCTCAAGATGAGGTATTAGGCTATTTATGAAGCACAAGGGTTGTTTTAAATGATTTGGTTGTTGGGTTGGTCGGAGATCATCAACTAAGAAGGTTATGGAATGAAAGGAACAAAGAAGCAGGATGTTTCGGCAAAAGAGGATAGGTTAGGAATGTGCCATCAATTGGGCTATGAAGTCATGAAAGGGAATTACTTGCATAATAGCTAAGCAAGGCTTTCCATAGGGCAAGTCATCAATACTAAAGGATATTTAAGACAGATGGTGGAATGGAACATTAAGGAGTGAAAAGGAAAGACACAAAGGGTAGCTGAAGATCAGGTTAGAGGTCATTTAACTCTAGGCCTGCTTCGGCATACTCCAAAGGGAAAACGCTTAAGATTTAAACACGGAACTAGGCCTAAGATCAGAGAAGGACTTTGAACCTTCAATGCTTTTGACACCAGCTCCAAGATATCTTAGATAGGCCAATCGGTTGGAAAAGGACCCCAGTGGACAGGGCTAACTCTAAATCCCTAGTATCCCAATTCTTCCAACTTAAACCCAACAAGAACATCCAAGCAACAAACCCCGAATTCACATATCAGTAAATATGGGCTAGACCAACATCTTTAACTGGTTAAATTACATGAATTTGCTCTTAGATTCACTATCAGTAGAAAACATCAAAGATAAGAAGAGCAGTGGGCATTAGGGTACCATGCAGGGGTATATCCTAAGCCTTATTTACTGAGTCTTATCAGAGAAATATGAAAAACATGATTCAAACATGAAATAGGTAAGGAAACATCACCCGTAATATAGACTAGGATCCTATGAAATGCTTGATAAATTGATGTGAAAAACCAGTCACATACACTGAGCTCAATGGCTGATTACAGTCCAAACTTCTCCTCCCAGCCTACTAAATTACAAACTACTCAGCTACTTTCCCCCCAAAACCTTTCTCATAGTCAAATGAATCCCTACAACTAACAACAACAACAACAACAACAACAACAACCCTTAAAATATGTTCTTTGGGGTTCTTATAGGAGAATGAGTAACTGTGTAAGTAGATGTAAATTAAATTGACTCATTAAGATAAAGTGGAGGCAGAAGATTGAGCCCACTTTTCTTAATGGCTCTGCATCACTATATGTACTTTGTTGTATGGTCTTAGAGTCTTTGTCAGGTCGATATTGACCTCTGATGTGTTCTTTGAAGTCCCTCTGGCTGTTTGGTACTCTACGGTAGCCTTCTGGAATAAGTAACATGGATAAAAGGTCTGCAGGTCTCCAGACTTCCATTTTTGCTGTCTGATAGTCTTAGAAGCTTCTGTCAGTGTGATAACCTTTTAGGGCTTGAGGGGGCATGGAGACTTCTGTCGGAAGGTGTACTTTCTGAGAAAATACGTTCTGTTGTTGTTACATCACAGATATGGCTTGTTTCATGTGCTTTAGTCTTCAAATTGTGTCTTCTTCCTTTGAACACGGGATTAAGCGCTAAATATTCAATAATAGGCCTAAATCCCTTAATTTCCTTCTACTGATACACTTTGTCGCTGCTACAACGGTCATCTCTGTGCTCTTAGTCACCGTAACTGTGACTGTGGAGGCAGAGTGAATTTCTTCGCTTTGTAATCCCTGCACAATGCAAAAAATCATTATAAAATCCAGGGAGTGATGGGATATTTGTTGTGGAGGCCTATGGAATGGTAGCGTGATGGCAACTGTGGGTGAAAACGGGCAAAAAAGCACTGCAGAATGGTGGAAGGGATGGCCTGATGAAGGTTTTCTGTGATAGGGGTCACAGACCGTCCAATCGTATATGGAAATGGAAATCAATGGTCAGGATTCACGAATGGAGGTGTTAATAGTAAGCGGGGCAGATGAAATAACACTTTAATGTTAAAACACCAAAGTTTAACTTTGGGCAAATACAAAGAAAATCAATGAAAATGAATGAAAGTCGGGTGCAATAGATGGTGGGACCTAGAGGGTGGAGGGTGATTAACTGAGAGCCGTTGGATCTATGGAGATCCACGGTGGGAAATCAATCACAATCGGAGAAGGCAAGGGGCCAAGGCTCTCAAATTTGAACTTGTGATTACGCCAGGGCCATTGGACCGGCGGGGATTCGACGACGGAGATTGATCGGAAGGGGAGAAAGACAGGGGCAATGAGCAGAGTGAGGAGTAATTTGGACCGTTGGATCATGTGGGATGGATGGCTCAAATCAAATCGAGACTTGCCAATCGACGGAGGTCAAATGCGATGTGATTGGTGCGATTGGTGGTGATGCGATTACACACCAGTCGTTGGATTTGGTGGGGAGATCAACGGTCTACATGTAATCGGAGGGGTAAACGGAGAGCGACAATGGGCGCAATGCAGAACAAGCGCTGAATGTTAGATCTTAAAATATCAACGGTTCAGATCGCGGTGGGGTTCGATAGAACAACATTTTCTTGCATCATAAGAAAGCAAGAAACAAAGGGAATTGCACCTACTTAAAGTCCCGATTGCGATTAGCGCCCAGGCTTCAACGCTTGGTTCCGAAACTGGGTCGCATAGTGGGGAGTGGTTAAGGGGCTTAGCCGAAATGGGCTTAGGCCTATTATAAGGTGAAAAGTGGGTTTTTGGCTTAATTTAAATGCTTTTCAAGGCCAAAGGAGGGATTTGGTAGAGGGAATAAGGGGTTTTTAAGCCAGACAAAGGATATTTGTAAGGTTTAAAAGGGAGTTGGGGTGATTTAGAGGGTTAATGAAGGAAATTTAAAGGGGAAAAGTGAGGTGAAAATAGAGGCCTAATGGGAATGAAATAAGGGGAAGAAGAGGCCTTTTTGAGCATTTTTCTTCCACAAGTAGAGAGGCATTTTTAAATGGAAACAACAGTGAAAATTGTTCAAAGGGAAAAAACACAGGAGGCTTCAAGAATGATATGTTTTCAGAGGAAATGTATTTCTTGAAGGCTCAAAAACATTTTAGCCACTTGTTTGCTTGTCAAAAGGTGGCTAACAAGGGGTAAATTTCGAGCCAGATGGGTAGAGGGAGCACATGAAACTATACCTCCAAGTGAAAGGTGGGGTGATGTGTAGACATAATCCGAAGATAATAAATTTGGGCAGGTTCCATTGAGACGATGTGTCTCATGGATCGAACCTAGCTATGAGGAGTCCACAGTACAACAGTAGCATGAAGGATCAATTATATGGATGCAGTTAGATGTAAGGAAGACATAAATGAGAGTGACAAATGTCAGATACTGGAGTGCAGATAAGAGTTGGAAACAATGAAAATGGCACAGATTTAGATGTCAAAAGTAGTGCAGAGAGTTTAGTAGACATGTGCAGTAGCTAGTAGCAGTCATAAGACTCTGATGACAAGTGTATTATACTGATTCATTTGTTCAGAGGCTATTCAGTTTCAGGATTTGCAGGTGCAAACAACACTAGAGAAGTGTTGCATGCAAAATTCCAAATGTATTGGATTGGGATAGATTGAATTCCTTTCTTGTTCAGAGGGAGTGTTGAAATTTGGAACAAGAAATAGTGAAATTTGAAACCAGAAAGGACAAAAAAAATGTGCCCACATAGGTGAGGAATTTTGATGTACCAGGAGTGAGGAATGTGAGGCGTTTGATTTATTTATCCATTAAATAAATTGGACAATAAATTGTAAGTTAATCTCATAACAACTTGGGTCAGTTAACTACGTCACGATGACTAAGTTAGCTCAAGAAATTTGAGTTGAGGTGATCAAGGTGGATATTGGTGGCCACCTGCCTATTTCACTTGGGCCCTCGCCATCGTCTCTCTTCATTTTTCAATTTCCTTAATTATATGACAATTTACTATTTTTGTCAGTTTTTCGGGGTCTGAACTTCCATATCTATTTTTAGAGAGATATTTATAATGAGGTATCATGTGCATCAAAGTGAGATCATATGACCAAGTTACGACCCCGGGAAGTTGGTTGCCGAACTACCCCCAACGGGGCCTAGAAACTCTTGGTGTTACATCTCTTCGGGTTAAGGTTTTCTCTTATTTTTCAATAATAAAAAGGCCCTTGAGTATTTTTGTAACACAGCTCAAAGGCATGTAGCCACCACATCTCTTCTCAAAGATAAGCTACCATCGCCCGAGCTAGTTTTTTTTCCATTCTGTCTGTAAGCATTTTTCCGTGTTTGATATTAATGAAATGAAGTGTTATTCCTATTGCATATCTGTGTTTATGTTTATTTATGTATTTTATTGCATTCCTCCATATGTTCGGGTCATGAGGGTCTAAGATGAGGCATGTAGAGGGATTCTAATATTTTGGGGGTCCAGTTGCAGTTGATGCATTAGTGGGGTCTAGGTGTGAAGTAGTTAACTCAATTAATTGAGTTAAAATGAGTTAAAATGGTTCAAATTGAGTGATGAGCTAGTGATAGGTACAATGAATTAAATTAGGTTTAATTCACAATGAGTGATCAATCAGATAACTGATAATTCACTATTAATAGTTGCATGCATGTCAGTTTTGAGGAAGAGCCAATTGAGACAGAGGTTAAAGTGAACATAACTATCGATTGTATTTATACAAAATTGCCCATGTGCAATTATAAAGTCATTGGGATGCCATGATGGACTGCACAATCAAGGAAGGTTGATTTTCCTAATTAATATGGATCTAATTCCCTAGGAATTGCGTGAGGAAGACAGGTTGAAGGAAGGTTTAGAATTGGCCAAGTACTACACCGATTTTGCTTACATTAGTAGGAGACAATTGACAGAGTGCTAGAGAATCTCATGAGAGATTAAGCATTGTATTGTTTCATGATTCCTTGACTTAATACACAATAGAGATAGAGGGGTTTTGAGTAGTTTATTTCCCCAGATACAACTTGTGTTGTGTGATTGTTAATTTCTTCCTTTTACTTCTATGTGATTATGCGACGATGCTTTGTTTCCTTAAATTGTAGGAAGGATTTAGTATCTTGTTTTAGTACATTACAAGATCGGATTTAATCTCGTTGGTTAGATTTTCTACATGAAATAGAAGAGATGGTTGATATGATCTTGTCCTGTGGTTGATTAGTAGGCCCCAAGGTCTGTGATGAATACCAACATAAATGGATGAGGGCTTGCACTGTAATTTAGATCCAGAAAAGAAGTAGACGCA
Organism: Pinus albicaulis; assembly: GCA_034641835.2. NCBI lineage: Eukaryota > Viridiplantae > Streptophyta > Pinopsida > Pinales > Pinaceae > Pinus > Pinus albicaulis. The sequence goes on from CM076572.1 coordinate 976,984,071, forward strand.
TGTGTAATATTGATTTAGGTTACCCAAGTTTGAGGGTAGACATTGAGATCTTAAGTTCATGTCAATATTTAGTCAAAGAAATGCCCATAATATATGGATCCATATGAACTAGGTCAAGTCTCTTATGGAGGAAAGAGTCGTGGTTTTTCTATGGGTGGATAGGGTTTGTTCTACAACAATTAGAATTTTTTAGGTATAGTTCCCTAGTTAGGAAAATTTCCTAGCATGTTTAGTTCATAAGGTATGCCCTTAAGATTGTGACCAATTTGCATTGAAGAGGAGCGGTTGTGGCCCTTAGAGCGAGGTTTATTTCTGCAATATAGACCATAGATATGGAAGATGGTTTAAAAATTCAATATGTGTGGAGATAGCAGATCCAAAGGAGGGCAGAACCTAAGTAGAAGATTTAACATGCAGAAGAAATGTGCCATATGAAGAATGGATTGACATGTAGAGAAGTTGATTTTGGTGGAATATCCATATAGTTATAGACATATATGTGAAGCAACCTATAAAAAATTAGTCAATGGATTGTTAGTGGCTGATTTGTGCCCTAGGTCAGTCATCTACAAATTATTAGAAGGATGATAAGAGGATTAGTTCAGATCTTTTCATATATTGGACAAAAAAGATCAAATTGTTGATACACAAGAAAATTTATTTTTAGAGGACTCAAACCATTTTTAGGTGGAAGATTTGAAGAGCCCTATATGAAGAAAATATTGTGGGCCGTATATCAATAAAAATAATTGACTTTGGTTGGGAATATTGATGGTAGTCCAAGTACAGTTGGAGGGTTGTTAGGTGACTATCAAAGAAGATCCCTAACTCTTGTTCTTGTGAAGGACAACAAGATTGGTATAAGGGAAGGTCTATAGGGCGTAAGGATGTGCGGAATTTGAAGGACTAAAGTAGCAGTCAAGTGGTCCAACCAACTATCCCTAGTTCACTATATTGTAGAGGATTAATTCAGTGAGAATAAGGGAAACCTCCATAGCCCTAGACTTCTCGTCTAGGAGTCGTAGTATGGAAAAAGTGTGCATACCAAAGAGTTGTTCAAAAATGGAGTTTTGAACAACTTATTAGCACTTAAACTAGTAGTGGACCTAAAAGGGATTCCTAAGAGGGAAACTGCTAGGAAAAGGCAAATGGTGGCGGTTTATCCCATTGTCACCACAACTAGGGCTCCTTGCTCTTCACAGAATTTCACCGATGGGAGGAGTCTCGGTAGTTTAGGAAGTCACTTGTAGAGTATTGGTTAATGAATAGGTGGGAAGTGACCTTAGAAACCATTTCCTTAAGATAGAATAAAGAGTTGGACTTGCTTTCCTTTTAAGCAAGGGACTTGATCTTCTAGGGATAGAGGAGGGAGATTGAAGGATTGAGGGAGAAGAATAATACTTATGAAGGAAGTTCTAAATCCATAAAATCCCTCCTTAGCACACCTAGAACTCGTTGATACTCATTGTCACACACTCTTATTCATTCATTTCCATGCATTTGAGACTAGTGCTCCCTTGTTTTTCCTTGGCACTCCCAAACACTCGAGCCTGGAATGCATTGGCACACCCTAGCACCTGGCACAACTTAGCACGTTTCCCTAGCCTCTAGCATGCCTTAACACTGCCTAGCATGCCTTAACATCACTCCCTCCTTAGCACACTTGAAACTCATTAACACTTCATGTCACAAACTCTTATTCATTCAGTTTTAAATATATTTTTATTTGGTTTATTATGATGAACTGTGTAGTGGAATACCCATGATAGCTTACGAATCACCCCAACATATATCATTTATGAAAGTAATATGATGATATTTCTTCACACTTATTTATCTCTAGTTGACCCAACACAATGCAGGTCATCACCACCACCCTTGCAAAATTGAGCATGATAGGCTTGTGGTCCTATCTAAGCTTGGAATAAAATTTCAAAGATTAGTTACACAACATGATGGAAGATTATTATAAAGGCTTCCCATGCATTCTAATCAACAATATCTAGTGGGATTGGAACAACAAAACATTTTTTTCATGAGAAATATCCATGATAGTTTACGAATCACCCCAACATCTATCCTTTATGCAAGTCATATGATGATATTTCTTCACGCTTATTTATCTCTTGTCCCAACACAGCGCAATTCATCACCAGCACCCTTGAAAATTTGAACATGATAGGCTCGTGGTCATATCTAAGCGTGGAATATAATTTCAAAACTTAGTTACCAAACATCATGGAAGATTATTATAAAGGTTTCCCATGCATTCTAATCAGCAATATTTGGTGGGATTGGAACAAAAACACATTTTTTCACGAGAAATATCCATGATAGTTTATGAATCACCCCAACATCTATCCTTTATGCAAGTCATATGATGATATTTCTTCACACTTATTTATCTCTTGTCCCAACACAGTGCATGCCATCACCACCACCCTTGAAAATTTGAACATGATAGGCACATGGTCCTATCTAAGCTTGGAAGAAAATTTCAAAACTTAGTTACACAAGATCAAGGAAGATTATTATAAAGGCTTCCCATGCATTCTAATCAACAAATCAGGTGTGATTGGAACAACAACACATTTTGTTCACAAGAAATTTCCATGATAGTTTATGAATCACCCCAACAAGTCATATAATGATATTTCTTCACACTTATTTATCTCTTCTCCCAACACAGTGCAGGTCATCGCCACCACCCTTGAAAATTTGAACATGATAGGCTCATGGTCCTATCCAAGCTTGGAAGAAAATTTCAAAACTTAGTTACACAACATCATGTGGAATATTATAAAGGTTTCCCATGCATTCTAATCAACAATTTCTGGTGGGATTGGAACAACAACACATTTTGTTCATGAGAAATATCCATGAAAGTTTATGAATCACCCCAACATCTATCCTTTATGCAAGTCATATGATGATATTTCTTCACACTTATTTATCTCTTGTCTGAACAAAGTACATATCATCACCACCACCCTTGCAAAATTGAACATTATAGGCTCGTGGTCCTATCTAATCTTGGAAGAAAATTTCAAAAATTACTTACTAAACATCATGGAAGATTATTATAAAGGTTTCTCATGCATTCTAATCAGCAATATCTGGTGGGATTGGAACAACAACACATTTTGTTCACAAGAGATATCCATGATAGTTTACAAATCACCCCAACATATATCCTTTATGCAATTCATATGATGATATTTCTTCACACTTATTTATATCTTGTCCCAACATAGTGTGGGTCATCACCACCACCCTTGCAAAATTGAACATGTTAGGCTTGTGGTCCTATCTAAGCTTGGAAGAAAATTTAAAAACTTAGTTACACAACATCATGAAAGATTATTAAAAAGGTTTCCCATGCATTCTAATTAGCAATATCTGGTGGGATTGGAATAGCAACACATTTTTTTCACAAGAAATATCCATGATAGTTTACGAATCACCCCAACATCCATCCTTTATGCAAGTCATATGATGATATTTCTTCACACTTATTTATCTCTTGTCCCAAAACAGTGCAGGTCATCACCACCACCCTTGCAAACTTGAACGTGATAGGCTCGTGGTCCTATCTAAGATTCGAAGAAAATTTCAAAACTTAGTTACTCAACATCATGGAAGATTATTAAAAAGGCTTCCCATCCATTCTAATCAGAAATATATAGTGGGATCAGAACAATAACACATTTTTTTCACAAGAAATATCCATGATATTTTACAAACACCCCAACATCTATCCTTTATGCATGTCATATGATTATATTTCTTCACACTTATTTATCTCTTGTCCTTACACAGTGTAGAGGTCATCACCACCACCCTTGAAAAATTTAACATGATAGGTTAGTGGTCCTATCTAAGCTTGGAAGAAAATTCAAAACTTAGTAACTCAACATCATGGAATATTATTATAAAGGTTTCCCATGCATTCCAATCAAGAATTTTTGGTGGGATTGGAACAAAAATAAATTTTGTTTACAAGAAATTCTAATAAAGCTCACAATTTAATTGACATTAAACACTGTTTAGAAGACAAGATTCATCCTAAACCACAAAAATAATGGATTTTGGTAATTCCTCCACTCCCTGTTGGATGCCCCTGTGACTTCATTGATGGTGCTGCAAAATTTCTCCCACCTAGATACAAAGTGGGTGTGGTACTCTTCCTCTCCCAGTATTATAGCGAGAAAGTAAGATATACGCAAAGTTAAGGCTCCAACAACTAAGTTGATTTCATTGCTCTTTGTACCCTTCTGGAAATTTCATCCATAAAAAGAGTCAAATCCCTATAGATCATGGGGGATAAAAAAATCATGATCAATTGGGTCAATAATTCATGATAGAAAACATCTACCTACATCCCATCCTATAGGATATCATAGATTCCCAAAAATATTTAGACTAGCTATCTTTTAGACACATTCTCAAGGAGCTAAATACCACAAGACACAAGATTTAAAAAGAATCTCTCAAGCTTCCCATCGATACATTTGTGATATAAGAATCCATCGATAGGATGGAGTATGACCAAATGATTATTCATGTCTAAGCCCGAAAAACAAGCCAATGTAGATTGATGCATGCACATTCCAATCATAACAATCAATTTATACATAACAAATAATATTTTTTTGTGTTCACTTTACTGCATAAACACCAATTTCACCCATAATGTTAGGATAAGTTTAATGATATGACCGAAAAGGTGGGAAGAGTATTTTGTGGTGTATTGAACGGGACTAGGGGACAATATGTAGCTTTGATAGGTAGAAGTGAGATGTCCAAGCATGGTTTACTAATATCTATAATCCACACATTAGAGAATGAGAAGGGGGATTAAGATCTAATGTCATAGGGGCTAGGGGGCCTAGAGGGAAGGTAACAAGAGAAATTGAAAGGGTAACCCCCGATAGTGGTGATAAGGGGATTAGGGGCCCCATTATCACAAAAAATAAGCCATTAACCCATAACCACTAAATTCCCTATCCCTTAATCTCGAATCCTTAATCCCTTAATGCCTACCCTCATAAATCATAAGCCATTTGTAATATCCCCAATTTGGGATTCACAACAAAGCCTGCTGGAATAATGATTTCTTCAGAAATTGGTGTACTAAAATGAGTTTGCAGCCCCTGGATCCCTTATATCAGTGGATATAATGTCTAAATCCAAAAGGAGAGCAAAAAAAAATCAAACTAGGTGAGTTAAACATACCTCCCACCACCTAGTATGGCTGAAAAACACCCAAAGAATGGGCTGCAGTCATGCACAACAACTCTGCTTCAGAAATAATGCAGTCCCACTGAGTTAAAGCATAATAAAAATATGGAGGCTGAATAATTACATGTACATCAGTAAAACAGATCTATAATGTGGCCCATACAGTGTACAAGAGAAAAATAGAAGATGTACAAGAAGAAACCCTCAAGATTGAGGTGTTGCAACAACAAATTGAGACTGCAAAGCTTGACAACGTTATTTTATGGGCTAAAGTAGCTGTATATTACATTTCAGATCTAGAATAGATCTGTGCACAAAAATATAGATCTATATCAGATTTGTACACTAGATGAGTTTCTTTACAGATTCCCCTTGTGGTTTTGATCAAAACATGAATGTACAGGAGTAGATTTGAGATCTAGAATTACAGATCTACAGCAATATTCAGGAATTATACAGTAAATAGAAACATAATTAAATCAGATCTGAAACAAACATGGATTGGATGGCCAATCCATGGATCACCATAGTGAAAGGGATAATCCTCAAAAAAGCAGTCAAAACACCCTACAAATGAATACTTGTCGATAACACTGTTATGGAAGGAAAACTGCAATGCAGGCTCTAGCACTAGTTTGTCCTGATGCTAAGATCTGAAATGGTAGCTCCAAGGATCTAGAATCCTCTTGCCAATGGGATAGATGGCTTCCCCACTGAAAAGAGCCTCTAGATTTGCCTAGATCTGAGTAGATCTAGCCTCCACTTGCTGCAGCTTACAAAAACAATCAAACCCTCAACAGGATCTGAATTGTGGTTGGAAGATGAAGCTTGGCCAACTGCCAGATAGTGGAAAATATGAAACAAGGCTCCTCCAAGAGCTACTCTAGGAAGGAGGTGGGATTCTCGACCAGGAACACCCAAGTGCTAAACAACACTAATCTCATCTAAACAGCTAGAGAATGAGGGATGTCTAAACAGAAAATACCTTCAGCAATATCAAATGATCAACCCCCTCCTTGGTGTCCTCCTCTTTCTTTTATAATGTGGAAGCCTTGCCAAACCCTAAACCATCTTGATGAATTAGCTTCATTCAAATGAGTGGCCTCCAACATGGACTGCGTGGTGCCTTTAGAAGATACATTGCACCTAGACAACGCTGTTGATTTGGTCCTATTGACCCTGTCAACTGATCCAGCCTCTTTCCCACTTAAGGGTGTTTATGAAAATAGCTCAGATTTAGCTTTGTTCACATTGAGCATTGATTTATTTTGCTGTTTAGAAGTTTTATTGATCCTCCTTCACAATTTTATTCATGAGACAGGAAAGTAGAACAAAATTGTATATTCCCATTAGCTTGGGTTAATTGGGAATATTACAGTCCTCCCCTCCAAAATGTTGCTTGTCCTCAAGTAACTGATAGGGTGAGTGTTACAACACTTCTCCTTCCTCATTGGTGACACCATCAAGGATCTAGCTCTCTCCATAAGCTGAGTTTTCACCAATCCATCCTTCCATGAGTTGTCTCTCCAAAGTCATTATGAGATGTACATGATCCATCCCACAAGGAGTCAAGAATTTTGCTGAAACAAACAACATGGCTGAACCCCTACTCTCCCTGAAATATGTAGCAAATTATTAAAAGAGAGTCTCCATCTCATGTGGTATACACATGCCTCTTATTCTTCCTCCATACAAATCCAAAAATAGGACAAGTACATCATCCATGTATGGAAGAAAAATTACAATTACATAAACAGAAATTTGAACAAGAGGAGGTGGGTCATAGTCCCACATATGGTACCAGCGTAGGGCATCTCCTACCTGCATCAGTTCAAGATGTGGTAAGTGGCCCTCCCACCACTTACTTGCAGCACATACCATCTCACCATAGCTGAAAGTGTGAGATATGTTTGGTGCCTTTGGGAAGCACCCATCATGATGGAAAATCTCCCTTGTCCTCCCAAGGGAGTAGCCCAATTCAGAAATTTTTGGGACCCAGTATTGGCCATGAGGCTTACAAAATATATTACACTTCCTTGGAGTCATGGCCTGCAAAAACATTGTGTAATAATGCATTAAGTCATAATATAAAATACATGTACTAAGAGCATGCTCTTCACCAACAATTCTCCTCCTATCAATGGAGTGGTGCATATATCTACTCTCTTCTTCAAGGGAAGGAAGAGAGAGCTGATTTAACTCTCCCTTAGAGCCATATTGCTGCTCCAACTCCACAAAATCCATGCATCTCTGACAATGCTGATATAGTTCCCTTTCAAAGCCCTCCTAGTAATAGCTCCTCAATATGAAATTGTTGAGCTTCATAGAATAGGTGTGGCTAAGATGGAACTCTTCATAAGCCCTCTGTAGAAGCTTCCCATTGAGCTTGGAGGCTCTAGACAAGAAGATCGTACCATGATTATAGATGACTCCATCAAGGGTTGAATAGCTCCCTTCATGCAACCAGTCATAAAGAATCATGCAAGTATGAAGATCCTTGGAATATTCCACCAACAATTGCGATTTCCAATAGGGATCTAGTGTGCCCAACAATGATAGCGCTGATAGTGTGTCCTCTGAAGTGTCTGCCATGCTTTGTTCCTTCTCCTTGACATCTCCCATGCCAAAGTTACTAGGTGGAAGGTTTCCAGTCCTTCCTTGATGCTTTCCTTGCTCATGCACATGCTCAAAAGAAGAGGGAAGTCCTTGGAAGTTAGCCTCCCATGTAAGGCTGCCATCTATCCAAAACATCCTTGGATTTGCGAAAGTATGCATGTGTTTCCACCATCTCTCATCATTTATGGAAGAGGATCCTCCAAACAAGCTTGTCTTCAGATTCAAGGATTGCCTCCTTTGCTTCATGATGGTGTCATTCTTCATCCTTGCAGCATCTTCTCTCAGCGCAATATGGGATGAGAGAATGGATAATGAAGTTAAGGGAAAAATGATTTCCCTCTCCTTGTACTTTCCCCATACTCTCAGCACTGAAGCATGGTCTTCTAATGCTCCCTCCCTCCTTGGATCTATGAAAGGAGCATCAATACATGAAACATCTCCCATCAAATCTGAATCAAGTGGTCTACCAGGGGTTATACCACAAGATAATGATGTCTCATGGCTCTTTCCCATGTGAATAATGGGTGGGACCATAATATGACTGCTTCCACTACGCAAATCCATCTCTAATTGCTGTGTGGAAGTATCATGATAAGGAGAAGTTGGAGAAACTCCCCCATCTTCTTCTTCATAGCCCACCTTCTGCAAGATTTCACAGTCTAAGGTGCTTCCTTGTTTTGTCTATTTGTCTATCATCATAAACACATGATGCTCATCTTCTCCATGAATAAGATACTTGGGTCCTTCTTGCAAAGATACAAGAACCCTCTTAGTGGAAGCAATAGCTTCAGCTCAATCTCTCAATGAAAATAGATCTCCTCCTGCTGTCACAGTGCTAGAGGAACCTTCCAGTTCTTCTTCTTTCTCCTCCTCATCAATGGAATATGCCCCATCAATAAGAGATCTTTCCTCTTGATCTCTCCTTGAAAGAGGAACACCCATGTATTCTCCTTGAGAAGAATGCTTTTGCTGTAGTGGGGCTTTTGCCCTTGGCAAATCATGTAGCAAATCTTCAACCCTTTCAGCAATGTTCTGAAATGGAGTTATCTCCACACATCTTCCCATCTCATGCAAAGGTTCTGATTCCTTGGGCTGAGTTTTCTTACCCAAAGAATTTTCAGATGGCATAAAATTAAATCTCTTCACTATCCTCTTAGTGAAATTTGCATAAGTAGATATGTTTATGCTTTTCAATGAAGAAGACTCAAACAACCACCAGGAATATGCTTTACCTTGGAGGTGCAGTGCTGCTATTCTTATGGATTATTCTTTAGAGACTTGATGCAGCTAAAAGTATGTGTCCAACCTCTCTACCCAAGACTTCGCAGAGCTCTCAGGTGACCCATCAAAATTAGGTAGGAATGTTCTACCCAAGGTGTGTTGCATGCACCCTCTTCTCCTCATAGCTCTACTGGATCTTCTTTCTTATTTGATTTGAAAAAACTCTAGGAAGCTCAAATGCTCTCCAAATATTTTAGACTCAGATTCATATTCCCGAAGATATTCACCAAGAGTCTCCTCCTTTGGTGTCTTTCCCCTCTCTTCTCCTCTTGCAAGGAATGTAGGCATGCTTTAACATTGTAGATCAGATTGTGTGGCTAAGAGCTCACACACATCAGATGAAGTAGTGGGGCTCCCTTGATGTGAAAATATCCTTGAGGGATCTGCATGTCTTTCCATCCTCATTCCCCGGATTTATTCCTTCAGCTTATGCATAGCTTGAGAAAGAGTGTTAGGAAACTCTTCTCTTTTGATCCTTCTAGATAAAGAGGTTTCACCCTTCTTCCCTTTGTCTTCTATGTAATATTTCTTCTATCTTCTTCTTTGGTACCTCTCCTGTCTGGCAGTGAGAGGTTCTTCTTCTTTTGGAGACATATTGGCTCTGTAAGAAAAGAACAGGCTATGCCAAGAAAGATGCTCTGATGCCACTGTAATATCCCCAGTTTGGGATTCACAGCAAAGCCTGCTGGAATAACGCTTTATTCAGAAATTGGTGCACTAAAATGAGTTTGAAGTCCCTGGATCCCTTATATCAGTGGATCTAATGTCTAAATACAAAAGGAGAGCAAAAAAAAATCAAACTAGGTGAGGTAAACAGGCCTCCCACCACCTAGTATGGCTAAAAAACACCCAAAGAATGGGGCTGCAGTCATGCACAACAACTCTGCTTCAAAAATAATGTAGTCCCACTGAGTTAAAGTAGAATAAAAATATGGAGGTTGAATAATTACATGTACATCAGTAAAACAGATCTATAATGTGGCCCATACAGTGTACAAGAGAAAAATAGAAGATGTACAAGAAGAAACCCTCAAGATTGAGGTGCTGCAACAACAAATTGAGACTGCAAAGCTTGACAGCATTATTTTATGGGATGAAGTAGCTGTATATTAAATTTCAGATCTAGAATAGATCTGTGAAAAAAAAATATAGATCTATATTAGATCTGTACACTAGATGAGTTCCTCTACAGATTCCCCTTGGGGTTTTGATCAAAACATGAATGTACAGGAGTAGATCTGAGATATAGAATTACAGATTTGCAGAAATATTCAGGAATTCTGTAGTAAATAGAAACATAATTAAATCATATCTAAAACAAATATGGATTGGATGGCCAATCCATGGATCACCACAGTGAAAGGGAGAATCCTATCACTGGAGATCTCTCCTCCAAAAAGCAGTCAAAACACCCTGCAATTGAATACTTGAAGATAAAGCAGTTATGGAAGGAAAACTATGTTGTAGGCTCTAGAACTGGTTTGGCTTGATGCCAAGATCTAAAATGGTAGCTCCAAGGATCCAGAATCCTCTTGCCAATGGGATAGACAACTTCCCCACTGAAAAGAGCCTCTAGATTTTCCTAGATCTGAGTAGATCTAGCCTCCACTTGCTGCAGCTTACAAAAAAAATCAAATCCTCAACAGGATCTAAATTTTGGTTGCAAGATGAAGCTTGGCCAACTTCCAGATAGTGGAAAAGATGAAACAGGGCTCCTCCAAGAGCTGCTCTAGGAAGGAGGTGGGATTCTCGACCAGAAACACCCAAGTGATAAACAACACTATTCTCAGCTAAACAGTTAGAGAATGAGGGGTGTCTAAACAGAAAATACCTTCAGCAATATCAAATGATCAACCCCCTCCTTGGTGTCTTCCTCTTTCTTTTATAATGTGGAAGTCTTGCCAAACCCTAAACCATCTTGATGAATTAGCTTCATTCACATGAGTGGCCTCCAACATGGACTGTGTTGTGCCTTTAGGAGATAAATTGCACCTAGACAACGTTGTTGATTTGGTCTTGTTGACCCAATCAATTGATCCAACCTCTTTCCCACTTAAGGGTGTTTATGAAAATAGCTCAGATTTAGCTTTGTTCACATTGAGCATTGATTTATTTTGTTGTTTAGGAGTTTTATTGATCCTCCTTCACAATTTTATTCATGAGACAGGAAAGTATAACAAAATTGTATATTCCCATTAGCTTGGGCTAATTGGGCATATTAAACCATCAACCCCTTAATGAATTAAACATTAAGCCACTACTCCTAACCTAGAATCCATGAACCCCCTAAGAACTAACCCCTTATTCTATTAAATTGTGACCCTTAAACCTTTATCCATAACCCCTAAAAACCTTAAAACCTAACCCCTTAACCCCTAACACCTAAATCCCTTAATTATTAAGCCCTTAACCCCTAAATCCCTTTCCCCACAAGCCCTTGGCCCTTAAATCTTAACTCTTGAAGCCCTTAACCACTTAGTATCAAAGGAAAAAAAAACACCTCAAACCAACAAAATAACTTGTTAGGAGAATCCTTCACCTCTAACTAATAATATTGGTACCCTTTGATTTTTAGAGAAATAGGTATTAGTCTCGAGTGTGTGTGTTTGTGGGTAATTCCCTTATTAACATGTATACCAAATGTAGAACAACTGGATAATTTGCAAAACCTCAATAAGAATTGCTTAGAATATCTACACTTCATGTTGACATGGAGTTTGTAGTGCTCTCCCACATAAGGAGTTGGCAATGAATAGATCACTTATAATGACACAACCTCTTCAACCCTAATGAACAAGGAGCTAACCCTTGATACAAATATTTTCTTTTCTAAAAAAACGGAATTGTGTCAATGTAGAATATTATACATAAGAGAAAATAAAATCATATTATCCTTATCAATGCTTGAAATAGCCTCACATTTTCCATGAGCGGTGAGCCAAGGGGTGAATCTAGGGCACTATTAAAGCTACACCATGTTTAAATTCCTTTTACATCACAAGATTGTTCTCCATTAGGGTTGATGCATCATCACAAGGGAGCATGACACATTTTTTTGGGGGAGCGATTAAAGTTGTAACACGATTCAAGTGACATACACCTCCAATGTAAATGAAATCATTATATGTTTGTGTCAAGTTGTTAAAGAGGTTATTTATAAACAATAAAATTAGTAATTGGACTTCATTTTTTCATGGCCTTGACTCTAAGATGGATTTTTACTAGGAACACTTCATGCGAATAAGAGGGGCCTTATTTTTTAACCGTCATACACACAAGAGCACTAGACGTTTCCCTTTAGATCCCCCTTGGTGGTTTCAAAGTGGTTTTACATTAGTGTCTAGTTGAAACTAATGAAATCATGATATTCCTCTTCTCAATAACATATTATAGATTTTCCATATACACAACATTGAGTTAGAGGATCACCTCATCTGTAGATGATCCATTTATTATGGGATTCAAGGGATGTTATATTTTCTTTTATCAATATTTGGATGGTCGTTATCTAATTTATTTCAATACATGTCTAACTATTTTTATGAGGGAGGTCCTTGGGTTTAGATCTTTATATAAGACCTTATGTGGCCTTCCCCTTTTGAACTTTTCCAAGGGGGTCACCTCCATCTATGTTGCCTTGCCTTCTTAGGGCCAAAATTGACAAGCCAATATTCAAAATTCTTCAACTATCAAATTGGTGGGCCCTCATACCTCTTATTGAACCCCTTAATGGGACATTATTTCTCCAAAGAGACTTGTTACACCATTTTTTGGTCATCTAACCTATTATCATTAGATGGACCCAAGTACACCATGTAAGACCAATTTTACCCTAAGTAAAATGGCCTTCACTATGTTAGAACAGGAAACCCCAAAAGGAAATATTAAACAAACCTATATTTGTTTGATTTTCCTCATGGAATAATTAATTAAACCATAATTTAATTATTATTCCCAGTCATGTTTAACCCAAAGTCAAAGAAATTAATTAGATAAACCTTTATTTATCTTATTATTTTCTAGGAATAATTATTTAAACCTTATTTAGATAATATTCCTTGTTAAATATGACCAAATTACCCACAAATAATTAAATAAATCATTATTTATTTAATTATCTTTCAACCACTTCCTTAAATAATTAAATAAATCATTATTTATTTGATTATCTTCTAACCACTTCCTTAAAAAGATAAATAAATCATTTATTTATTTATTCTTGACAAATTAAGGGATTTGACCCAAGTCAAACACCTTTTCCCTCCAACAAATATAATAAAATATTCCATAAAAAGTGGATCTAGATCTGGTTAACCCATGCACCAAGATCTAGAATGACCCAATATTTTGTTATAAATAGGAGGGTTTTTTCTACCATTCTTCACCTTTTGTTGCCTATTAGATCACTCTGGATCTATACACTTGGTCCCATTTTTCATCATTTGCTGTGTGAGCTCCCATTGAGCTCTATTCTTTGCATTGGGTTTTCTACACCAACAAGAGAGAGAAATATTAGATCTGAAGTGCTGAGGACTTCCAAGAACCCATCCCACTGAGGAGAATTGGATACGCCTTCTTGTTTTCCTCCCAGGTGCCCAATTAGTATAAAAATTCTTTCAAAAATTGTTCTTGTCTTGTCTATTGGTATATGGAGCAAACCCTTGTTTTTTCTGTTTAATGTCTTTCCATGCATAGATCTGGTTTTTGCAGCTCTTTTATGTTCAACTAACCGCAGATCTGAAGATATTGGCAGCCACTTTTGTTGTTAGGGCTATTATTTATGCGTAGCTAAAGTGGTCCTTTTTCGTACACTTCGACAAAGGATTCATACTAACAAATGGCGACTCCACACGGGTTTTAAATTACGACCATTGTCGTTTTTCATATTCCTGCATATCCAGCTACTTCAGACCCTAGGGTTTCTTTTCAGCTGTTTATTTTTCCTATTTTTATGTTGTTTTTCTCACATAAAACCCTAAAACATTAAAATTTCTAACTTCCGTGTGTTTTTGGCCCTATTGCGCAGGTAAGCGACACCAGCCGCAACTGAGACGACAACTTTTCTGAAAATCTGCCACCGAGACAACCAGAACGGGAGGTCGCACTTTTCGGCCCAAAAACTACAACCTAGACCTCCAGGTCGCACTTTTCAGCCTCTTTTCTACGACCTGCACTGAAAATAGGTTAGAAACTGCGCACTTGTCAGCCTCTTTTCTACGACCTGCCCTTTTTTCAGCTCTTTTTCTGCAATTTTTTTGGGTTCTGCTGAAGCTTCTGTCAGGGTTTTCCAGCCTCTGTTTTAGCCCGCTTTGACCTGGTTTTGCTCTGTTTTAGCTCATCTAAGTGGGAACCTAGCCCCCTAGGGCTTCAGTACCCTCCACTTTTTGTGGAAGAGTTTTTAGCTGTTTCAGCCTCTGTTTTTCTGAGTTTCAGCTCCCCCTTGTCCAGATCTGTTACCTCCTTTTCAGATCCCTTTAAGTCAGCCTCTCTTCCTTTCAAATCACCTCTTGTTGTTTTGTTTGGACCTCTCTTTAGGACCTCCTCCCTGTCCTTTCCACTTTTTGCTGATTTCCTCCCTTTTTCCAGCCACCTTGCCTCTGTCTCTTGGCTGTGATCTGCACCTCTTTTCAGCAGCCTTATCCTCTAGATCCCTGTCCCTTTTTGACCTTAGATCTATTGGCCTCTTGTCCGTGTGTTTTGCCTAGATTTTTTCCCTTTTTTAGCTAAGTTTTGAGAGACCCACCTTCTTGGGTTAGATAGATGCACAAGTAACTGTTAATTTTCTGTTATTTCAGAATTACATACTGTTCTCTGTAGGTTTATTTTCAGTTACGCAGCACACTTTTTTCTTGCTCTCAAAACGGAAAGGGTTTAAAAATTAAAATTAACGCACGCCACACACTGACCCTAAGTGAAGAAGCGCCCGGTTAACACCGCCTGGCAAAGACTCTAAAATCAATTGTCACTGCCCCTTTTCTGCCCTTGACCTCACTTGATTCTGTCCCTTTCTCGCTCGCTCTCTTTCTTCCCGCGGCTACCGGCGCCCCCGCGCGCCTTCTCGCAGACTTCGGCTCGACCCTCGCCCCGGGCCGATCGACCTCGTCCGACCCGCCGTCGAGCCGCCCTTCCCCTCGAGTCCGCACTCCGACTCATCTCCCCGATTCATCGAGTTCTCTTTTCTTCTCCTGGTTCTCCCCCGTCACCTTCACCATGTCCGGTCTGTGGCTCAACGCCGGTGGTGCTCTGCAGTCTCAATGCCGAACCTCGCCATCAGGCGACCGCCACAGGAACCACCTCGGCCACACCCTTGCTGTCGTACATTGCAGGCCTCAGCCTCCCCGATTTCAATCAGTTGATCAATGACCCTATCCGCCACGATGTTGGTTGGCCTGCTATGCCAACCAAGCTCCCCTCCGACATCCCTAAGTTCGAAGGCCTTGCTGGAGAAGATCCAACCAATCATGCCCGATCTTTCCACATGTGGTGTTCCTCCAATTCCATTACCGATGACTCCATCCGTCTTCGTTTGTTCCAATGCACGCTTACCAGCGAAGCTTCTAAATGGTATGTTGAACAAGCCACCTCTTCCCATACCACCTTTGCGACCCTTGCCCAAGCCTTTTTATCTTATTTCCAGCTCCCTCTCCGATACGATACTGGCACGGAGCTCTTGACTTCATTCAAGCAAACCTCTTCAACCCGCCTTTCCACCCATGTTCAGGAATGGCGACGAAGACGAAGCTTATGTCGAGCCCCCCCTTTCGAAGATCGGGTTTACATGGACTGGTTCCTTCGCACCCTCTTAGCTCCTATCGGCAACGATGTCGCCTCTCACTTTCCTCAAACTGAAGAAGCCCCCCTCCAAATCGCCTTGAAATATGACCTGATCTACGCTCAATCTGGTTATGTTTATACCGTTCTTCCTGACCTCCCCAGGCCCGGCGGCGCTAACGCCCCGGGGGCATCTCATTCCGCCGACGGTATCGTTGGAGCCCTTTCCCATCCATACACTCAACCTTCTATGGGCTATGGTCTCCCTCAGGGAGGGCCCAGCACCTCTAGCACTCTTCCCCCTCCCGGTAGCATGTATCCAGGATACGGCATGCCTCCTCCTTTTGCCCAACCTCCTGCTTACCTCAATGTTGCCCAACCTCACCATTACCCTTATCCGCAGCCTGGTGCACCAGCTCCTCCAGCATACGCGCTTCCATCTCCCTTGCCTCCTCCAAACCCACAACAACACTTACAACCCCCTCCAGGGCAAGTATTTGCACAGCAGGGCGCGACTAATCCCCCTTCTTATCAAAGAAGGCGGAGAGGCAACCCAAACCAATCTGCCCCTGGTACCCGTGGAACCAATCCTGGTGTTGACCCTAACACTGCCAACCAGCAATAGGGCACTCAGCCCAAGCCAGACAGGCCGCTTCACACAAATAAGCCTTGTTCATGTTGCAGTGTTTATGGTCATTACACCCATGATTGTCCTCTCTTACCCCAGATGCGGCAGATGTGGGAGTCTCAAGCCACATTGCGCGGACAACGCACCTCCCCTCATGCTCCTCCTAATGTGGCCACTACCCAACCAGCTGTGTTTACTGATCCTTTCCCTCAGCAAGGATTCGTGGCTACCCAACCTTCTGACAGCCAGGTCGCCACTCCCCCTTCCCTTTCTGGTTCCTCTGATTACCAGATCCTTATGATGCACTCCGATCCTTCCCTGACCGTCGACCTTCACCTTCAAACTCGGTCTCGCCAGTACCCCAAGCCTCCTGCTCAGTCTGCCCCCGAGCCTACTTCTTCAGGTTCTACAGAGCCTCTTTCGACATTTAGTGGCCCCTTACATATCCCTCAACCCAAAGTTTAGGTTCATACCAAGATTCCTAAGGGACCCCTACGTCGAAACGCTGCTTCCGGTCGAGCTGCTCATTCGTATAGTATAGTAGATGATTTGGCGCAATCTCCTGCTGCCATTTCCACACTGGAACTCCTCCAGTCATGCCCTTCCCAAAAGAAGGCTCTACCATCTGCCGTGGGCACTGTAGATCCTGCTGATGACCAAATGATTGTTTTCAACGCACTCAATCGGACCATCCCCCTCTTCCTGTTTCCGTCGCCTTCCAAATCCCAGTCAAAATCCGGAACGCCAACGTTTCGCGGTGCATAATTGATGAGGGGGCATCCACCTGTGTGATTTCCGCTTCGGTTTGGAAGCAACTCGAATCCCCTGAACTGGCCCCTTCCATGATCACCCTTCGAGCGTGGGACGGCCACGCCTCCCGGCCGATGGCCCTTTTCCGTAATTGTCCTATCACCCTAGCCGGTAAGACTGTTTACGTTGACGTCGAAGTCATAGACGCCCCGCTAGACTACAACATTCTATTGGGGCGAAGCTACACCTATGCTATGTCGGCTGTCCCATCCGCAGTTTTCCGCAAGATGTCTTTCCCCCATAATGGAAAGATAGTCACCATTGACCAGTTGACATATCATGAGCCACAATCTCAGACCTCACCTGAGACAACCATCTCTTCTGTAGCCAACAAGAAAACCGTCGATTCCTTGACCAGTGTCTCCCCTGGCATTTACAAAGATTCCTCCCTGCTTGGAACTTTTCCTAATCTCCCTCCTCCTCCCATCACTGATCCCAGCTTTTCGAATGTTTGCATGATGCAATATTCTTAGGCTGCCCGTAAGTGGCCTGCCTCGGCTAGTCAGCAACCTCCCCCTCGCCCTCTGCAACCCGTTCCTAGCCATTCATCTCAGCCAGCCGGACCTCCTCCTTCTGGCTCTCCCCCTACAACTGGTATCCCTGAACCTCTTTATCCTCCTGGATCGGTTCCCCCAGGCCTTAACCATCTCAGAGCCGTCCCTCCTGGTCATTTCCCTGCTGGGCAGATCCCTTTCCTCGCTCCCCCTCCTGGAGTATATTCTGTCCCCATCATGGCCACCCTCTCTCTCCCTAACCTGACCTTGGGCATACCAGTCTGGTACCTTGATCCTCCAGCAGTTACCCCTCCTGGTCACCCCAAACCCTACATGGCTTTGACACTGGTTCAACTGGTCCCCCTCTCTTCCTCTGTTGCCCCTGTGCCCCCAGCACCTCTACAGGACCCCTCTCCTATCGTGACAGCTCCCGGGAAGAAAGGAAAAGCTCGCAAGGGGGCACCCAAAGACAAGACCACCAGGACTGACCCGGCCCCTCCTCCGCCAGCAAAACCTTGTGCCTTATGTGATGTCGCCGGTCATGCTACCCATGCTTGTCCCGAGTTGCCCCGTATTCATCCCATGGTTAAAGTCGCGTTCCCTAAAGCTACGGTCCTTGAAGCCTCCATTACTTCTTCGTCCATAACCAAGAACCCCAAGATTCTCCACACCAACAAACCCTGTGCTTTGTGCGGTGTCCATGGCCATTACTCCGACCATTGTCCTCACCTGACGCATTACCGCGCCTCTTTAGAGGTCGTCCAAGAATATGAGGTTGAAAAAAATCAATCCGCTTCTCCCATCCTCGCGCAGTATGCTTCCGGCCAGCCTGAGGATCCCCCCGCTCCCATCGACATTCCCCCCCCTGATGTTCAGATGACGGAGTCTACCACAACCATTCTTTACCTATCCTCCTCTGCGAGACACT
Source organism: Pinus albicaulis (assembly GCA_034641835.2). NCBI lineage: Eukaryota > Viridiplantae > Streptophyta > Pinopsida > Pinales > Pinaceae > Pinus > Pinus albicaulis. Next base: position 977,002,840 of record CM076572.1, read on the forward strand.
TGGAGCCCAGTCCCCCTGCACCCTCCCCTATTGTGTCGCCTGAACACCTTTTTTCTACCCATACACGAGATCACTTCACCCATATCTCTGTTGACCTCAGTAGCCCGAGTCCTCCCCATACATCCGATAGCCCTCATATACCACCCTCCAGTTTGTATATGAGTCATAGTCATCCTGCTCCTTGCACTCCCTCCCGCATTTGCCGCTCGATGTCTTCTCTACACTCATGCTGCTGTCATTGCCTCTCCTCCCCTCACTTGTTGTCTTGTAACACCACTCCGCAGGACCCCCCGTCCACACCCTTTATCGGTTACGCCGATGGTGCCAGTCGTTACTCCCAGAATCTCGCCTCGACAGGTTGGGCCATCTTCACCCCCTTGCATGCCCTTGTTCTCTCCGACGGGGTCTGCATTGGTTCTGCCACCAACAATCAGGCCGAATATGATGCAGTGCGTGGTCTCTTAGCCGATGCCCTCTTTCATCGCATCCTCCATCTGCACGTTCGTTTGGATTCCCTTCTTCTTGTAATGCAACTAAATGGTGTTTATCGTGTGCATAACCATGTGCTGTTTAGACGCTATTTACGAGTGAAACTCTTGACACGTGCCTTTGAAACCATAAATTTCAACCATGTACCTCGAGAACAGAATCACTATGTAGATAGTATTGAAAACCATGTTCTAGATCAGCATTTATCACACGCATTTCATACAAGACAATAACATTCATAATCATTAAAAATGATGCATATCCATAATATGTGTCACAAAAACATGTGTTTAGAGTCCATCTACTTTGATACATATGACATGCCCATAGCATGTTACAAAAAACGCAAAACTGGGGGCACCACCTGCCCCTACATACACACTAGGGGGCACCACATGCCCCACACCTAATCACTATCTGGCGGATCCCAAGCCAATGGCTCTACCCCTGCAGCCTGTAGATCACGTATCCCCTGACCAGCCATCGCCATGCGCCGCATGACCCCTCGCCATTCCGAGGGTGGACCAATACATGGCTCTATGTACTGGTCGTCTAAGTCCTGCCACCCGTGCTCTGATACTCTGGTCAGCAACCTTTCGCATCTATGGAGGATGTCCTCCAGAAGGGCAGCTACATCCTAATTTTGCGCTGCTCTCGACCCACTCGGACCTGCAGCTCCAGCTGCTGCTGGTCGTCCCATATATCCGGCCGGTTTTACCGGTGCTATATCTGCGTACCAACAGTACATGAATCAATACCCTAGCTACTATTCAAAAAATTGTAACATGCCCATACAAGAATAGCAATCTGTCACTTACCATCGGGCCCCCAGACTCGACCAGGCGGAAGTGGCAGGTTCGGATCTCCACAATAACTCATCCCACTATAGGGATAATCGTCTATGTATAACGGCATCTGATCCCAATGGGCAAAGAACTCAGGTCGAAAAACTCGCCCGACCGCCCCTCCTCCTCCTCTACACAGTAGCCGCCCCCACCGGCGCATCCTGGGCTCTCTCGGGCCCCCATCTGGAAGTTGTACACGAGGCCGCAAGGTCGGGATCTTCTAAAAGAAGAAGGCGCACAATAAAGTCCCATACGAGCAATCGTGGTTCACTTGCCGCTTGCAGAGCGACAACTGTCATTTTAACGACACCAGCATCATTTGGGCCCACCCATAGTAGGTCCCACTCAACACACTCTCTACCAGCATCATCTGCCCCCCGGTGATGTGATGGAACGCCTGGTTGCCCAGGATACGCAGCACAACTGCGGCCACTACACGGGTTTCTAGCCTCTCTAGATCCCCGATCGGTATCCGAGTCCCCTTGACTTGGAGACCTAGTTGATAATGTCGTTCCACAAACTCCATGATATGCCGCCCCCGTGGTAATACTGGCTGTGTGTTTCCCACCATCCCCAGTGGTGGGAGACCCGTCAGGAAATATACATCCTGGACTGATAGTTCGATCCTGTGCCCCTGCACTACAAAGACCTCATGCTTTGGATCCCAATAACTGATAATCTGGGCCAACAAGGGCTCTCCTGCTCTCATCAACGGGTTTTCCAAAAACTTTAGAACCCCAAACCTGGCCAACACACGACGGACACCCTGATCCGCCTGGATCTCTGCCCGTAATGTACCCAGGTCTCTCTCTCTCCAGTTCACTCGTAAATCTACCATACCTGCACAAAAAAATCGTCTTTGTTAGCATGCAGATCGGGAATACCATAACCAAACACAAAAACCCAACTCCCAGCCATAAAACAGCACCAAAACCCCCTCATCTCCTAGGTCGCAGTTTTCTGCCCAGTTCAGGACCAGGTCGTTGTTTTTGCCCTGAAACCTGCGTCCCAGGTCGCACTTTTTGGCCCAAAAAGTACGAACCAGCCGTAGAGATGAAGGAGGGTCTCAAGTCAGATTTTGCTCAAAATCCAATCAATCCATCAAAATGAAAGAGTAAGGTTAGGCCTATTACCTGCAACTGACAGATCTCGATTCCAATGGTCGGTTTGTCCGCTACGCTCGCCGCAAGATTTAGGGCCTTCTCTCCTCTCTACATTCACCACATCAACAATAGCAAATGAGTGAATTTGGAGGGAAAACTGCCTTATTAAAAGAGAACCCCTGTTTCTTCTTTCGACTGCTGCGACCACACCGTAGCCCCGTTTGATAAACCGTCTGCACCGTTGGAAAGCTCTCACCGAGCCCTCAAATGGGTATCTGTTATTTTTTTATGATCTAATACTTCACCAGGACACATTTTGTCCAAGAAGGGTCACTTCCCCTCTCATTAAAATCGAATTTCCTCACTTACGACACTTGTACTCGGGGCACCACTTCGCCTCCTTACTTGTCTTTGTCCGTGTCGATTTTCGTCATGAGTTCCCATCTTGTACTCATGTTTTTATGGTCCCCCACTAGGCCTTTACTGTGTGGCCACACCATCGAGTCGCCCTTGTTTAGAGCATCCAAGTTTAGTCATCATCGCATTCATGGAGTCTATCCCGAGTCCCTTTGTACCCCGCTATAGCCCTCCATCCTTCATTGCTTGGTCTCTCTCTTGTGTCGTACTTTATGACCTTCAGTCCCATTTTCCCCTATTCCTTATGATATTGTGTCAGTCACTGCCAGGTCATTCATGCCCTTTATGCTCTAACAAGGGAAGTCGTCCATTCGCTACTCAGTCCGTTCCATTTACCTATCATCATTAGTGTCAGTCTGTCCGTCGCTCCACTATTTTCTCTCATGCCTTAGTTGAGGATGTCTCATTGCCTCACCTATGGCGGACCTCCTTCTGTCGACATCAGCTCATTCCTTCCAAAAGCCAGGTCTAGAGGGTGGTGTACCTTGGTTCTAGCTTCCACTCTTGTTCTAAGGTTTCGCATCGCAAAGCGGACTTCGGCTCCCTTCGACTTGATTAAGCTCAGCCTCTCATGATCAAGATCCTTACAATTATTTACCCACATCTAAAGAACAGCTTCTCGATGATTCCTGTGGTGTGAGATGTAACAACCCTCATGAGGGGGTGGTTCCGGCAGGGTAGCCCCCGCGATGTCGATGACCCTCTTCCTCGCAGCCTTCGGCGCAGCCTCCGTATTTTGGATGATGTTGGCTCCACCACTGGCAGCACTTTTGATTCGCATGTACAACCCGGATTTGGTGGTTCCCATTTGCTGTGGGGAATTTATTGTATTACCCATGTACCCGACAGTACCGTACCAGTCCACCACCGTTATCCTGTGCAATAACGCGTATGTGGGATTCCTCATTGTATTTTTATCTAGCTCATGATTATGCCGGCTATACTTTATGGTTCGGTCCCTTGTTTACTGGACACACTATTCTTTTGTACTTTGTCTCGGTGGGCATAGGTATGCCTCCCCCGCCGCCTTCAGCACAGGTACCCTCTCATGAAAAGAGACTTGTTGCACGTGCGAGTCTCGTCTCCTCAGGGTCTAGTTCTTCAGCACACTATCTACCTTGCATTTCTCTCTCTGACTTCCCTTTTGTTGTCTGGTGATTGAGTTCTTACAACGTACTTTGGTTATACGATTTGCTCCTGACACTCGCATGCTGGAGGGCAATCTGTTACACCATTTTTTGGTCATCTAACCTATTATCATTAGAGGGACCCAAGTACACCATGTAAGACCAATTTTTCCCTAAGTAAAATGGCCTTCACTATGTTAGAATAGGAAACCCCAAAAGGAAATATTAAACAAACCTATATTTGTTTGATTTTCCTCATGGAATAATTAATTAAACCATAATTTAATTATTATTCCCAGTCATGTTTAACCCAAAGTCAAAGAAATTAATTAGATAAACCTTTATTTATCTTATTATTTTCTAGGAATAATTATTTAAACCTTATTTAGATAATATTCCTTGTTAAATATGACCAAATCACCCACAAATAATTAAATAAATCATTATTTATTTAATAATATTTCAACCACATCCTTAAATAATTAAATAAATCATTATTTATTTGATTATCTTCTAACCGCTTCCTTAAAAAGATAAATAAATCATTTATTTTTGACAAATTAAGGGATTTGACCCAAGTCAAATACCTTTTCCCTCCAACAAATATAATAAAATATTCCATAAAAAGTGGATCTAGATCTCGTTAACCCATGCACCAAGATCTAGAATGACCCAATATTTTGTTATAAATAGGAGGGTTTTTCCTACCATTCCTCACCTTTTGTTGCCTATTAGATCACTCTGGATCTATACACTTGGTCCCATTTTTCTACCATTTGTTGTGTGAGCTCCCTTTGAGTTCCATTCTTTGTGTGGGTTTTCTACACCAACAAGAGAGAGAAATCTTAGATCTGAAGTGCTGAGGACTTCCAAGAACCCATCCCACTGAGGAGAATTGGATACGCCTTCTTGTTTTCCTCCCAGGTGCCCAATTAATATAAAAATTCTTTCAAAAATTGTTCTTTTCTTGTCTATTGGTATATGGAGCAAACCCTTGTTTTTTCTGCTTAATGTCTTTCCATGCATAGATCTTGTTTTTGCAGCTCTTTTATGTTCAACTAACCGCAGATCTGAAGATATTGGCAGCCACTTTTTTTGTTAGGGCTATTAGTTATGCGTAGCTAAAGTGGTCCTTTTTCGTACACTTTGACAAAGGATTCATACTAACAAGACTGTTGAGGATTTCCCGTTGCAAATCACATGTTGGATGTCATAGGACCTGTTACCCCACTTTCTATATGAGTTTTTAGTGGATACTTTTAAGTTTTTGTTGACATCTAAACCCTTATGATTCTTGTGCCATTAATCATTTTCCAACTGAGATATATGAATGGTTGTATAATTGGTTTGATGACACCTTGCCTTGCCCATCTAGGACACTATGTGACATAGGAGGATGTTGCTTTAGCGATCACTTTAGCTTGATATATATTATCCATGTATATATCTCTAATGTGTATTATGTTTATTGTGATCACTTAAAGACTCTATTCTAACTTGTAATTTTTTTGCCATAAATTCTATGCTGAATTGTTCCGTGGTGTTTCATAATTTTACTCATAAAAATGTGTCATATTGATCATTTAAATATATAAATGGTAGTTTGTTTCATAATTATAACAAGCCAATGTAGATTGATGCATGAACATTCCAATCACGAAAATCAATTTATGTATCTTCTCAATAGAAAAAAACAAGTAATATTTTTTCTCTTTACAACATAAACACCAATTTCACCCATATTATTAGGATAAGTTTAATGATAAATATTAAAAATACTTTTAATTTGAAAAAATAAATTAAAATTATTTTTAATTGATTAAATATTTTATTTTTTTAATATAAAAAATAAAATAATTATTAAAAATATAAATATTAAAAAGAAATGAAAATTAAATTCCCGCCCAGTAGCTTTTAACTAAACCCAACCCAAAACAAATAAAAATTTATTAGTGTTGCCCAACTAGATTTTGGCGCTACTTAACAAATATTTAAGCCTGCGTGAGGAGTTTATAAAAACCCTTTTTTTATGTTTAGGGCTTTTGATGTTTAGTTCTTTTGGAACAGGTCAAAGGAGGACTGTCTTTGCCTCAGGGGATTGGATCTTTCAAAAATTTTGAAGTGTGTTTTTGGATGTACTTAGATAAGAAATATTGGGCAAAAAACACTAACCTTTCCAAGTCTTTGATGTCAGTACATGGCTGCATTCTCTTCACTGTAGTACATGCCAATTACAGTCTATTAAGAGGTAAGTTGAATTAGTTTATGGATATGGTAATTTTAGTAGGATCTGGTAGCTGGTTATGTTATACTGAAATCTAGATTTTTATGGTTGCTATTGAGTGATTTGCATCTAATATATATTTATTTCAATCTGCAGTGTAGTCTGTAATGGTAATTTACATGCTAATTTCTATATTGAGGATAAATAATGACTCTTATTAGCTCCCTCTGGAAAAAAAAATTGAAGGGTGTTGTTAATTCAGAGGAAAGACCACTCCTCCACTCTTCTTTGCCCTTGGCTTTCTAGGTTTCTTGCAGTGGAATTTGAAATATTATCTCCGATCTGGTTTTAAGTTCATTGCATTTATTATAGATTAAATGCAAAGTTTTCCCTCTATATCAGTTTGTAGAGCAAGTCAAATTCCAGTAGTTTGGGAAGACTTTAGACTGATTTAATTTAATTTCAAATCATTTTAGTTCATTTTATTTTCTTTGAATATGGATAGGAGGAAACTTTGGTGGAAGAGGAATAATTAGAGGTGGAAATGGAAGCCGAGGCCAAGGCGAAGGTCTAGGTCAAGGCAAGGGACAGGGTCAGGGAAGAGGCAGAGGTAAGGGTTCAGCGGATCAACCCCTAGGTCCTCTGCTTCAAGAACATATTTCTAACATTCGTGCAACTGTTATGGCTTCCAAAATAAGGGATCTTAATATCAGTACTAAATATCCTTCTATGGTACCTTCCATCCCTACACAAGTGCCTCCACCTGCAGCTGAATCTAGCTGCTCGACATCAATGGCTTCTTTGAAGGAGTCTGTCAAGGGATTTAGTAGTGTCTAGATGCCTTCGAACTCTGTTTCATACAGATCCATTGTAGTAGAAATCAAATTTGAGAGTGGAAAGAGATTTAAGGCCACTAGTGTTCCCATTAATTGACCAGATGGTGAAGGCAAGAGAGCCATCAGGCTTATCAGACTTTATGCCAATCATTTCTGTGTTAACTTTAATCTTAGAGTGAAAATTTTCCACTATGAATTCTATATACAGAGAGTCAGTAATGGATCTGGGATGTAAAATGGGTTGTTCACATCGTCATTGTCGATAATTAACTACACCATGTCATTCACAACTTCCTGCAACCTTGACCACAGGGCCGTTAACTTTCAACTCTTTCGCTCAGGGCTTGTTAACACCCACTCTAGTGCCCATGACAAGCTCTTCCCGTCACTAGGTTTATTTAAACACGACCATGTAACTATTAGCTTTTCCGTGGCCTATCCACAGACATGATAAAACATAAACAGATAAATAAATTGCAATAAAGGATTTTAGCACCGAAATTTGTACATCAAGGCATTGCATTAATTATAGCAAGCAATTGCGATGTCCATCACATACATAATGATCACAATTTTCACGAGCCTAATTTTTTCCTTTGGATTTTTCTTCATCGCTCATTTATTTACTACCAATGAAGTGCTTTTATGATAAGTTCATTTCCCATTTTCCCAGGTAGAGAAAGGTAAATTCTGGAATTTCATGAAGTTAATTTTAACATATTTTCAAATCTGCAAAGAAAGTAAAGAGGGAAAGTAATATGTATGCTACTATAAATCATTTAATACCCTTCATTGTCAATAATTAACTGCACCATGTTATTCACAGCTTCCTGCAACCTTGACCGCAGGGCTGTCAACTTTCGGCTCTTTCGCTCAGGGCTCGTTAACACCCGCTCTAGTGTCCATGATAATCTCTTCCCGTCACTAGGTTTATTTAAACACGGTCGTGTAACTATTAGCTTCTTGGTGGCCTATCCACAGACACGATAAAACAAAAACAGATAAATAAAATGCAATATAGGGTTTTAGCACTAAAATTTGTACATCAAGGCATTACATTCATCATAGCAGGCAATTGCGGTGTCCATCACATTCATAACGATCACAATTTTCAGGAGCCTAATTTTTTCCTTTGGATTTTTCTTCATCGCTCATTTATTTACTACCAATGAAGTGCTTTTATGATAAGTTCACTTTTCCAATTTTCCCAGGTAGAGAAAGGTAAATTCTAAAATTTCATGAAGTTAATTTTAACATATTTTCAAATCTGCAAAGAAAGTAAAGAGGGAAAGCAATATTTATGCTACTATATGTTATTTAATAAGTTCATGTACCCGATAGCCTTAAGCAATATTTACTTTTTACAACTCTATACTTCATTTAATACACCGCAAGGAGAAGGATTCTCACAATTGGTTTAATTGTCAACGGTGTGCATAATTTTGTTAGCAAACATTTTCCTTTTAAATGGTAATGGATTAACATGAAAATTTTCCACTACGACTTAGATATACAGAGAGTCAGTAATGGATATGGGAAGAAGGAAAAAGAGAAGAAACTTGGGAAAGTAGAAAAGGAAGTGAAAGTAGGTAGGGTTTCCAAAGAAGATAGAATGGAAGTTAAAAATAAGTTTCTGATAGAAAATCGTGCATCCATTGGTAATGCTAAAATTGTTTTTGATGGGAAAAAAACATATACAATAAGCAGCATTTGCCTAAAGGCAAATACAATGTTAAACTACTGAAAGATGAAGAGGCCACAACCAAAGATTTTTTTGTGGTGCTGAAGTATAGTGGGCATGAGCTTAGTGGAGTCTTTTTTGCCCAATTTCTAAACACCAATGATAAGAAACATGTAGAATTAAATGCAGAGCTTCTGCAGTGCTTGGATCTGGTCATGAGGGAGCATATGAATGAGACTCAAATTCTAGTGGGAAGAAGTATTTATCCGAAGAAATTTGAACGAGATGGAGATATTGGCGGTGCAGTGGTGGCTTCAAGGGGATATTATCAAAGTCTGAGGCCCATGACTAAGGGATTGGTGTTGGACATGGACCAATCTACAATATTTTTTCACAAGATCATTCATGTGCTTGAATATTTATGGGAAAGTAGTAAAATTGACTGCAAAGACAACCAAGCTCTCTGTCAAAGAGAAGCTATGGGAAGCAAAGAAAGCTCTCAAGGGGTTGAAAATTAAATTTATCCAAAGGCGGTGTTCTGTTCTTATTTATTTCTCTTTGTTTTCAAACTAAGGAAAGTGAAGTGAGTCATTGGGGTCGTCGGAGAAAAATATAAAAAAATTGTGAGAAAATATTTTGGGTTTCTTGTATGTGAGGAAAGGATGGATAAAGGGCCTCTTTTCATGTGCCTTCCACTTTGCAAAAACAATATTGTGTCTTGAAACTACAAAAAACCCTCTTTTCATTATTGTCATGTGCCTTTAAGTTAATAGTGAGAAAGCAAAAGCTTTCTTATATAGGTTACAATAAAGTTGAGTCAATCCACTTTATGAATGTGAGATAGACTGAAACACACACTAAAGTGAAATAAGACATCAAACACATAAAATAAACTAAAGTCCATTTGACTTTATTAGTGCCTAAATCTAATACCTAATTGAACATTATTGAAAAATGAACTAATATTTACTTTAATACCCTCCCTTAATGGTCAATCTACTAACTACACAAATCTTATCCCAAAATTTTACATATTTTTCAGGACCCAAACCCTTGGTGAGAATGTTCGCAGTTTGATTCTTTATAGGAAAATACTACAATTCGATAGACCCATATTCTGCAAGCTATGTGATGAAGTGGTAATATACCTCAACATGTTTGGTATGCTCGTGAAAGACCAGATTCTTGGTGTTAGCCACCTATACAATTTGTTATACCAAAAGGTGGCTAAATCATTTTTTGGAGCCTTCAAGGAACAAATTTTATTGCAAAAAAGTGTTGTCTCTTGAAGACTCTTGAAGGCCTCATGCCTTTGTCCAAATCTTCCCTACTATGCCCATTTTACACTCTGGAATTCTGCTGATTTCATGAGAAGAAATTGCTGCAAAATCACCTTTTTTCCATTTCCTCACTTGAAAAACTAACCTCCATTTTGCTTCCCTTTTCCCCCATAAAAATCCTCTATTTTTCATGATTCACCTTCTTCCATTCATGAAAATAATTTTCCATGTTTAAAACTCATTTTTGAACTCTGCCGAAACCCCCAAAATCCATTGAAAACTTGAAAAAATTCATAAAAAATAAGTTTTTTTTACCACAGACTTAAGCCCCTTTGGGCTAAGTCTTAAAAACACTTCCCCTCCATGTGCCCCAGTGCTAGAACCAAGTGCTAGGGTCCTGAGCGCTTATCGCGTCGGAGCAACTCACGGAGCACATTTGTCTATGTTTAAAAAAAACTTCGATGCCGATTGGCCCTCTTTTATAAGCCCCAGGCCTATTATCATTCCATATAGACCAAGGCCCCACAGTCGGGCACCTATCCACTTCATATATATAAAACCATCCCTGTGCATAAAACCTTTGTTTATATTAATTTTTTGGGTTTTTCATATGGTTTGAAGAGTTTTTTGTCGGTGCATTTCTCAAAACATCTCCACTGTCGATCTGATCTGCAGATCGACGGCCCACAATCAATTGCCCTGGTCCCCACGGCCACAACAACAGTCAGCAGTCCCACAAAACCGGTGGTCCCCAACGCCTAGTCAGCACACACGCGGCAGCAGATGATTGGAGCGGGTCTTGTTTGTTTGCTCACATGGTCGTGAAATCCAGACCCGAAATTGTTATAGGGCGGATTTGTTAAAAAATTTCGGTCACATTTGGGCTAACGTCAATAGGCCCAAAAATGGAGCTGATACGCTTTATAGGGCAGATTTGATAAAAATTTCGGGTCACAAAGACCCTCACGTCAGCAGGCTCCTTTTGTAACCTGAAATGGTTTATGTAGCTTGGTTTTATTGGGATTTTTGAAGTCCGGGGTATGTTATTTGATAAAGGGTGATTAAATGGTTTTTCCATCATATTAAAGAGAAAGCCGAAGGCTGGAAATGAGTTAATGGAGCCACAGTTCCGAGGTTTGAACCTGGAGTTTAATGGACCCAAGTGAATAGGAAGGAGGGTATTAACCCCAGTCTAACCTACAGTCACTTACTGTTCAAAAGTCGGAAGCAATTTTGATCGCACTGCTTTTGATACGAAAAGGAAACCACTCAATAGCAAGCGATCCTGTGAAAATCCGCCATGTCGACGGGACAATACTGCCTCATCGCTCCCTCATCACGCGTTAAATGTCGATTGTGGGCTCAGTGCGATATTGACGTACGCCGTCCGATTTGAGGCTGGCTCATCGAACGGTGATCGCACTCAAAGGAGCTCGAGGGATAAACTAAAGTATGGCGTGTGAATTTTATTGAAACCCATCGAATTATGTATGTGGGCCCATAACCCACAGGTCCCAGGATCAGTTTCAGAGTTATGAATTTGCGAAAATCATACATATATGAAGGTTGTAGATTCATTTTGGTAAATGAAAGGCGAACCTACTTGTAGTGGGTTTCGCTCTTCATCACATTGACGCCATATGAGCCCTGTGTGGCCTACACATCAAAAAGACATAGTGAATAAAATCACAATCAAAGAGTATCAGTGTCGAAGACAGAATGTAGCAGAATGGAAGATTGAAGACAAATTTATGAGGATTATGGATAAGATTGATTATCAGAAGCCTAATCCTCCCAATTAAGACACAGTTAAAATAAAATAATAAGTTTTTTATTAGACAGGAAAGCCTCCACCGCCACATCAGAGGCAAATTGATTCCTCCCAGCTACCACAAAGCCACCTGTGCCTCAAAGCATTCAAACAGAGGCCGAAGTTATTGATCAAGATCAGATATTTGCCTCAACACAGCCAGAGAGTTAATACTGCAAATAAACTTAATGAAAAAATATCAGCAGAGTTACTTTAACATAACATAGAGCCTCAAAGGTCAATAAGAGCTCCCACTGAGCTTAATCTTAAATGAAAGACATTAATACAGACAGAACACCTGTAAAATTCTTCATCGAGCCCCCCAAAGGCCGAGAAGCCATTAAGACTGTATTAATTATCTTTTGAGATCTTTTATCAGATCTCACCTCCTCATTCTTCTATAAATACTACTGGAGAAGATGAGAAAGGGTGGGTTGTTGAATTTTGAAATATACTTGAGCTTGAAACTCCTACTTGTAAATAGTGTTCACTGGCTCTTGGAGCTCTATTTGTGATTAGATAAGTTAGGCTGAGAAAGTGTAGATGATTGTTAAGCTAGAGCATTGGACTTAAAGCTGTAACTGGTTTGGAGCATCAATACAAGCCGATTTATGGGATCCTCGTCTATGTCTACGGTGATGTTGTTTCTTATTGTAAATTGTTATTTTATTTCTGTTTTCACTGTGTTCATATTCTCTTATAAATAACATCATGTGTAGAGTTAGGACCTACGGTATAATATCAGTACCCTTCTCTGACTGAAAATATATATCTACATGTTTTCTTCCAATTCGTTTTATTTAGGAATGATTTGATTCAGGTCTAAGCATAGGAATGTTGGCATTCCCTCGTCCTATTGCCTTAGCTAATTTTTATTCTTAAATGTTATTTTCAGTATATGTTAAGTAGAGATGAACTAAGGAAGATATGGTGTGCCATGGTCCTAGTTTTATCCCTAAAGACTATCTGAATGTTTCCCTTGGAATGTGTTGAAAGCTGGCTAGTGTTGAAGAACTTACCAGATCTTAGGCCATTCTTTGTTATCTTTGTGTTTGTCTTGAAAGTTACCAAGTAGAGCAGAGCTAGGAAAGGATTTGTGGTGAGCCCGGCCTGCTAGTTTCTTCTCCAACAGTTGCCTTCAAGTTTCCCTTTGTTTTAAAATGTTTTTCTATTGAAAGTGCATCAAAAGCAGGCTAGTTTAGAAGTACTTACCTGATCTTAGATTACTTTTATGTCTTTCTTAAGTGTATGTCAAAAGCAGGCTAGTTTAGAAGTACTTGCCTGATCTTAGGCTGCTCTTTGTTCTTCATTTGTTTAAATCCACTTCTTTTTGTAACACTTCATCCCATAAAATCAAACTTTAAAGAGATCCTTAGACATAGATAACTTGCCCCGTGGACCACTCTTTCCCCTTGATATTTCAATTAAAACCTATTATGACTCCATAGCCCAATGGACTAAAACCTGCAATTATCTATCTTTCTGGCCCAAGCTTGTTCTGTTTTCTTGCAACTTCACACCTTTGAAACTCTTTGCATTTAGAAATTTCCACCTCAAATAATAATCATGCTCAACCATCCAAAAAAAAAACAAGACCCTCAGCCTTCATAACTAGCCTAATATCATTACCCAATACTTCAAAAACAAATCCATATTTGCACTTATTGGAGAGATCCCTCTCCGGATTCAGGAGGGCTAGATCCTAGAATCCCAAAGTGGTTGAAATAATGTTCTCCCTGCAGTTGGACATTTGCCAATATTGCTAATTACAGGGTGCCAACACTTGGCAAGTTTCATCAAGCCTTGGTTCTCACATCACAAGGGCGTTGGCTATGTTTTTAGCATTTCAATGCATCCTCTTGAGCCAAACTGCTTAGCATTCTTCTTTCACTACTCCTCAATATTTTTCGTCTTTTTAAAAAAGGGCTCCTGGCTTGTGCATGCTGCTTCTTGTTGGTCCATGTGACTTCACCTATGCCAAGGCTAACAACATATCCAGAAGTGAATTTTCTATTATCAAGAGAACCTTCCCAATTTGAATCTATAAACCCACACAGGCTAGGGTTTTTGCTTCTGTTGTAGAAAATGTGAAAGTCAAGTGTCCCTTTCACATATCTCCGCAGTCACTTTGTCATTGTATAGTGCTCTACCTTTGGCATTATCATGAATCTGTAAATGAAGCTCATAGCGGAGCTCAAATTAGGTCTAGGGACTCTAAGATATATCAAGCTACCAACTAGTAGCCTGTACATTGACTCATTGACTGTCTTAGAGTCTCTTTTGGTTGAAAGTTTCAAACCCATTCTCCATAGGTGTAGACGATACTTTGCAATCTGTCATTCTAAACTTATCCAACAAACTCCTGGCATATTTTTTTTTGTGTGAAAAAAATGTTATTACCTATTTTCCAAACTTCTACAACTGGAGAGTAGTGTGGGAGGCCTAGATCTATCAAGTCAAAATAAATTCTCATATTGGATTTGATGTGTTATTGAACTTGCCTCACTACGTATGATAATGATCTCATATACATGTATGAACATAAAGATGATATCATTACCAAGTCTTTTCACATACATGTTGGAATCTGAAGCACTCCACTAGAACCCCTGTTCATCCAAATACCTATCAATCTTGATATACCATGTCCTACATGCCTATTTCAAACCATATAGAGCCTTATTTATTCTCCATACTAGATGCTCCTTCCTTGAAACCTGAAAAATAGTATGGTTGATACATGTAGACTTCTTCCCGCAAATATTCATTAAGAAAGACACTTTTTAGTGTTCACGTCCATACAATGGGCCTTCTAGCCGAATTGTTCTAGCATGGCTAGAACAAGTTGGATGGTGCTCATATTTGTTGTAGGAGAAAAGGTATCCTCATATTCAGTGCCCTATTGCTAAGAAAACCCTTATGCAACCAACCATACCTTGTACTTTTCAAATGTACCATTTTCCTTGTACTTGATATTGTACATCCCTTTGCATCCAATAGGTTTCTTCCCCAATGGAGGTGATGTGAGACCACAAGTCTTATTTTTAATCAAACTCTCATATTTGAATACCATGGCTCTTTCCCAATTCGATCTCCCTTGTGCTTCCTCAAACATCTTGACTCATATATTTCCTTAATATTGACCATGAGAGCAAAGTTGACTATGTTCTCTATTTTCTATTTCCACTCAATAATCATCCCTTGAAAATTTCTTTTACTAAAACATATCTAATGGTGTTGTGCCATTAATTGGGTCTCTTCTTATGATATTCATCATCCAAGTCAGTATTTTCGCCATGACCAGGACCAACTATATCTTGATCATAAATTAAAAGTCTAGGAGACTCATCATGCACAAAATATTCCACCCCCCTTCAAGTGCAGCTACCTGAATCTTTACACCTGAATCCTCAACCCCTTCTAGATTCTAAGTAATTCAAAACTTATGAGAATCTTGGAAAGGTCCAACCTTCTCATCTACAACAACTTCACTATTGAAGCTTACCCTATCAGTGTCAATATCAATCAACCTATACACCTTATAGTGTTTTTGTACCCTATAATCATTAGCTTTGCTCTTTGGATCTAATTTGGTTATCTTCTTAGCTAGAATCCAAGTGTAGGCAATAAAACCAAAAGATTTAAGATGACTTACTTGGACTTTCTTCCAAACCATGGTTCTTTGTGACCTTCTACTTCATTGTCATCATGGGAGATATATTCAATAGGTACATTACTATGAACATTGCCTCAGCTCAAAACCTATTTGGAATAGACTTCCTCTGCAACTTACACCTAGCTATCTTTGTGATAGTACATTTTTTCTCTCAACCAATACATGTTGTTGTGGAGTGTAAGGTGTAATATATTTTCTTTGGATCCCATTTTTAGCACAAAATTTATTTAAATATTTGAAGTATAATTCCCCACCATTATCATATCTAAGAGAGGAAATATGACAACCTAATTGTTTCTCTATCAATGCTTTGAACTTTGAAATTCATTAAACACATCATATTTTAATTATAGAAAATATACCAACATTTTTCTACTGAAATAATCAAAAAATAGAAGGAAGTAGCTAGCACCAATGGTTGATGTCATGTTCATTGGTCCACATAAGTCTGAAATTACCAACTGAAGCACACTCTACACTCTTCAAGCTCTTCCTTCGTAAAATGGTATTAAATGTAGCTTCCATGCCTAACAAGCTCTCCAAACTCTGTGGATCTTCTACAGAATGTTCAGAAGTCCATCTACTAGTTTCTGTCATGCCAACTGAGAGAGATAGGTCAATTTAAGGTACCCATACCTATGATTCCATAGGGGTGCTAGATTTTGCAATAACAATTACCTTTAAATTACAATTTCTAATAAGGTAAATATTCAAAATTCTTAAGACAATGAAAGCTAAGAGATTCATCTAAAAAGGATCATTATAATCTTGGACATGGAAAGAACTCATCCTTACATAGTTTCCAAAAAGGTAAAATAACTTCAATTATATGTCGAACCTACCACTTAATTTGAGGTTCGAATCCTAAGCCATCAAATTCTCAAGTGCAAAGGTGAAACAGTAAAGGTACAAGTCCCTATAGGAGATCAATGTTTCTTTTCAAATTTATTCTTCCTTCAACTAGAGGGAATGATGAGATACTACGAGTTTAAAATTTAGTTTTTTCAAAACATGGGAACATATGACATGAATCATATGAAATGTTTATTTCCATTATGCATGAGGGTAGAATGATTAACTTAAATGGTCTTTAACACAATCCCTCTAGATTTGTCTCTTCAAATGTGTGGGCACCCACTCTCATAAAGGACATGTTGGAAGTTTAAAATTTCAAACCATGGGCACATATGAAATGAATCATATGAGATTTTTATTTCCATTAAGTATGAGGGTAGAATTATTAACTTAAAATGCCTTTAACACGATCCCTCTAGATTTGTCTCTTCAAATGTGAGGGAACCCACTCTCATGTTCACATTTACTGATATTAGCCTTAACGAAAAGATAAGAAAATATAAATTGGACTAATGTATCGATCCATGTGAACATGATACCCATTTTCACTCTCACACACTCTGTGAAAACTTTGTCTCCTAAAGGACATGATTTTTGCAATATATCAGTTGCCTCAAAAACTTAGGTTCTAGTCAATTCTTCATGCAACATGATACTAAGAAGTTTCTAACTTGTCTCCTACTAATATGCTAAACTAGTCAACATCAGTTCAACAATTCTAGATGAATCTCACTGTGTTGCAATGTTATTTAATATTACAAGTTGGCATACTTTCTTAATCCCATAGTGCTGAAAAAATTTCCTCAACTATTAATCCTAAAGAAGCCCAATAATCGGTGAACATGGATAGGCCAGCTTGCCTTTTCTCACATTTCTTCCATCTCACTTGGACACTTATTTTTGGAAATATTATACATTTAATATTTCATTTTTCTAAGGCCTAAGACGGAAAAAATAAATAACAAGTGTGTGCAAGCAAAAACACACTTGACTAGATTGAACTCGCCCTAGTCTTATGATGGATGTACATTTTAAGGGCTTATTTCCTAGCTCAAAATTGTTGAAGATATATAAACTAACTATTTCATTTGTCCTACAATTACAATAGTGCACATGGAAAGATTCTCTGCAAATCTCCTTTTTTGCATATGGTAGGCCTATGAATAGACAAAGCTTGTACTAGCATAATGCAAACATGACCTACAAGTCACCACTCTATTTTGGTTTCTGAAGGCTGCTGCATTATTGACTGACTAGTGAAGTATCAACCAGCGAATAAATTTCAAGCTTTGGAGAAGTCACAATATATATTATAATTTTGTCTTGGAGATTGGCCTCTTGACCAATTTTTTCTAGGAATGCATCTTATGAAAAAATACGTTCTTTCCTAGCATGTTATGACCCTCTTGAAAATACTAGGTTCACTAGAACATTGGAAGAAAATATCTAATGCATGTATCATGCTACCACTAAAAACCATTGCAGAAAATATAAACCAAGGTGAAAAAGGATCTATAGCTGCAAGCATGACCTACAAGTCAGCACTGTGTTTTAGTTTCTTAAGGCTGCTACATTATTGACTGAATAATGAAGTATCAACTAGTGAATAAGTTTCAAGCTTTGAAGAAGTCACAATATATATTATAATTTTGTCTTGCAGATTGGCCTCTTAACCAATTTCTTCTAGGAATTCCTGTTATGAAAAATTTAGCTCTTTACTAACAGGTTATGACCCTCTTGAAAATATCAGGTTCACTAGAACATTGGAAGCAAATATTTAATGCATGCATCATGCTACCACTACAAGCCATTGGAGAAAATAGAAACCAAGGTTATTTGTGACCTTCTACTTCATCACCATCATGGGAGATCTGTTCAATAGGTACACTATTCTGAACATTACCTCAGCTCAAAACCTATTTGGAATAGACTTCCTATGCAACTTACACCTAGCCATCTTTGTGATAGAACAATTTTTCCTCTCAACCAATACATTTTGTTGTGGAGTGTAAGGTGTAGTATATTGTCTTTGGATCCCATGTTTAGCACAAAATTTATTGAAATATTTTAAGTATAATTCCCCACCAGTATCATATCTAAGAGAGCCATTATGACAACCTAATTTCTTCTCTATTAATTCTTTGAACTTTTGAAATTCATTAAACACATCATATTTTAATTATAGAAAATATACCCACATTTTTCTATTGAAATAAACAACAAACAAAAGGAAGTACATAGCAACAATAGTTGATGTCATTTTCATTGGTGCACATATGTCTGAAAGTACCAACTGAAGTACCTCTATGTTCTCGAAGCTTGTCCTTCATAAAATGGTATTCAATGTCGTTTCCCTGCCTGAGAAGCTTTGAAATATCTATGGACCTTCTATAGAATGTACGAAATTCCATCAACTATTTTCTCTGATGCGAACAGAGAGAGTTTTAGAAAATTATATATTAAAGAGCAATGGAAGAAATAAAATATATGCGGAAACAAAAACACACAAAACATATAAAACCAGAGAGACACTGATATACGTGGTTCACCCAGTTTGGGCTACGTCCACCCCGAATAGCCAGTCCTTCCTTTCTATTATCTAGCGAAATGAAGAGACACAACCTACAATAGATCCGTTGTAATATCCTCTGTTGTCTCTCACAGTCTCCCTATATTTTTCTTTCTCTGAGAATACACACACAATACCCAGCCACAATACAATACCCTCATAAAAGTGAGGGGTTGCCTTGTAGGGAAAAAAAACCCTAAACTAAACATAAGTTCTGCTGCTATATCATCCTCCTAATGAAAAACCTAGATTGACTAGAAATTACTATACTTTTATAAGGCAATTTTACATTTTTTTTTAGCTTTGGGGGAACTGCCCCCAAAACCCCCCGCCCCCCCTTGGACACCCCAGGCAATGTTTAATTATGGGTGGCGTTTCTGCCCCATTAAGGTAAAAGCGTCCAATGCTGTGATACAAAATAAACAAGATAATCAGGCTCCACACCCAACAATCCCCCACTTGGAGACTGATTTGTAGCAAGTCTACCACTGCTACATTTGCTAGAAAATGACTCCTCTTTGGACCTGGTTCTTTCTCATCTTCACCATCATTATTGAAGACCAATTGAAACTGAGCATATTCTCAGTTTCTCCCTGGTTACAAATTTTGTTAGCATATCCGCAAGATTATGGCTAGTGTGTATCTTTTCCAACTTCAACTGTCCATCTTCCAATACTGACCGTATAAAATGGTACTTGAGCTATAGCTGTTTAGTTCTTGAATGAAATGTTGAGTTATTTGCAAGATGAATGGCACTTCGGCTATAACTGTATAACCTTCCCATATCATGCTTCTTACCCAATTCATCCATAAACCTTTGTAACCAAATCATTTCTTTACTAGCGTCTGTAGCAGCAACATACTCTGCTTCTGTTGTTGAAAGTGCAACAACAATTTGGATTTTTGAACCCCAATTGACAGTTGTTCCACCTACAGTAAATACATATCCTGTAGCGCTCCTCCTATTATCTCTGTCATTTACCATATTTGAATCAACATATCCCTGTAGAGAAATTTTTAAACAACCAAAGCATAATTCTTGATTTGTGGTACCTCTCAAATATTTGAGAATCCATTTCACTGCTATCCAATGTTCGTTTCGTAGATTGTTCATGTACCTGCTTACAACTCCCACTGCATGTGCAATATCAGGTCTTGTACAAACCATTGCATACATTAAGCTTCCAACTACTGATGCATATGGAACTTTAGACATATAGTCCATTTCTTCATGGGTCTTGGGGCACATCTCCTTACTAAGCTTTAAATGGCTAGAAAAAGGTGTACTAACTCGTTTTGCATTCTCCATATTAAATCTTTTCAGCACCTTTTGTATGTACTCATTCTGAGATAGTGTTAATTTGTGATTTTTCCAATCTCTAGTTATTCTCATACCAAGGATTTGTTTTGCAGCTCCCAAATCCTTCATTGCAAATGAATTTTCCAATTTTATTTTGAGGACATTTTTTTCCGACATATTAGACCCTCCAACAAGCATGTCATCAACATACAATAATAGTATAATATATCTTCCATCATTTTTCTTTTTTAGATAAACACAATGATCCGAGTGACATCTATTATAACCTTGTTCAGACATAAACCTGTAAAATTTTAGATACCACTGCCTTGGAGCCTATTTTAAGCCATAAAATATCTTCTTTAACCTGCACACTAATTTTTCCTTCCCTTTGACCTCATATCCTTCTGGTTGCTGCATATAGATATCTTCTTCCAATTATCCATGGAGAAAATTTCTCTTTACATCTAACTGTTCGAGATGTAAATCTTCCACTGCTACAAGACTTAAAATAACTTTGATTGAATTCATCTTAACAACAGGAGAAAAAATTTCATCAAAATCAATACATTTCTTCTATTCAAACCCCTTCACTACAAGTCTAGCTTTGGTCCTCTGTTTTCCTCCATCTTCTTCCTTTAGCCTATAAACCCATCTATTCTACAATTTTGTTTTACCTACAGGAAACATCAGTAAGTCCCAAGTCTTATTATGTATTAATGAGTCCATCTCTTCTTCCATGGCTAGCTCCCACTTCTTCCTGCTTTCAACCTGCATTGCTTCTTCATAACATTCAAGTTCACCAGACTAAGTCAACAATAAATAATATAATGAAGTAGAGTATCGTTCAGGGGGTCTAATTATCCTGGTAGATCTACTGACACCACTTTCAAGTGTTTGAGGTGCCTGTTGCTGTTGTTGTGGTTTTTGTTGTTGTGGCTGTTGATTATTATTATTTTGAGGCACATTTACCTTTTCTGTGATCTCATCAAGAAATGTGTATTCTTTGTTTTATTTTTCCTGCAACTAATTCTTATGCAAGACCTTTTCATTGAATATTACATCTTTGCTCCTAATTATTTTGTGATTTTCATAATCATATAAGAGATAACCAAAATCATTAACACCATATCCAATAAAGGTACATTTCTTTGATTTTTCCTCAATCTTTGTTCGATTTTCTTTATTAATATGAACAAAGGCCTCATAGCCAAAAGGCTTTAAAAAGAGTAGTTTACCTTTTTACCTGTCCATGCTTCCTCTGGAATACCATCATCCAAGGAACTTGAAGGCCCTCTATTTATTTGATAAACAACAGTATCTACAGCATCTGCCCAAAATTGTAAAGGCAATCCTGCATGCAATCTCATGCACCTTGCACGCTTCATGATTGTTCTGTTCATCCTTTCTGACACACCATTTTCTTGTGGTGTTCTTCAAACTGTCTTCTCTCTGTGAATTCCATGCTCTGAACAATACCTATCAAACTCTTTGCTGCAATATTCATCTCTATTGTCTAATCTAATACACTTGAACTTCTTCCCTGTGTCAATCTCAACCAAAGCTTTCCATTTCTTGAAAGTATCAAATATATCAAATTTATTCTGAATACAATAAATCCAAGTTTTTCTAGTTGCATCATCAATAAAAGTAACATAATAATGAGAGCCACTGAGTGATGATACTTGAGCAGGTCCCCATACATCTGTATGCACAAGCTCTAATTTTTCACTCTTATTTTCTTTCCCAACTCGGAGAAATATCACTCTCTTTTGTTTTCCATAAATGCAATTCTCACATAAATCCAAATCAACATAATTCAAACTCGGCAAAAAAATTCTTGAGTAAGGAATCTTCATCCCATTCTCACTCATGTGTCTGAGCCTATGATGCCATAATGTTGCATCTTCTCCTTTGGAAGTTAAAGAATTAACAGAGTTAGAAATACCATTGCATAAATACAATGTACCAAAATTTTTGCCTTTTGCTATTACCAGGGATCCTTTGGTGACCTTCCATGTTTTATCTGTGAAAGTTGTCACACAACCTTCACCGCCTAACTGCCTGTTGAAATCAGATTTTTCTTCAGAGCTGCAACATGCCTTACCTCCTTTGATATCCATTGGTTTCCATTCTGTTGTTTTACGAGAAATTTACTCATTCCAACAATTTAACAGGGTGTATCATCACCCAAACAGACTTTTCCAAAATATCCTTGAATATAGTCATGAAAATATTTCTTATCAAGTGTGGCATGGAATGAGGCCCCTGAATCTACCACCCAGGAATCAGTAACATTTTTGAAAGAAAGAATCAAGGCATCTTGTAACACATCACCTGTCATATTTTCTTCATGATTATTTTCTTGATGTGAGTCTCCTTCTTTTACCTTTCAAGATCTACAGTCTTTCTTCAGGTGTCCTTTCCTTCCGCATTTCCAGCACACTATCCCTGATCTGGACTTGGATTTTCCTTTCCTTGATTTACTGCGATATTATGAGCTCTTTCCTCTTTCCATTTTTCTTCCCCTAGACTCCGCACTCAAAGAATTACCCGATGTCTCACCGGAGCTTTTCCATCGCATTTCCTCGCTAAGGATAACATCGACAACATAATCAAACTTTAAAGTACTAGATCCAGAGATAGAGTTACTAATGGCCATAACTAAACCATTCCAACTTTCTAGCAATGAGAACAGAAATAAAAGAGCCCTAACTTCATCATCAAATTTTACCCCTACATAACTTAACTGATTGGTAACTATATTAAAATCATTTAAGTGGTCTGGAATAGATCCACCTTTCGACATCTTCATGTTAAATAAACATTTCATAATAAATACCTTGTTTGAGGCCAAGATTTTTTCAGATAATTTCTCCAACGCCTTAATCAAACCCTTTGTTGTTGTTTCCTTCGAAATATTGAAGGCTACCAACGCTGCGAGGCACAACCGTACTGTTTCGAGTGCCTTTCTATCGAGAATCTCCCATTCTACGTCTCTCATAGCCGTCGGCTTCTTTGTTTTTTAGCTCAATGGTAGGTACAAACATTTCTGATACATATAATCTTCCATCTCCATCTTCCACAACGGGAAGTTTTGGTTGTTAAATTTCTCAACCCTAAACTTACCATCTTCTGCCATTGCTCCCACTCGAACCAGGAACCCTTCTTTCCTGCAAGTTTATCAGCCAAATAGACCTTCGTCTCTGATAACGATTGTTAGAAAATTATATATTTCGGAGCAATGGAAGAAACAAAATATATGCGGAAACACAAAAACAAAAAAAACATAAAACCAGAGAGACACAAATATACGTGGTTCACCAAGTTTGGGCTACGTCCACCCCAAATAACTAGTCTTTATTTTCTATTATCCAGCAAATTGAAGTGACACAACCTACAGTAGATCCAATGTAATATCCTTTGTTCTCTCTCATAGCCTCCCTATTTTTTTCTCGCTCTGCGAATACACACACAATGCCCAGCCACAATACAATACCCTCATAAAAGTGAGGGGTTGCCTTCTAGTGTAAAAAACCCTAAGCTAAACATAACTTCTACCATTAGATCATCTGCCTAATGAACGAACCAGATTAACTAGAAATTAATATACTTTTACAAGGCAATTTTACATCTTTTTTTAGCTTCGGGGGCACTTCTCCTGAAATCCAGCACTCCCCTAGACCCCCCAGGCAACATTTAATTACGGGCAGCTTTGCTGCCCCATTAAGGTACAGGGTTCCAACGCTGTGATAAAAAATAAACAAGATAATAAGGCTCCACACCCAACAGAGAGATAGCTCAAGTTGAGGTGCGAATACTTATGATGCCATAGGGGTGCTAGATTTTGCAATAACAATTACAGTTAACTTAAAATTTCTAATAAGATCAATATTTAAAAATCTTCAGACAGTGAAAGGTAAGAGATTCATCTAAAATGGATCATTATAATATTGGACATAGAAATCACTCATCGTTGCATTATTTCCCAAAATTTCAAACAACCTCAATTATATGTTGAAACTGCCACTTAATTTGAGGTTCAAATCGTAAGCCATCAAATTCTGAAGTGAAAATTTGAAATAAGAAAGGTACAAGTCATTATAGGAGATCAATGTTTCTTTTCAAATTTCTTCTTCCTTCAACTAGAGGGAATGATGAGATCCTAGGAGTTTAAACTTTAGTGTTTTCAAAGCTTGGGAAGATATGATATGAATCATATGAAATTTTTATTTCCATTAATAATTATGGTAGAATGATTAACGTAAATGATATTTAACACAATCCCTCTAGATTTGTCTCTTCAAATGTGAGGGCACCCACTCTCATAAAGAACATGTTGGGAGTTTAAAATTTAGTGTTTTCAAACCTTGGGCACATATGACATGAATCATATGAAATTTTTATTTCCATTAAGCATGAGGGTAGAATGATTAACTTAAATAGTATTTAGCACAATCCCTCTAGATTTGTCTCTTCAAATGTGAGGGCACCCACTCTCATGTTCACATTTACTGATATTAGCCTTTAGGAAAAGATAAGACAATATAAATTGGACTAATGTATCAATCCATGTGAGCATGATACCCATTCTCTCTCTCACACACTCAATGTGAAAACTTTGTCTCGTAAATGACATGATTTTGGTAGTATATCAGTTTCCTCAAAAACATAGGCTCGAGTCAATTCTTCATGTAACGTGATACTAAGAAGTTGCTAAGTTGTCTTCTACTAATATGTTAAACTGGTCAGCATCAGTTTAGAAATTCTATATTACTCTCATATTACAAGTTGGCATACTTTCTTAGTCCCACAGTGCTGAAAAACATTCCTCAACTATTAATCCTAAAGAAGCCCAATAATCGGTGAACATGGATAGGCCAGCTTGAATTTTCTCACATGTCTTCCATCTCACTTAGACACTTATTTTGGGAACTCTTATACATTTACTATGTCAATTTTATAATGCCTAAGATGGGAAAAAAAAATAACAAATGTGTGCAAGCAGCATCACATTTGACTAGATTGAACTCGGCCTAGTCTTATGATGGATGTACATTTTAAGGGCATCTTTACTAATTCAAAATCATTGAAGATATATAAACTAACTATTTCATTTTTCCTACAATTCCAATAGTGCACATGGAAATCTTCTCTACAAATCTCGTTTTTTGCATATGGTAGGCCTCTGAATAGAATAAGCTTTTACTAGCATAATGTAAACATGACCTGTAACTCACCACTGTGTTTTGGTTTCTGAAGGATGCTGCGTTATTGATTGACTAGTGAATTATCAACCAGTGAATAAGTTTCAAGCTTTGGAGAAGTCACAATATTATAATTTTTTCTTGAACGTTGGCCACTTGACCAATTTTTTATAGGAATGCCTCTTCTAAAAAAATAACTTCTTTCCTAATAGGTTATGACCCTTTTGAAAATACCAGGTTCACTAGAACATTGGAAGAAAATATCTAATGCACGCATCATGCTACCACTACAAGCTGTTGCAAAAAATCGAAACCAAGGTGAAAAAGGATCTACAACTACAAACATGACCTGCAATTCACCACTGTGTTTTGGTTTCTGAAGGCTGTTGCATTATTCACTTAGTAGTGAATTATCAACCAGTGAATAAGTTTCCATCTTTGAAGAAGTCACAATATATATTATAATTTTGTCTTGCAGATTTGCCTCTTAAACAATTTTTCGTAAGAATTCCTCTTATGAAAATATAATCTCCTTCCTAACAAGTTATGACCATCTTGAAAATACCAAATTCACTAGAACATTGGAAGCAAATATCTAATGCACGCATCATGCTACCACTACAAGCCATTCCAGAAAATAGAAACCAAGGTTCTTTTTGACATTCTACTTCATCGCCATCGTGGGAGATGTATTCCATAGGTATACTATTCTAAACATTGAATCAACTCAAAACCTATTTCGAATAGACTTCCTCTTCAACTTACACCTAGCCATCTTTGTGACAATACAGTTTTGCCTCTCAACCAATACATATTGTTGTGGAGCATAAGTTGTACTATATTGTCTTTGGATCCCATGTTTAGCACAAAATTTATTGAAATATTTTAAGTAGAACTCCCCATCAGTATCATATCTAAGAGAGGAAATATGACAACCTCATTGTTTCTTTATTAATGCTTTGAAATTTTGAAATTCATTAAAAAAATCATATTTTAATTATATAAAATATACCAACAATTTTTCACTGAAATAATCAACAAACGGAAGGAAGTACCTAGCACTAGTGGTTGATGTCATGTTCATTGGTCCACCTATGTTTGAAAGTTCCAACTGAAGGACCTCTATGATCTCCAAGCTCATCCTTCATAAAATGGTATTCAATGTAGCTTCTCTACCTAGAAAGCTCTACAAACTCTATGGATCTTCTACATAATGTTTGGAAGTCCATCTACTAGTTTCTCTCATGAAAAATTAGAGAGATAGGTAAAGTTGAGGTGCCCATACCTATGATGCAATAGGGGTGCTATATTTTGCAATAAAAATTACCTTTAACTTACAATTTCTAATAATATCAATATTCAAAAACCATGAGATAGTGAAATCTAAGAGATTCATCTAAAATAGATCATTATAATATTGGACATAAAAAGCATTGATCGTTGCATAGTTTCCCAAAAGGTCAAACAACCTCAATTATATGTGGAACCTACCACTTAATTTTAGGTTCAAATCCTAAGCCATCAAATTTTCAAGTTCAAAGGTGAAATAAGAAATTTACAAGTCAGTATAGGAGATCAATGTTTCTTTTCAAATTTCTTCTTCCTTCAACTAGAGGGAATGATGAGATCCTAGGAGTTTAAAATTTAGTGTTTTCACACCATGGGAACATATGACATTAATCATTTGAAATGTTATTTTCATTAATCATGAGGGTAGAATGACTAACTTAAATGGTCTTTAACACAATCCCTCTAGATTTGTCTCTCCAAATGTGAGGGCACCCACTCTCATAAAGAACATGTTGGGAGTTTAAAGTTTAGTGTTTTGAAGCCTTGGGCACATATGACATGAATAATATGAAATGTTTATTTCCATTAAGCATGAGGGTAGAATGATTAACTTAAATTGTTTTTAACAGAATCCCTCTAGATTTGTCTCTTCAAATGTGAAGGCACCCACACTCATGTTCACATTTACAGATATTAGCCTTTAGGAAAAGATAAGAAAAAATAAATTGGACTAATGTATCAATCCATGTGAACATGATACCCGTTCGATCTCTCACACACTCAATGTGCAAACTTTTTCTCCTAAATAACATGATTTGGGAAGTATATCAGTTGCCTCAAAAACTTAGGTTCGAGTCAATTCTCATGGAACATGATACTAAGAAGGTGCTAAGTTTTCTCCTAATGATATGCTAAACTAGTCAGCATTAGTTGAACAATTATATATGACTCTCAAGGTGTTGCAATGTTATTTATTCTTACAAGTTGGCATACTTTCTTTGTCCCACAGTGCTGAAAAAATTTCCTCAACTATTAATCCTAAAGAAGCCCAATAATGGGTGAACATGGATAGGCCAGCTTGAAGTTCCTCACATGTCTTCCATCTCACTTAGACACTTATTTTTGGAACTCTTATACATTTAATATGTCAGTTTGCTAAGGCCTAAGATAGGAAATATATATAACAAGTGTGTGAAAGCAGCAACACACTTCACTATATTGAACACGGCCTAGTCTTATGATGGATGTACATTTTAAGGGCTTCTTTCATAATTCAAAATCACAGAAGATATATAAACTAACTATTTAATATTTCCTAAAATACCAATAGTACACATGGAAATCTTCTCTGCAAATCTCTTTTGTTGCATATTGTGGGCTTCTGAATAGACTATGCTTGTACTAGAATAATGCAAACATGACCTGCAAGTCACCACTGTGTTTTTGTTTCTGAAGACTGCTGCATTATTAACTGACTAGTGAAGTATCAACCAACGAATAAGTTTCAAGATTTGGAGAAGTCAAAGTATATATTATAATTTTGTCTTGCAGATTGGCCTCTTGACCTATTTTTTCTAGGAATGCCTCTTATGAGAAAAAATTTCTTTCCTGAAAGGTTATGACCCTCTTGAAAATACTAGGTTCACTAGAACATTGGAAGAAAATATATAATGCATGAATCATGCTACCACTACAAGCCATTGCAGAAAATAGAAACCAGGGTGAAAAAGTATCTACAGATGCATAAATGACCTGCAAGTCACCATTATGTTTTCATTTCTGAAGGCTGCTACATTACTAACTAACTAGTGAATTATCAACCAGTGAATGAGTTTTAACCTCTGGAGAAGTCACAGTATTATATTGTAATTTTGTCTTGCAGATTGACCTCTTAACAAATTTTTTCTAGGAATGCCTCTTATGAAAAAATAAGTTCTTTCCTTATAGGTGATGACCCTCTTGAAAATACCAGGTTCACTAGAACAATGGAAGCAAATATCTAATGCACGCATCATGCTACCACTACAAGCCATTGCAAAAAATAGAAACGAAGGTGAGAAAGGATCTAAAACTACATTGTAGACATGTTGCAATGACAATACTTTCTTGAATTTCTATTCTCCAACATCTATAGCACTATGAAAAATAATCATAGTTTTTATTTAACTCCAAATAATATACAATAAGAAGTTTTCAATCATAGTTTTACCTTTTGGCAATGATTCTCCTTATGTCCTGCTCTCATTTTCAATCAAAAACTAGATTTCCTATAATGATGATATTCCTAATGTAATATGACCAACTATCAGACAACTATCTCACTTTAAATCTAGATAAAATGATCAGTGTACCCAATTAATAAATAAACTGAAAATGATAGTAGATATTGCAGGGTAAGCAACTAAATAGGTAGTACGCATGATACGCTATTCTATAATTCACTACCTTTCCCAATTATAAAATAATTTCTACAACAATTCTGCTGCATATTAGTTCCTTATGTTGCTATTTATTGAGATTTTGGCTCACATAGGGATTACAATCAACCTTTCAATGGGAGATACATATGGCTTATGAAATTGGCATACCATTGCTATTACTCTAACTAACATTTCCTGATAAGAAGTTACACTTAAAACATTCCATTTACTTCTTTTGGCTTCCTAATTGTTATGTATGGCATATATAATACCAGTTGTCCATTGGGATTAATATGTGACCAAATGAAAAAGACTTTAACTATCGTTAAATGAAAAAATGGGACATGCTAGGATTGGAGGGATTTTGTGCAAATTATAGCAGTGATAGCAGGGTTTTATATTTATAATATTCTAGAGTATTATTATTATTATTATTTCATTTTTTTCTGACTGTTTCTCCTTGGTCAAGGTGTTTCTCAAGTTTCTCGGCTCTGAATGCTAAACGCGTTGCTTGATGTCTTGCAGTGGAAACACCTCACATCTTAGCATAGGTCCAAGATATAGTTCTAGTACAATAGCACAAATTGTGGAAGAGTTGCTAAGTGCTACTACTGAAAGCCTTGCCACTGTGACCCAAGTGCTATTTTGCTACAACTAAATGGTTAGTGCATTGGGAAAAACATAATGTTAAGTTCGTTGATGCTGCAGACAGGGCATATTTTTTCAAGCCATTTTTCCCATCATGTGTAAGAGGAGTTTGCATATGCAAGGTGCACATATAATTCTCTTTGAATAATAAACTAACCTTCTAGAATTGCATGAGATTCTAGCATCTTTAGACTAAGGAGTTGTCTAGAACTTTCTCACTCTTGGTTCGTAGTTATCCTCTGAGTTTAGTCTGATAGCAAGACTTTTGCCTTCACATTCCTTCTCAATTTTTCTTCCATAACCTCAGAGCTACTCGGGTTTGGGGTTGTTCCTTCGATATTTCTTGGGGTCTGGACAAACCTCCTGATCTACTAGAAACATTTCTATACCTCTAGTAGGTATATCACTTATCATGGGCTTTTTTTTTTCTCCAAAATTTTGTTACTCTCGCAAAAGGGTGCATTCTAATTTAAGATTATTTCTTCCACAACTCAACATGTTGTGTGCAATGTGGTGCATGTTGGGTGATTTCGATGGATTCTAAAAAATAGTTATTAGATAATGTTTCTAACCTCTTAGGAAGGAGCTACTTAGCAGTGGCTTCCTCTCTGACAATTGATGGTATTGATGTTTCACTAGTATATTGAAAAATTTATCGTCGGGGATTAATGTTTCAATTTTATCAACTGTCTCTTTTTTCATATTCAACAGAAGATGGAATTTGCATGCACTTAGTTCATTGGAGCAAGGCTTTCTAGCTTGCCTTGAATATTTAAAGCACGTTACAGAAGTGATCCTTAAAGATGGAGCATCATTGAAAACAATTCAAGCTCCTCTCAGTGGATGTTTTTTAATACCTCTTCTTCTACTCCTTCCACTTATCATCTTCATTTGTTTACAAGGCATAAAAAATATTCCCATAGATCTAAATTTTAGCCTAAAATAAATTGTAATGATAGGGGAAATATTACAAGAATATTGTTATTATCACTAATGTTCTACCCATTCTAATGAGGGATGACCTAAGCAAAGAGTTCTCAACACATATTTCAGTGGCTGAGAAAAAGGAAGGAGAACGTTAAAATGATTATAGTCAACAATCCCAGTTACGTAAGTGGTCATTGTGGACTTCCCAATCCATGGCTACAATTCCTCTGATACTTAGTACGATAATTTTAAAAATTCAAAAAAATAAAATGGAAAAACAATTCTAAGCCCAGTATTAGTCTTAATCATCACTGACTATTTCACTCTAGAGAAGGATTCTTTGTTTGTGCAAAACTGTTTCATTATAGTTAATGGTAGTGATAAAGCTCTTATTTGACAATATCATGTGACTTTTCTTAATTATCCTTAAAAAATTTAACCTTGGTCTAAAATTTTAGGGTTCGATGAAGGATAAGGAACCAATGCAAGTTGTGAAGGTCCGTCAATTCACTTTTTCTATTGACCACTATTTGACAGTATTAAGTATGATGGCACTCTTGTTGAATGTTGTGGTCCTATTCCTTGGAAGGTTTTATCAACACGATTTCCATGAAATCTATTACACATTGTCTTCAAACTTCCCTATTTTTGCAAAGAAGTTAGCGTCATGCTAGTGATTAATTTGAAACTGTATTTTAGTGGAAAAATTCACTGTTTTTTGGTGGAATAGTTCATAATTTATTCTGATTTTTTTTGCAAGTGTACTAGTCACGATGATAAATTTCTTTTTTACTTTGGAGGGTTCTCAGTTCTTTCTAGATATGCTTTTCATCATTTTCATTGAATACTTTTGTAGTTCTTTACCTTCATATTTTATCCCTGCACAATTGCTCCTGAGGTCCATGTTATGTTTATTGGTTGTTTCTATGGGAATTTTTTCCTAAGGTTTTGCAACGTACATCCAAATGAAAAAAGTACTATTTTACATATTGATATTTGTTCAAGACATTATGATGTGATAATTGCATTTCATAAATCTAGATTTCTATTTCGTTATCTATATCAATATATAAGGACATGCCCATGGATTGTTCATATTTCTCAAACTGTGGAGTTGTTCCTTTCCTGTTGCATGCTATTTTATATTGTTATGTTGTGATTCAAATTTCTAGTTGTGCTTTCCAGTTATTCTCCTATGTAGTACATGCTTTGTTAGATTATATAAAAATTTATTCTTATTGTCTTTTTATTATGTATATTGAACATATTATTTCTAGCAACTTTTGATCTTCCTATATTTTCTATTCCTTTAGTCTATATTTTCACATTTAGGGGCAATTGCTAGTTTAAAGTCTAATTCTTTAAAGGGTGGTAGCCCAATGGAAGAGCACCTGCTTTACAAGTAGGAGATTGGTGGTTCGATTCCATCGTGACCTGATATTCATAGGGAATGATGATGATCAGTTTTTGGTGACGGATGCTCTTTGGACCATCACCAATGAGATTATGGTGACATTTTTCGACCCTCACCAAAATATGAAATGGTGATAGTCAATGAACACCACCATATATATGCATCATTAGTGACGACCATTAAAGGTCTGTCACCGTAAATCTTTGTTTTTGATATGAAATGGTGAGGGTCACTATTTTTCATTAGAGTCATTATTCGTGACAGACCTTGATGTGACCAACGATTTTATGGTGACGGTCAATGAACATCGCCATATATATGCACCAATAGTGACGGCCATGAAAGTTCCATCACAAAAAATCATTCTTGCTCATATGAAATGTTGACGGTCACTATCTGTCATAATAATTAATATAAGTGATGGACCTTGAATGTCACCACAACACATGCTTTTGGCAATTCCACCTTTGGTGACGTTCAATTTTTTGGTGACGGAGGCTATTTTCCATCACTATTGCTCATATGAAATGGTGGAAATCACTATCCGTCACTATAAATCATTATTGGTGACAAACCTTGAATGTCAACACAAAACCTATACTTTCGGTGATGCCACCTTTGGTGACATTTAATTTTTGGTGACGAAGGCTCTTTTGATCCTCACCAATGAGCTTATGGTTACCATTTTCACCCCTCGCCAATGTCCTGTTTTCTTGTAGTGTACACATATACGAAAGATATGTGCATATACAAAATTAAGCATATATATGGAAGTTGTGAAAAATTTCAGTCTCTATATAGGTGCATATTTTGTATGTGCAAATATTTCTTATATATGCAAACGGATATGCGCATTCGGATATGCACATATATAAAATTTGCACATATACCAAAATTTCACATATACAGAAATTACGCATATACAGAGGTTGTGCATATACAGTGGATGAAGTTGTGTATAAATTATATAGATGAAAAAATTTGGTATATTTTCATCTACTTCTATATATATGAATATATTTTGCATATGTGCATTTCTTCCATATATGCACAATTCAATATATACACATCTAGTTCTGTATACATGGATATATTTTGTATATGTGGTTTTTCTGTATATGAGCATATCTAGAAGTTGCACATATAAGGTAGATGTGCATATGTTAGGTCCCTACATTACTAGTGTAGTATCTTATTGTTGTTAGTGTAGCCCCCTTATTATTATTATTCTGCCCCATAGAATCCCACTATTGTTATTGTTGTTCCCTTACATTGTTATTGTTCTGTCGGCTAGTATTATATTGTGACCCCTTGGACTCCTATATATAGAAAGGAGGCTTTGTCATTTGAATCGTCCAAGATTTGTTCATTTATGTAATGTAAAAGAGGTTTTCCCCTCAAAGTGGCTGATTTCTAAGGTGTTGATCTTACTTTCATTCTGTTTTGGGAGCTAGTCTCATAACATTTGGTATGAGAGCTTTGGATTCTAGGTTTTCGCTACTTCAAATAGGTCATCATAGCATTTTTGCTATAACCTTTTTTCTACAAAATTTTAGAAGCTAAAAAAAAACCCATCTGCGAAGAAATACTGAGGAACTACATGTAAAAATTTTAGATCTTGGTTCGCAATATTTGCAGAGATATGATCTGTGGAAGTTAGAGTTTTTGTAGGATCCTGTATTTAATGTTAAAGATGTGACCTTTGTAAAATTGCCATAACTATCTCTCTGAGAATCAGATTCGAATTTTGTAAACATGCGCCAAAATCACATGAACTTTATTTTCATGTATATCGCTATCAAAGCCGAAGGAGGAAATAGTAACATGTGGCACGCCATACAAGTTTGCTCTATTATACTAGTCCATAATTAGGTCATTGTGGGATATTAGGAATAAATTAGCGTTGAAGAATCCAAATCAAGTCTGAGCTATGGAATTGTAAAGAAGACTCATAGGGAAACTACAAGACTGAAGCTCAAATATTGGAGATCTGAAATCACAAAGATACATCAGTTTCAATATCAAGATTCTCAAAAGAAAGAAAATGTGTGTATCTTTTTTAAAAATTGCATAACTTTTGTTTGAAAAAACAATTTGAAGTGATTCCAAGGGCATATTGAAGCATATATATCACCATTGGGTTCTAAATTTCCCCTTAAAAAAATTCAACATCCATTAATCCCTTAGAAGGCTCTACTATGACTCACGAAGATAAAAAAGTGTGACATGATATATTAAAATTACAATAACAATTGCAACAAATTTCGCTCTCACAAAGAGAAACAAAAAATGAAATGGAAGCTAGGATGGATGGTTTGAAAAAATTTGTGGAAGCTAATATGGATGGTTTGCAGAAATGTGTTGATGCTAAGATGGATTGTTTGAAGAATGGAATGGAAGCTACGATGGACAGTGTGGAAGCTAAGATGGATGTCATGGAAGCCACGATGGATGTCATGGAATCTAATATGGATGGAATGGAAGCTAATATGAATGGAATTGAAGAAAATATGTATGGCATGGAAGATCATATCGATGGAATAGAAGAAAAAATTGAAGGTTTGAAGGAAGGTTTGACAAATTTCTACAAGAAAAGCTTCCCAATGGTGAAAAGGTAGTAGAGGAAACTCATGATGAGAAAACAATAAATGTTAATCATGATTTCATAGACTCTAACGTTGGATTAAAAACCCACCATATTCCAAAGATCGATACGAGGAATATTTATGGTGGCAAGGATCTGATAACTTGGATACTACAAATGGAGAAATACTTTGAGCTCCATAATGTGCAACCCACACAAAAGGCATGCATTGCAATTTTATATTTAAGAACAAAAAAATTTGTATGGTATTGATGGCTTTTCTCTCATCAAAAAATTGTCACTTGGTCAATTTTTATGGAGGAAATGATAGCACATTATGAGGATACAAAGAGAAACACCTTCTTTAGCCAATTGATAAATCTCAAACAAAAGGGTTCAATAATGGAGCACATTGAGAACTTCCAAAAATTGAATATAAGGGTAAATAATATTCCAGAGGAAAATAGGATTGACATCTCAATAGGGACTTTAAGGGATAACATCAAACATGAGGTTCAAATTTGGGAACATGATACATTGCATAAGGCATTCAGGTTGGTAAGAAAAATTGAAAGAAAAATTATGGTGATAAGGAAGCTTAGCACTCACAACTTTAATGCCGAGTATTTTTACTACTAAAATTATACAACCTACAAGGTTCACACCACAATAGTTGGAAGAAAAAAGAGTAAAATGGATTTACTATAGTTGTGATAGAAAATACACTAAAGGTCATAAGTGTGCTGATAAGAAATTATTTTACATAGATTGTGAAGAAGAGGAAGAAAAGGAACAAGAAACTTAAAAAGAAGAGGATATACACTAATAACCAACCACAGAGGAAGAATAAGTGAATCCGACCATATCCTGTAAGGCACTGGAAGGAATTATTAATCGTCAAAAATTCAAGCTAGAAGGACATATCAAGAAAAAAAAGGTAATAGTGTGCATTGATTCGGCTAGTACCCATAATTTTATTCATTATAAGGTAGCTAAGGAATTGAATTTCTTGCTATACCCAGCACCAGAGTGTCAAGTGATGGTTTCAAATGGAGGAACAATAAATTGCTCTAGAAAGTTCCATTGTATCAAGATAACCATGGGGGCATATGTATTGAATAGTCTAATGCTCTATATTCCAATGGGTGGGGCTGATGTTGTACTCTGAGTACAATGGTTAGAATCTTTAGGGATCATAGCTTTTAATTTTCAAGAAATTTTCAAGAAATTTCTTTCGGAAGGAAAGGAGTTTGAATTACGAGGTATCAGACGGAAGAGGGGAAATATAATAAGCTCTAATATCATGAAAAATCTTCTGAATAAAGAAAATAAGGACATAATTTCACAATTTTTCTCACTAGAAGTTCCAACATCAAAGTCATCTATTTCCCCAAATCTTCAAAAAGTATTGGACAATCATTCCAAGGTGTTTGGAACTCCCAAAGGACTCCCACCTATTCGTGATCATGATCATGTTATTCATTTGATTACAGGAAGTGTTCATCCAAACATGAGGCCTGAGAGATATCCTCATGTCCAAAATATATAAGGACATATCAAGAAAAAAAAGGTAATAGTGCTCATTGATTTGGGTAGCACCCATAATTTTATTCATTATAAGGTAGCCAACGAATTGAATTGTTTCCTACACCCAACACCAGAGTGTCAAGTGATGGTTGAAAATGGAGGAACTATAAATTTCTATGGAAAGTTCCATAGTATCAAGCTAACCATGGGGGCATATGTATTGAAATGTCTAATGCTCTCTATTCCAATGGGTAGGGCTTATGTTTTAGTCTGAGTACAATGGTTAGAATCTTTGAGCACGATATCTTTTAATTTTCAAGAATTTTTATTGAAATTTCTTTCGGAAGGAAAGGAATTTGAATTACAAGGTATCACAGGGAAGATGGGAAAGATAATAAGCTCTAATGTCATGACAAATATTCTGAAGAAAGAAAAACAAGACATAATTGCACAATTATGCTCACTAGAAGTTCCAACTTCAAAATCGTCTAATTCTCTGAATCCTCAAAAGGTATTGGACAATCATTCCAAGGTGTTTGGAAGTCGCAAAGGGTTCCCACATACTCGTGATCATGATCATGCTATTAATTTGATTCCAAGAAGTGCTCATCAAAACATCAGAGCTTAGAGATATATTTATGTCCAAAAGAATGAAATTGAAAATATGATTGCAGAAATGCTAGAGGCTAGTATAATTCAACTTAGTCAAAATTATTTCTCTGCTTCAGTAGCAGTGGTTCAGAAGAAGTATGGATCATGGAGCATGTGTCTAGATTATCAGCAGCTCAATAAGCTCACTATTAAAGATAAATTTCCCATTTCTGTGATTGATGAATTATTGGATGAATTACATGGAGAAATTTATTTCACCAAGTTAGACCCCCACTTAGGATATCATCAAATTTGATTGAATACTAAAGACATTTCAAAAACAACATTTTGAACTCATGAGGGTCATTATGAATTTTTGGTCATGCTTTTTGGCCTTACCAATGCACCTTCTACATTTCAAGGGTTGATGAATTCCATTTTCAAACCCTTCCTTAGAAAATTTGTGTTAGTATTTTTTGATGATATACTAATATACAATAGGCCTTGGAAGGATCCTGTTCAACATGTTGACAGTGTGCTCAAACTATTGGAGGAGAAAAAATTATATGAAAAAACCTCCAAATTTTTCTTTGGAGTACAAGAGGTGGAATATCTGGGTCATATTGTATCTCATGGGGTTGTTAAGGTAGGCCCTAACTAAATTAAATCCATTAAGGCATGGAAAATCCCCACAAATATAAAGCAATTGAGAGGATTTCTATGGTTAACATGGTATTATCGCAATTTTGTTAAGAATTATGGGAGGATAGTAGGATCTCTAACAATATTATTGAAGAAAGATGATTTTTCATGGACTCCTGTAGAAACTAAGGCCTTTGAACATCTTAAAAAGGAAATGTGAAAAGCACCAGTCTTAGCTACGTCGTACTTCACAAAACCTTTTATGGTGGTATGTGATACCTTAGGAAATGGAATTGGTGTTTTTTTAATGCAAGAAGGAAGACCCATTTATTTTGAAAGTCGTCCAATCAAAGGAAAGTATTTATAGAAAGTTATATATGAGAAGGAAATGTTGGCAATGCTACATGCACTAAAGAAATGTCGACCTTACCTAATGGGAAAACACTTCAACATAAAAATTGATCATGATAGTCTTAAATACTTTTTGGATCAAATAATATCTTCAGAAGAGTAACAAAAATGTGTCACAAATATGTTGGCTTATGACTTTGAAATCATCTACAAAAAAGGCAATTAGCTCATAGTTCATCTTATCATCCTCAATCCGATGGAAAAACTGAAATAGTAAATAGATTTTTGGAAGGATATCTCTGTTGCTCTGTATATGATAAACAAAAAATTTACGTAAAGTGGTTACCTTTGGCTGAATGGTGGTATAAAATTTCCAACCACACAACAGAAAAAATGACCCCTTTTTTGGCACTTTATGGCTATCATCCACCATCCATCAGATCATCTTTAAGAGAAAATTATAAGGTTCAAGCAGTGGAGGATCACATAAATCATCAACAACAACTTCTCCCTTATATTACTAGTGTAGTCCCTTATTGTTGTTAGTGTAGCCCCCTTATTGTTATTATTGTGCCCCATAGAAGTCCACTATTTTTATTGTTGTGCCCTTACATTTTTACTGTTCTATCAGCTAGGATTATATTATTACCCCTTGGAATCCTATATATAGAAAGGAGGTTTTTTCATTTGAATCATCCAAGAATTTTTCATTTATGTAATGTAAAGGAGGTTTCCCACTCAAAGTGGCTG
Organism: Pinus albicaulis; assembly: GCA_034641835.2. Classification (NCBI taxonomy): domain Eukaryota; kingdom Viridiplantae; phylum Streptophyta; class Pinopsida; order Pinales; family Pinaceae; genus Pinus; species Pinus albicaulis. Next base: position 977,041,403 of record CM076572.1, read on the forward strand.
ATTTCTAAGGCATTGATCTCTCTTTTCTTCTATGTTGGGAGTTGGTTTCATAATATCATATACATAAATTACACATATATAGAGTATATGTCCATATATGGAATTCACACATATACAAAAGATATGTGCATATACGGAAGTTGCACATATACAAAAGGTATGCACAAATATGAAAGTTATGCATATATTGTGACTGTCAAGCATGCAGATTATGGAAGTATGTTATCAAACTAAAGATGCATGGAAAGCCTCTTGGAAAAAATTCTCAATAGACATTTTGAATGTATTTTCAATTTTTATGAATTTGTGTCAAAACACAATAAGTTTGAGTACTTACGAAGAAAGTTTTATTTGGTGGATATCTCCACCCTCATTGAGAGGGAGTGATGATGGAAGTTATATTCTCTTATTCATGCGTCATGCACTAGGCCAAGACTAAAACTTGCACGTATAAGTGAAGGAAATGAAGGGAGAATGGGGTGAGGAGAATTGCCCATATATTTCATATATGTGCATATATTTTCTATATGTAGAACGCCCATATATGTGCATATATTTTCTATATTCAGAATTCTGATATATGTGCATATCTTTAGTATATGCATATCTTTCATATATGCACAAATTTTGTATATGTTTGATTTTTGTATATGAAATTTTTTTTGTATATCCACAACTTCCGTATATGCACATATCCTCCATATATGTGCATACATGTGCACAAATTCAACCTCCATATATACACAACTTTCAAGCATGCGGATATTTCCATATGTAGGCAACTTCCGTATATACTCATAGATGAAAATTTTTCACATACGAAAGATATGCACATATATAGAAGATATGTGATACAAAATATGCACATATATATAAGTTGTGAAGCTTCTGTATATGCACACTAGTGAGCGATGTTATTGCACCAAGAGTTTTGCAACTCCCAGGGGTTGTTGCCCTACATTTCGTTATCAACCCGGGGCTCATAAAAACTTGGAAGTGACAATGATATATACACAATAGATGCATTCTACTGATGTCATCCTCTTCTGATCGAAGAAAGGGTGCTACTTCTAGGGTTTCTTCGTGAAGTCTGTCACACCTCAATGAAACTAAAGTAAATTGCAGAAAGGAAATGACATAAGGGAAACTAAATTAAATTACTGAAAATAAATGACAAGAATGGAAATTAATTCTAAACAAAATTAATGGGAAAAATAGCTAAACTCACTCTACTTATCCTATGATCTATCTACCATGCTACCATGCTTCTAACCATGCAAGTTTTCATGATCTAAATAAACTTGAAAAAGTGTTGCATGTAGTTTGGTGGAAAGAGGGCTAAAGATGCTAATGGAAGGCTTAACACATGCGACAAGGATTAGAGGTGGAAAGAGGGGCTTAGAATTCATTAAACCTTATGATATCACAAAAATTATTTAGAGAGGGAGGCTTTGAAAATTGCAATGGAGGAATCGCAATGGGAGGACAAAGGTGTTATATGTGATATGTGAGATCGCAAAGCTGGATGAGTGATGAAACTGTAGTTCGGGAGCACAATTGAAATGAGAAATGCGATGGGTAAAAAGTGGTGAGCCATGGTATTGCACCAAGAGTTCTGCAACTCCCAGGGGTTTCTGCCCTAATTTACTTTATCAACCCAGGGTTCATACAAAGTTGGAGGTGAAAGTGCTATATACGCATCAGATGCATTCTACTCATGTCATCCTCTTCCGCTTTATGAAAGGGAGCTACTTCTAGATTTTCTCAATGAATTCTATCACACTTCAATGAAACTAAATTAAATTGCAGAAAGGAAAATGAAAGAAAGGAAACTTAGTTAAATTGCTGAAAGGAAATGATAGGAAATGAAACTAATTCTAACCACACTTAATGGGCCAAATGGCTAAATGCACTCTACTTAAACTATGATCTATCTACCATGATACCATGCTTCTAACCATGCAACTATTCATGATCTAACTGAACTTGAAAAAGTGTTTCTTACAGTTTGGAAGTAAAACGGCTAAAGATGAAAATGGAAGGCTTAACACATGTGACAAGGCTTAGAGGTAGAAAGAGTGGTTTAGACTTCATTAATCCTTATGATATTGCAAAATTTATTTTGAGAGGGAGGGTTTGAAAATCTCTCTGGATGAATTTCAATGGGAGGACGAAAGTGCGATATGATATATGCGATATCGCAATTCAAAATCTCGCAAAGCTAGTGGAGTGACAAAATTTTTGTTGGGGAGTGGGAGAAAAATGAAAAATGCAATGCGACAGGATTTAAAATTGTGATGGGTGATGGAAGTGTGAGATGCGATATGCGATATCGCAATTGAAATATTGCAAAGCTAAAGAGTAGCATAAGTGTTGTTCAGGAGAAAAATGTGAAATGTGATATGCGACGAGTGACGTGGCAGAGTACAGAAAGAATACCACAATTAGCATAAAGGAGTGGTAAGTATTATGGGAACAAATGATAAATGTGATTTTCGGTTGTGGTAAGGAATTGTGGTAAGTCTTTGAAGTAAAAAGGATTATGTTTTAATGTGTTGTGAAACCAGCTCCAAAAATAGAAGAAAAGAGATATCAACGCCTTAGAAATAAGCCACTTCGAGGGGGAAACCTCCAATACATTACATGAATGAACAATTCTTGGATGATACAAATTACAAAACATCCTTTCTATATATAGGACTCCATGGGGCCACAATGTAATCCTAGCTGACCTAACAATAATAATTTAAGGGCACAATAATAACAATATGGGGGTTACAAGGGTACAATAATAACAATAAGGGGTTTACACTAACAACAAAAAGGGACTATACTAGTAATATAGGGAACTAACATGCCCCTCTCCTTCAAAAAAGTGTTGTCCTCAATGCTTGAGTAGCTTTGGGTGCTTCTGTATAAAATTGTCATCCTCCCATGTAGAATCTTCAGTGGGTATGTTCTTCCACTTGATGAGATACTCTGAAATTGATCGATTTCGTAGCTATCGAGTTCTTGTTTCCGTGACCACTTTAGGTGCCAATATGATTTTTCCTTCCTCGTCAAGTTTTGGAAATATTGTTTGAACTGGAATATTTTCACCTATAACCTTCTTTAAGCATGAAACATGGAAAAATGGATGCACTCTTGAAGATGCAAGAAGCTCCAATTTTTATGCCTTAGTACCAATATTTTGCAACACCTTTTACGGACCATATTACTTTGGTGATAATTTATTATCCTTAGCTTGCTTGAAGGACATTTTTTTGTATGGTTGTAGCCGTAAAAATACCCAGTCTCCTACATCAAAGCTTCTCTTGCTGCGATGTTGATCTACCTATTGTTTCATTTGATTTTGTGCCAAATTCAGGTTATCCTTTTAAGAGCTAGAGAACTTCTTGTTGATGCTCGATGTGATCTTCCACTGCTTGAACCTTCGAATTTTCTCTTAAATATGATGTGATGGATAGTGGATGATATCCATAAAGTGGCATAAATGGGGTCATTTTTTCCACATTATTGAAGGAATTGTTATACCACAATTCAGCGAGAGGTAACCACTTGACCCATTGTATTTGTTTATCAGATACAAAAAAACGAAGATATCCTTATAGACATTTATTTACTATCTCAGTTTGACCATCGGATTTAGGATGATAAGATGAGCTATGAGCTAATTGAGTACCCAAAAAAGAAAATAACTCCATCGAAAAATTTCCAGTAAAAATGGGATCTATGTCACTCACAATAATCCTTGGGTTTCCATGTAGCTTTTGAATTGTGTCCATAAATGTAGTAGCAAATGTACTTGCTTTAAATGGATGAGATCATGCACAAAAGTGTTCATACCTGGTAAGTCTATCAACTACCACCATGATGAAACTCTTTCCTTTGGACTTAGGTAAACCTGTGATAAAATCCATTGAAATCTCCTCCCAACGTTGACTTGGAATGGATAAAGGTTTTAGAAGACCTGAGATCTTAATTGTCTCAACTTTATTCTACTGGCAAATCAAACATTCCGCCACAAAATTTTGAATATCAGATTTAAGGCCATCCCCAAAAAAATCTTTCTTTACCTTGTGGTAATTTTTAAAAAATCCTGAGTGTCCTCCTAAATGAGAAGCATGTAATTCCAAAAGAATATTGTGTTTTAGTTGGGAATTCTCACAAAGATATAAGTGATCTTTATACCATAAGGATTCATTTTTACAACTAAAAGTACTAGATGTAATAGGATCTTGCTGCAACTTTTGAATGAGTTTCCACACTTCTTTGTCCTTCTTCCATTCATCCCTTGCTTCGGTTATCCAATCTGGTTGGATAATAGAAATGACACAAAGCAATGCTTCCACCTGTTCATTATTTCTTGAGAGTGCATCTGCTACAACATTTAGCTTCCCTTTTTTGTAGATTATTTCAAAGTCATAATCCAACATCTTTGTGAACCATTTTTGCTGCTCTTATGAAGATAATCTTTGTTCCAAAAAGTATCTAAGACTATCATGATTAATTTTTACCTTAAAGTGTCTTCCCATTAGGTAAGCTCGCCATTTCTTTAGTGCATTCAGTATTGCTAACAATTCTTTCTCATAAATAGCTTTATGTAAATACTTTCCTTCGATTGGACGACTTTCAAAAGCAATGGGTCTTCCTTCTTGCATTAAAACAACACTACTTCGATTTCCTGAGGCATCACATTCCATAATAAAGGTTTTTGCGAAGTCTGGCGTAGCTAAGACCGGTGCTAGGCACATTGACTCTTTAAGATGTTCAAAGGCCTTAGTTGCTTCAGTAGTCCATGAAAATCCATATTTCTTCAATAATGTTGTTAGAGGTGCTACTATTCTCCCATAATTCTTAACAAACTTGCGATAATACCCTGTTAACCCGAGAAATACTCGTAACTGCTTTATGGTTGTGGGGACTTTCCATTCTTTAATGGCTTAAATTATGTATGGTCTACCTTAACACCCTCATGTGATATAATATGACCCAGATATTCCACCTCTTATACTCCAAAGAAACATTTGGATGATTTTTCATATAATTTTTTCTCCTGCAATAGTTTGCGCACCCTGTCAACATGTTGAACATGATCCTTCCAAGACTTGTTGTAGATTAGTATATCATCAAAAAATACTAGCACAAATTTTCTAAGGAAGGGTTTGAAAATGGAATTCATAAAGCCTTGAAATGTAGAAGGTGCATTGATGAGGCCAAAAGGCATGAGAAAAAATTCATAATGACCGTCATGAGTTTGAAATGCTGTTTTCAGAATATCTTCAGTCTTCATTCTAATTTGATGATATCCTGAATGAAGATCCAACTTGGTAAAATAAATTGCTCCATGTAATTGATCGAATAATTCATCAATCACAGGAATTGGAAATTTATCTTTAATGGTGAGCTTATTGAGCTCCCTATAATCTGGACACATGCGCCATGATCTTTCCTTCTTGTGTACCAATACTATAGGAGTAGAGAAAGAACTTTGACTAGGTTGAATTACACAAGCCTCTAACATTTCTTCAATCATACGTTAAATTTCACTCTTTTGGACATAAGGATATCTATAAGTCCTGATGTTTGGAGGAACACTTCCTGGAATCAAATGAATAGCATGATCATGATCACAAATAGGTGGGAGTCCTTTGGGAGTTTCAAACACCTTGGAATGATTGTCCAATACTTTTTGGAGATCTGCAGAAACAGATGATTTTGATGTTGGAACTTCTAGTGAGCATAATTGTGCAATTACGCCTCGTTGTTCTTTCTTTAGAATATTTGTCATGACATTAGAGCTTATCATATTTCTTGGCTTCCCTGCAATACCCCGTAATTTGACTTCCTTTCCTTCTGAAAAAAAATTCAATAAAAGTGCTTGAAAATTAAAAGCTACCATCCCCAAAGATTGTAACCATTGTACTCCTAGTACAACATCAACACCTACCATAGGACTGGAAAGCATTGGACCATTCAATACATATTCCCCCATGGTTAGCTAGATATTATGGGATTTTCCAGAGAAATTTATAGTACCTCCATTTTCAACCATTACTCGACATTCTGGTGCTGGGTATAGGAAACAACTCAATTACTTGGCTACCTTACAATGAATAAAATTATGGGTACTACCTAAATCAATCAACATTATTAACATTTTCCTCTTTATATGTCCTTCTATCTTGAGAGTTTGAGGAGTGGTAATTCCTGCCAATGCATCACACGATATTGTCAGACTCATTTCTTCCTCTTCTAGTGTTGGTTCCAGGTGTATATCCTCTTCTTATTCATTTTCTTCTTCCTCTTCACAATCTATGTAAAATAATTTCTTCTTAGCACACTTATGACCTTTAGTGTATTTTCTATCACAACTGTAGCAAAGCCCTTTTGCTCCTTTTTCTTCCAAATGTTGTGGTGTCAACCTTGTAGGTTGTGGAAATATAGGAGTAGCAACACTTCCCTCTTTATAGAAGTGAGTGGTAGGCTTCCTTGTCGCCATAATTTTACATTCAATTTTTCATGGCAACCTAAATGCCTTCTCCAATGAATCAGGTTCCAAAACGTGAATTTCATGTTGGATTTTATCCTTTAAAGTACCTATGAATATATCAATCCTATGTTCCTCTGGAATATCAGTTACCCTTATATTCAATTTTTGGAAGTCCTCATTGTGCTCCCCCACTAAACCCTTTTGTTTGAGATTTATCAATTGGCTAAAGAAGGTGTTGCTATTTGTATCCTCATAATGTGCTATCATTTCCTCCATAAAAATTGACCAAGTGATAATTTTTTTACAGGAGCAAAGCCATCAATACCATACAAATGTATTTTTTTCTAAATGTAAAGTTGCAATGCATACCTTTTGTGTGTTTTTCACATTATTGAGATCAGAATATTGCTCCATCTCTAGTATCCATGTTACAGGATCCCTTCCATCAAACTTCCTCATATCCATTTTTGGAATACGGTGGTTCCTCCCGCCAACATTAGAGTTTATGAAATCAGGATTAACATTTATTTTTTTCTCATCATGAGTTTCCTCTACTATCTTTTCACCATTAGGAAACATTTCTTGTATCAACTTTGTCAAACCTTCCATGTCTTCTTTTAGATCATTCTTCATGTTTTCCATTTTTTCATTGATCTTAGCTTCCATGTCATCCATCTTAGATTCCACGCCTTTCTTCAAACCACCAATCTTAGCTTCCATGTCTTTCTTCAAAACTTCCATGTCATTTTTTATTGCTCTTTGCGAGAGTGAAATTTGTTGCACCTTCTCTTGTAAATTTGATATGTCATGTTGCCATTATTCGTCTTCATGAGTCATGGTAGAGCCTTCTAAAGGCTTGATGGGTGTTGAATTATTTTTAGGAGGCATTTCAAAACCCAATACTAAAATATATTCTACAATATTCCCTTGGAATCAATTCAACTTTATTCTTCAAACAAGAACTATGCAATTCAGGAAAAAAAAAAAAAATACACACCTTTTACTTGCTTTTGAGGAGATCGATATTGAAATTGACTTATCTCTATATTTGCACATCCTCAATATCTGAAATTCAACCCTGTATTATTCCTCTGAAGAATATTTCAAATGCCATAGGTCTTACTTGATTTGGATTCTTCAAGGCAACTTTATGTCCAATCTCCCACAATGACCTAATTATGGACTCGTTCAGTAGAGAGAACTTGTAAGACTTGCCACATGTCATTGTTTTCTTCTTGGGCTCTAAAATTTATAGACAGGAAACTAAAGTCCGTTTACTTCCAATCAATTTTTGTATAATTCCAATCCGATTCTTAGAGATAGAGTTATGAATATTTTCCCACGATCACCTCTTTGAGATGAAATTCGGGAGCCTGAAAAATACCTAACTTCCACAGATCATATCTCCAAGAATATTGTGAACCAAGATCTTAAATTTTTTGAAGATGTTCCTCAGGATTTCTGCTTCAATCTCTACGAATTTCAGCTTTATAACCTTCGTAGAAAATATTTTATACCAAAAATGTCGCGATGACCTTTTTAAGTGAAATCTAGGAGCCTGCAAAACGCCCTAACTTCAACAGATCATATCTCCTAAAATATTGCAAACCAAGCTCTGAAATTTTCTGAAGATGTTCCTAAGGATTTTGGATTCGTACTCTAAAAACTTTAGCTTCTAAATCTTCGCCGAAAAAAAATTATAGAGAAAATTCCATGATGACTTGTTTGGAGCAGCGAAACCCTATAAGCCAAAGCTCTGGTACGAAATGTTGTGAAACCAGCTCCAAAAATAGAAGAAAAGTGATATCAATGCATTAGAAATAAGCGACTTCGAGGGGGAAACCTCCAATACATTACATGAATGAACAATTCTTGGATGATACAAATTACAAAACCTCCTTTCTATATATAGGAGTCCATGGGGCCACAATGTAATCTTAGTGGGGCCACAATGTAATCCTAGCCGACCTAACAATAATAATTTAAGGACACAATAATAACTATATGGGGGTTACAGGGGTACAATATTAACAATAATGGGGTTAAAATAACAACATTAAGGGACTATACTAGTAATATAGGGACCTAACATAATGTTTATGAATTTATTTTTTACTAATAAGAGGAAAAGGTAAGGTAGAAGGAAATACCACAATTGGGGCTTGGAATGGGAGAGAATTAAAAAATAATGCAAGAGATATATGATTTACGATGAGCGAAGTAAGGTGAGCGAGATTTTCTAGGAGCAAGGGCGGAGGTCAAACTTTTAATTTTCTTTCAAGAATTTTGTGAATAAAAAGGGCGAAATCTGCAATAAAATAAGGAGGGCATAGAGCGTAACAGATGTGTTTGGAAGCATGAAAATAGAGATGGAAAATGAAGCGACAAGGCAAGGGTGTACTTCTCTGGAACTTTAATACTGATTCTTGCAAAAAAACATGTAGATTCATGCATGAGAAAATAGACAAATGCGTGATGACATAGTGGAAAAAAGAATGAAATTGTTATTTCACTCTACTATAATCTGAGAAGTAGTGAATCATAAACAAAAATAATTTTTTGTCCTTGGGAAGGTTTACCCTCCTCAAGCTCTATCGAAAAAGATGAGAGGGGAAGGTTTCCTCAAAGTTTTATGGATTTCATCAACTATTCTACACCGTAGATAAGAAAATTAAATATACAACAGAAAAATATGCCAGCAATGAAAATATCAGAAATAAAACAAGCTACATTACAGAAAGGAAATAATGAAAACAACAGCAAAGTTGAGGCACATGGGTTGGGCCCTAACACATGAGCCCAACTCTCTAGAACTAAATCAGTAAAATGGAGCCTGTCTGCTCATTTCAAGAAGAGAATAATCTCGTTAAATTTATGAAAGTTTAATCACTAAGTACAATAATAAAAATATTAATACCTTGCAGAAAATGTTCTTAATGGAATCGAATCCTTTCCTAGCTCTAGCTCTGCTCTATTTATTCTACAGGGAAACTACCAACATATCCCTAGAAAATAGTGATTGAGTCCATTTTGACTCCAAGTCAACCACAAATTGAGTGCACTTTGTCCTCAATTTGCTCAATTTCCTTTGATAGTTAAGCAAGGTGGACAAACCCCTTGAATCTCTCCAAGATTTATCCATAGTTTCCTCACATTGTGCTCATTTATTCTTCAATCTTGATCTTCTAGTGGGAGGGAGAAAGTCCCTAAATTATCTCCTTCTCCAAATCTGCATAATCTTCCCAATATTCTCATAGTATTATACAAAAATAACCAATACTAGGCACAAATATACAATTACCTTTAAACCTTCCTAAGAACATTTAATCATAAGAAAGCATTATTAAGTGTAGAAGGAGGGATTTAATATATCTTTTATGTGCATAAGGATAGTTAGACGAGTCTAAGAAAGGTTATATGGGCCTTATTGTATATCTAATTTAGAGGCCCATCATCACTCCCCTACTGAAAATTTTGCTCATCCTCTGAGCAACCTATCCATCCTCCCTGCCTTATGTTTTTTCCTGCATGATCGCTTTTTTTTTTTTTATTAATTGTCCGATGCGCTACTACTCATGTTAATTTTCTTGCTATTCTTCTGGAATTTCTTCTTTTAGGTGCTGCATGGAGGCCCTCAGATGCCTTAATAAAATTTGTATTTTGAATGCCAAGAGGTGGTGGGTCCACCTTTTATTTATTTTTTTCTATTTTTTTCTCTTTTTACTTTTCTTTTTTCCCTTTTTTTTCTTCTCTTTTCTTTTATTTCATGCAAAATAAAATCAGAGTTCTTTTTCTGTTAACTCATTTCAGCCTTGGTTACCCCTTGGAGTTCCTTGTATTCCATTACAATGAACTTCTTACTACCCACTTTCTCAAGTCCTTTTTACTTTTGTCTTATTCCTCTCCTTGGTGGAAAAAGTGAGGCTAGTGGTTAGATAAGGCTATGGTTTCTCTGCTACTAATTTTGGGTATATAAAAAAAATTCCTTCTCACAATTTTTAATGTTTTCTTCAGCTAAAATATATTTTAATAAAGGCTTAGATAATTGCATACCTGAGCCTTACCATTAAATTTTCTTACAGAGGATATTCAAGCTATTATTGAAGCTGCTACTAAAGCTGCATGTGGCAATCTGCTTGAGGTCCTTTGGCACATCTCAGCACACGAGGAGGAAGTCCAAGTTTGACTACCTTTGACTAAAGCGTTGACAAAATTTTATTTTTGTGCCAACTTTCTATTTTCTGCTTACAAAGGTTGGAGAGCACCTGTATTTGTTAGAGAGAGATACATGGAGAAATGAATTTTTTTTCTCTTTTTTTTAAGGCCTACTAGCTACCTTAATGAGGTTTTCAAATAGTAGGTCTACCTACGCCCCTTAAAGGATGTTTTCATTCAAGATCATTTATTTTTATATTTTTTTTCAACCCAATGACCGCCTGAAAGAGGTTTTTTATTAGTGAGCCAATATCAAATGCCTCAAAAGAGGTTTTCACCTGAGATTTTATTCTTTCCGTTTACTTCTTTTTTTCTTTTTTTTACTTTCCTACTCTAGTTGAAAAAACAAAACCTTTTTCAAGTATAGGATTACTTCCAACGGAGCCATGTACGCATGAATATTATGGATAAAATCATGTGCAAAATTGGAATACATGCTTTGACATGTAATTGAATATGAGAGATGAATTTCTTTGACTGGGATTGTATCAAGTACTATTGGAGAAGAGCGTGTTGCTGCAACTTAATGACCTTTTGGAACCATATGTCAATATAATTGTGATGCCCCTGGTCCACTTGATGAGTTGGGTCACCTGAGATGTCCTCTTTTATTATGACATTCAAATCTTCCTGTTTTTGTTGATTATTCTCTTGAGCACCTGGAGGAAATGCTGGTAAACATGAGGAAGGTTTCTCAACACCTAATTCTGATGTCGTATCTTCATCAAGTGCAGCCCTTGATCTTTTGATCTCCTCATTTGGATCTTCATCTTCTTGATGTTGTCATTCAATGAAATTAATAAAATCTCTTCTTTGCAATACCTTTATTGAAATAAGATGAATACCATCTAGATCAAGAGAAGATGTTTGGAAGTGTTGTGCCTCAGCGTTGTAAGCGAGATGAAATACTTCATTGTATGCGTTTCAAAATGGGGGTACAGATAGTTGAGTGGGGGCGAATATATGAGATGTATGTCATTGAGGCTATGGTTGCGGTGGAGGTGGATGGTAGGGATAGCACGGAGTTCTATTAAATCCCTATATTAATAGTGTAGTCCCTTATTATGTTAGTGTAGCCCCGCTTATTGTTATTTTTGTACCCATGTAACCCCCATATTTTTATTATTGCACCCTTACATTATTATTGTTAGGTCAGCTAGGATTACATTGTGGCCCCATGGACTCCTATATATAGAAAGGAGGTTTTGTCATTTTTATCATCTACGAATTGTTCATTCATATAATGTATTGGAGGTTTCCTCGTCTAACTGGCTTATTTCTAAGGCGTTGATATCTCTTTTCTTCTATTTTTGGAGCTAGTTTCACAACATTTGGTATTAGAGCTTTGGATTCTAGCGTTTCGCTGCTCCAAACAGGTTATCGTGGAATTTTTGGAATAAATTTTTTTCTACGAAGATTCAGAAGCTGAAATTTATAGATCGCAAAGAAAAAATATTGAGGAACATCTTCACAAAATTTCAGAGCTTCATTCGCAATATTTTTGGAGATATGATCTGTGGAATTTAGGGATTTTTGCAGGCTCCTGAATTTCACTTAAAACGGTCATCGCGAACGTTTCACTATAACATATTTTCTAGGAATTTTCAGAAGCTGGAATGCTTAGAGCATGAAGCTGAAATTATATGGAACATCTTCGCAAAATTTCAGAGCTTGGTTCACAATATTTGCGGAGATATGATCTATGGAATTTAGGTATTTTTCAGGCTCCTGAATTTCATCTCAAAAAGGTGATCGTGGAAAAATCTTCATAAATCTCTCTCTGAGCATTGGATTGGAATTCTGTAAAATTTTTCTAGAAGTACACGAATGATAGTTTCCTACTTATAAATTAGAGAACCAAAGGAGGAAATAGTGACACGTGACAAGTCATACAAGTTCGCTCTACTGAACGAGTCCATAATTAGGTCATTGTGGGAGATTGGACATAAATTTGTCTTGAAGAGTCCAAATCAGGTTAGACTTGTGGCATTCAAAAGAGGATTTAGAGGGCTACCTTAGGACCTAATTTCAAATATTAAATTTTTGAAATCACAGAGATAATTTAGTTTCAATATTGAGCTCCTCAAAACCAAGAAATAGGTGTGTATTTTTTTTCAAATTACATAAGTCTCGGTTAATAAAGAAGAAGTTTGAAGATTTTCTGAGGGCATATTTTAGAATTTTTATAATTATTGGGTTCTATAATGCCTCCATAAAATAATTCTATACCCATTAAGCCCTCAAAAAGCTATACTATGACGCATGAAGAGGAAGAATTTCAGTATGAGATATCAAAATTATGGTACCAAGTGCAAAAAAGTTCGAGCTTATGAAGAGCAACCAAAGATGACATAGATGGTTTAAAAGCAGAAACGGAGGCTAAGTTAGATAGTTTGAAGGATCAAATAATAGCTAATATGGATCATAAATTAGTGGAAGATCACATCGAGCATCAACAACAAGTTCTCCAACTCTCAAAGCATAACCTAACCTTGGTGAAGAATCTAATGAAACAACAGGAAGATCAACATCACATCGAAAGAAGTTCTAAAGCAGTTATAGAAACAAGAACTCGACAAGTATGATCAATTTCAGAGTATCTCAGCAACTGGAAGAACTTTCGTGTAGAATATTCCACATGGGAGGATGAGAATTTTGTACAGAAGCATCAAGAAATAATGAATTGTTGAGGAGAACACTTGTTTGAAGGAGAGGGGCATGTTAAATCCCTATATTATTAGTGTAGTCCCTTATTATTTTAGTGTATCCCCCCTTATTGTTATTGTTGTACCCATGCAACCCCCATATTGTTATTATTGTGTCCTTACATTATTATTGTTAGGTCAAATAGGATTACATTGTGGCCCCACTAGGATTAAATTGTTGCCCCATGGACTCCTATATATAGAAAGGAGGTTTTTTCATTTGTATCATCCAAGAATTTTTGATTCATGTAATGTATTGGAGGTTGCCCCCTCAAAGTGGCTTATTTCTAAGGCATTGATATCTCTTTTCTTCTATTTTTGGAGCTGGTTTCACAACAAGTTGGGTATGGAGGATATCGAGGGAAATATTGAGGATATTGTGGATTTCCCCAATAAGGTCGTTTCCAACCATGTTTCCAAGGTTAGTTTTTGGGTTGAGATGGCCAAGGTTTCCAAGGAGAGAATGTGTCCCAATTAGTTTGAGATGGATGTGAATAACCTTGAAATTGTGAAGTGGGTCCTTGCATCATATCAAGTTGAGTAGGTTGTCGTGGGCTCCTTGGAGCTACATAACATAGCTTCTTTGGTGATTTTATTGCTCCATTATCTTCCTGGGAAACTTCTTTAAAGCTGGGGAACAATTGACAACATTTAGTAGCATATGATTCTGCATGTATAACAAAAATATCAACTTCTTCTTTTTGCTCATTTTTCTTTCTTGACATTTCTAGTTGTTCACTTAGATTGTTAAGAATTTCTGTTTTAATGCTGTCAAGAAAATTTCCAAGTTCAACTTTCCTTACAAATGTACAGGCAGATTTACCTACTCTTCCTCTTCCTCTTAATATGTGCTTACATGTTTCACAATTTTATTCAAATGCTGATTGGTATACATCTACTACACTCATGAGATTAAGGAGATCAATCCACTCATCCCTAATTTTTCTAAGTAAGAGGGTTTTTAGTGTGTCAAATCCTTAAAAAAAAAATTCTATACAAATTCCACGTTACAATGTACCACATAAGTTCCACATTATCATATATTTTATGTTTAGAATAAAATAATATATTAAATATGTGCAAACATTCCTTCAAAATATATATTACTAATTGATAATTAATTAAATAAAAAAATTTCGAATTTGTAATAATTACTAACATCTTTTACTGTGTAAAATATAAAACTCTAAATCTAATAATTTTATAGTTGATAAAAAATCCACCTTTAAAAAAAGTCATAAAATTTAAAAAGATATAAAATTTGATTATCATGATCGTACTTTTTTTTATTTGAATTTAATATTTGATATTTCTCACACATATTCACAAATTATTAATATATAAATTAAAAATAGCACATATATTGATACTATGAATTACACATGTCAAGTCCCACTAGCACAACAGGTTGAGGATGCGCCTCATCAGAAAGGAGACCTAGGATCAAACCTCATCAAGGCTGGTGTGCTCGTGCGATGAGGAGGAGACAAGTTAAACACAATTAGCTTAGTATTGGTGTGGCTCATGCTGGGTGCGATCCTCGAGTGATTTTGAAGGCTTAGAAGAAAAGACACTCTGAACTATACATGTTCATTTTCTATTTAACCTATTCTATAGCCTTACCTATACATTTTAAGCCATAGTCTATATTTTGTAGCTCTTGGTTACTTTATATTTCACTACGAGTTCATGAAAATCTTGAAGAGAGATTTAGGTTGCAAAATTCCATTGAAACATGCATTGTTCTTCATGTATTATCCAGTACCAAATTACGAATCAATGTATTATTCCACGAACCAAATCAAACAACCCAATTTTCAAAAAAAATCTGTGAGTACGATTGAATTTGGTCACTATAATTTAGATATTTTAAATTTTAATTTAGGTCAATTTAGGAAATGTGATGAACATAAAAGTGTTTCACTCCACTTTTAAATTTCCGACATAATCCAAAATTGAATTGATTTTCTTAAATAAAAATGTACACTTTAAAAAAAAAAAGAAATAACCAACAAAGGAAAAAAGAAACAAATTGACAACAAATAAAAAACACTAAAGAAAGGAATATAAAATAGAGAACGATAATGTTGATAGGTTGAGAGGAAGAAGAGAACACAAACAACTGAGGATCAAAGAAGAAATTGAAAATAGTTTGGAAAAAAGAAAGAATGTTGAGAGCCAATAGTAAATGAAGGAAAACAACATGGATAAAAGAACCTAATCTAAGTGTCATGTCCCCATATGCTCCTAGATTTTTTATTTTTATTTTTATAGATAGAAATACTTCTCATCATCTAACATGGTTAACCTTTGAACAAAGTCACACTAAATAATTTAATTCAACATTTTCATTCCTAGGTATTCACAAAGGGTTTTATTCTCTATATGGGTTATGGTTACAACGTTACCTTATTTATTCCCCCCATACGCACTCGTTCCTAATTGAATAAATTCAATCCTTATAATTATTTTTGAAACCTTATAATTATCTTGGGAATCTATGCTATTGGGAGCACATCCTTTCCAATACAACCCACGAACGCCCATATACTAATGCAGGCTCGACTAACTTAGTCTATGAATTTAATTTTCATTCCATGGAGGCATTTTTATCAAGGGTAAAGGTTTTATGATACATGTATTTGTTCCATAACTTCAATTTATTAAGGTGCACCTCGTAACTGGTGTGTCCGCTCTCCCACTGCCCTGCAGTCATACTTCACGCGCTCATCACATGGGGTGGTTGGTATGTCAGGTTTTGGGGTTTGGGGACTATATGGATCAATTGAGGCGATCCAACGATGAGCATTCCATTTTTCCAGCCCTAAAACTATCCCCATTTCCATCTAGACATTTTCACCTCAAAGCTCACGTATCCGACCACTATTTAGAAGGAGATTTCGACCCGTGTTCCTCCATGCACAAACCACGGAAACCATAGTTTCCCCCATGCCTAAGGCCTCCTATTGGCAATGCCCAGTATGTTTCTTTCAAGTCTTCAGACTCCAGAGGTGAACTTCGATGGTTCAGTGTCAAAAATGGGTCATACTCCCATGTTGAATAACTCGTAAGTCTAACTCTTGGTGCTAATTATTTTCCTAACTAGGTTTTTTGCTACTCGCTATGTTTTTTCTTCGTTTGCATAATTAAAATTTACAAATTGTTGTGGTAAATTCATTCCTAATTTGTGTAACTTCAGAGGCAGAGTTCTAATGTCAGTTTTACGACATAGGAGAACATTTCCTTGGTTATTCGGTCCACTTGTTTTCCCTTCCACAATCCGGGGTATTTCCGGTTCTCTAGCTTCCTATTGTTTACTTTCTTTAGAGTTTTCAGTCTCCATAGTTTGAGGATTAATGAGGGTATAATTGGTTCTCTTTTTTTCTTTGTGCCAAGGGCCACACCTTCAACAATTTCTCCACCTAAGAATATGTTGCTCTTGCCGAGGGTTATCAGCTAAGGTTTGGCCTTGTCTAATTTCTAGTATTCATGTGCTTTTCATGTGTAGCAGAAGGTTAAGATGTACTTATTTTTCTATTGTTTGCTTGAAGGAATATCTTCACTACAGACATGGCTGGGGTTAAGGATCCATCAAGCATACATCCCTTGTATTTTACCTTATTATTGTGCCATTTTAACCCAGGTATACTTCACCTCTCACCATTTCCTCATTGCGGTGTTGAGTCTTGGTCGGTGGGGTAGGACTCTTTTTTCACCCAATTCCATTCCTGTATGCCATAGAAGGATTGCAGCAGTCACAACGGAGTGACCACATTTTTTTTAGGTAATTTTTATTTAAATTATTGTATAATAAAATCGTAATTACAATTGTTGTTCCATGTCTCTGTCCAACCATGGTTTGATTTGAATCGTTGCTTTCGTTGCCAGCTACAGGTATGATGTTGGTATCATTACATAGTCTCCTTTGACCAAGTGCAAATACTACATCCTTACTCTTCATGTTATCGCACCATCCCAGGTTTAGAATGTTGTCATGCACGAGGTCGGTTATTTTCAGTCATCTTATGTTGAAGATTTGGGAAATACCGTTCGTATGAGGACGATACGGTTTGTAATTGCATAAAAATACTTTTGTATCATGACTCTTTATTTTAATTGAATCAATTTTGTGCTGGTTATGAGGTATTTAAATGTAAAAAATCCCAGTTATTCTTGTTGTTGCTACTGTTGAAGTATTTTTCAGGAAACTAATGCCGATCACTAGTTCTAGAGTAATTTAAGGATTTCACAATTATATAGTGAAGTTGGGATTTTTCCTTTTTATTACTGTTGTAGGAGTTACTTAGTGTGTATTCCTTGTTTTCAGTGTGGCACTACAATTATATTTTAAACGGAGTTAATTTTTGGTTAATAGAGGCTTTCTCAGGCAACGATTATTTGTCTACCATATAATTATGCAGAGTAGAATTCGCTTGAAACCCTCTTGTATGTGCTTGTAGTGATAATCTCGTCATATGATTCTTGTTTTTATTTTGCTATTCTTTGTGTGAATTGATACAAAACATAAAAGTAACTCTTCAGTTTCTTGTATCCAAGATGACTATTATCCACCGCTATGCTTTAATTTTTTATAAATTTTGATAACGTTAATTTATTTTTGATTTACAATAAGATAAGTTTTGCCAGTGTTACCGCATTGGTTGGATTCCAGCAAGCCTATGACTCACATAACTATCTCATTAATACTTATTTCTTTCTGTGTCTATTTAAATTCATTGATCAAACATTATTTGTTGATATTCTAAGCATAATTGACATTTATAAATAGTATACTTGTAATTATTTAAAATCGTTAGAGAGGTATTGACACAAATCTATCAAGATATTTGTGGAGGACACTGTTCATTAAGCACATGAAAGTTGTTAGTGCATTAGTGAGGCCAAAGGTTACCACCATGAATTCATGATGCACATATCAGAGTTCTAAATGTTGTTTCATGGATATCTTCAACTCATCATAACTAGTTCTCGATTAAACTTTTGGATATTTATTTTTGATGTTTAACAAGTTCAACTATCTATAGTGGATGCACATCCTAAATGTACCATATTTTTTCTTGAGGTGCCTCTCAAGGTGACACACATAGTCAGATATAACCCTTATCTAGAAGTTATTGTCTCTTTAATTATAATTATAATAGCTTTAGTATACGCATTTAGTCTGGATCTCTGCACACGAGGGTAGAACTCGATACCAAATATATATAAAAATATATATTCTACGAGGGGGTACCTAGGGAATTTCCTGTGGAAAAACATCTGGTAATTCTCTTATGACTAGTATATTTTCTAATATTTCTCTTTCTGTTTGTTGTTCCCCTTGTTCCACATACACCATGTACACGTGACATCCCTTTATTGCTATCGTTGTTATTTGTAGTGCTGAAATTTTCCTCACACACATTATTTTTGGTTTTCCCCTTATTAGTTTTAGTTGTTGACCTTGATCTACACAATTTACAGTTTTCTCTTAAAAAAATATGGAATACTTCTACTTTTCTAACCAAATCACCCTAATTAATATATCATAAGATAATAATGTAAGGATGTTAAATTTTACTTATGTGAAGTAGAAATTCAGTTATAAAGGGAATTTCTTTACTTGGTGAGTTAGCTTTGTAGTAGTTGCTAATTGTACCAACCATGCATTCAAAATTTTTTCTAATTTCAATTTACAAGTTTCCACAATTTGACAACTAATATAACTTTAAATAGAGCTATGATCTATTAAAACATACACAAATTTGTTTAGGATTTTACCTTCAATTTATATCATTGTAGATTGATGCTCAGCAAGTGTTGCGTTAATTATCAGAATGTTTCTAGAGACATCATTAACAGTAGTTACTTCATGAACTTCTTGAATATTTTGAATTGATCATGTACTATGAGGGTAGACCCTTAACATGTGGGACTCATACCAACCCCAAGATTTCAAAGGTTCTCTCTCCTTACCACCCATATTATTTGTTATCTTCAAATCCATGGATTTTGATTAGGTATGAGATTGAGTCGGTTGATTTACATTTCCCTTATTAAACTTCTTTCGCTAATGATCCCTCCAAAAAACTTTTATATAGGGAGGTTTCTATTTTTTCATATTCATAAAAATTTTGCTTTTATCCCTATTCTTCCAAGGTTTGGACCCTTCGTTTCTACTTTTGAATAGCTGGTAACATAATCTACTTTTCCTTATTGCTTCAGCCATGGATTTTGGGTTATCAAACTCTTTCCTCTCCTTGTATGGTGTTGGTTATAAATAGTTCAAAAATATTTTCACTTTAGCTTTCTCCTCTTTAATGTAAGGCACATACCATAGTATTTTTTAAATTTTGTTATAAACGTATCCATTGTAAGTTTTCCTAGCCTTAATTGATGGAATTCCTTAGCACAATCATCACCATACCATTCACTCATCTACCTAGATTTAGACGGCTTCTAAAATTCCTCCGATAAATTTGTCTTGTCTTATAGTAGGTGTATACTTTTAGCTTCTTCCCACCACAATGTAGCTATCCATGAAACTAGAAAATAGTGAGTCAGGCTTTCAAACTACTTTCATATTCTTACACTTGAAATTACTTGATCATGTTCAAAATCCATGCCTCCACATCTTCCTCCCTTTCCCCATCAAACAAAGGTAGTTTGATTTTTCTAAATTCTCTTTGCAACTCCATTTTTTTCTTCTTCTTATGTGACTTTGAATATGTTGTATGTGATTCTTCAGCACTTCTAATTTTTTTTTATTCAGTATCTACCTCTTTCTGCTTCAACCCTTTTGGTTCTACACTCTTATGGATGGATTTCTATTTTAATCCCCTTATTATCCATTCTTTCTTCTCACTCACCCTCATAAATCATTCATTTCTCGTTCTGAACTGAGCCAATTGATGTTGCATATTTCTAATCACTCTAAGAATTTGAGAATTAGGTGTAGTGAATTTTTAAAGTTGGCTCTCTTTTTTCTTTTGTGTGAGGAGCCACACCTTGAACCATTTTCAGCCCAAGAATATCTTGCTCTACCCCATGGTTATCAGCTAAGGTTTTGCCCTACCTAACTTCTAGTCTTCTTGTGTTTTTCACTAAAGTTTTGCATGTGTAGCATAAAGTTAACATGTACTTATTTTGATAGGCTTTACTTGTAGGAAGATCTTCGCTCTAGTCATGGATATGGTTAAGGTTCTATGAGGTTCACATTCCATGTATTTTTTCTTGTTACTGCATCATTTTACCCCAGGTATACTTCACCACTCACCATTTCTTGATTGCAGTGTTTAGTCTCTATGATAGCAAGGTATGACTCTTTTCACACCTTATTTCATTCGTGCATGACACAAAAGGGTGCAACAATCACGACAGAGTGACCATCATTGTTGTAGGTAGAAATTTTTTAATTTTATTGTATAGTAAAATTTTAATTTCAATTGTTGTTCCATGTCTCTGTCCAACGAGGGTTTAATTTGATTATTTATTTTCCTTTCCATCCATAGGTATCATGTTGATATCGTTACACTGTTTCCTTTTCCCAACTGCAAATACTAGATCCTTACTCTTCATGTTATCGCACCATCACAGATTTACAACGTTTCCCTGCACCATCTAGGTTTTTTTTGGTCGTCTTATGTGTTGGAACACCTAATCCTACATGGGTAGGTGTGGAATGCGAAAAGTCACAATGGAGTCCAAGTGACCTTGGAATATGAAACCAAGAGTCACACCATTGTACTATAAATGTACCTCTTTGTATAATGGAAAATAAGAAAGCCTCATGCTTATCCTTCATTGTGTGTTGAGTCTCTTGTGTGTCTGTGTTCATCTTCCTCGTACACCATGTGTGTGCTTTAACATGGTGTTTAACATGGTATCAGAGCGGGCGATTGCTGGCCCTTCTCCAAATTGAGTGAGCCATTAGTGTTTATGGCCTATGCATATCTGTAAAAATTCTTGACATTTTTGCAGCATTTAGAGAATTTCTGCAGTTGACATTTTTCCGCATTCATCAAAGCTTTTTGCAGCATTCAAAAATTTCATCTTGGAGCATTCAAAATCTGTGGCAAAATTCAAAAATTGACTTTGAACAAGAGCAGCAGTGGTGTTGAAGAAGCACATCTGAAGGTTTTCTAAATTCTAATATTTTCTCTACATTTTCTGCCTTTAATTCTGCTTTTGAAGAGCTGCTGGAATACTGTTCAAAGTGGGGTTTTGAAGAATTTTTTGGTTTTACTGCAAAATAATTCTAAGTTTCTACTGGATTTTTTGCTGCTATAATACTCTAAAAAATTCTGGGGTTTTTTTGTGAAAATTTTTGAGCTTCTGGACTGCATTCCTCTGCTGCTATTTTTAAGTGAATTTCATATCTCTACTCTGTTGTTTTTAAAAATAAAATAAAATAAAAATAAAAAATAAAATTTCACCCCACCTAAACTTCCTCACATCTTGGCACACTGCGCTATCACCTCGCGGCTACTCCATTCACTCTACGCTGTTTAACCCACGCTCTTACCTCTCCCCTCTCCCTACAACGCCATATGTGCTCTTGCGCTCCTCCTCCTCACTCCTCGCGCCCTATGCAATACCCTTGCCACTGCACTCCCATTCCCCCTACACATTACACTACTCCCTACCTGCAATACAAATCTCCCTCACCCATGGCCCTCACCATACGCCGCTCAATGCTCTACATCACATCTACCCTACCCGCTACCCGATCATTCATGCTCACACTCTCGGCAGCCTCCCTCCGATACGCAACCCAACTGGCCTTTCGGCCCTCATTCCCAAACCCTTCCAGCTCCATTATATGACCCTCCACCCGCCTTAACACGCATACCCATACCTCGACTCCTGCTCGCTCTACCCGATACACCCTCCCACCTCACATTCGAACCTCCTCCCTTGCGCTATTCCCTATGCCATTAACTCCTCACGCATCCTACCATTCTCTATGCCTATCTACTACACTTAACTCTGCATACTGACTCCCTTCTACGACTCTCGACCTCGCCTATAGTAAATCTCCCACTCCAATCTCTACACTACTCCCTACTCGCCCCTATCTCTCGACGACCCCATCCCTTGCTAGCAACCGTCACTAGCATCTCCATCCGAGCCCATTACCCCTCGCTTACGCTCCGCCTCACGCCTAACCCACCTCTCTCTGCTAGCTGCGCTCTCTCTATCTGCATTCACCCTACCTCACTCCGCCCAGCTCTCTGCGTGAACGCCAATCTACAGCTCACGATTCCCCACGGTGGTCTCCGACCCTCCAATCATCGCTCCTACACAGCATTCGATGCCCCTCCACCTACTCTCCTGCCCCTCACCTCACTTACACTCTCGACCACGCCCTCCCAAATACGCCCCCCTCCCTTGCAATACAACTCACTTTTTAATTATATTCATGTTTTAATTTTTTTAAATTCGACCTTTAAATTAATAACCCCTTTTTTTAATTAACATTTCCCTTAGTTTTCCCATCCCTTTGTAATTTATTAAATTCCCTCCCATTTCTATTATAATCCCTTTCCCATTTTTTAATTAATATCAAAAAAAAAATTTAATTCATCTTTTAATTAATTTTAATTTTAAAAAAAAAAAACAGCAGAGAGAGAGGAAGAGAGGAAGAGCAAATAGAGAAAATGTATAGCAGTAAAAGAAGAAATGGCATATGAAGAGCAGATGGACTATATTTAAAGAAAAGTGAATTTGACATTGTGTGATTTGTGACAGAAGGGTGGTTTTCTGAAGAAATTGACATTTGAAGACAAGTTTGCCATCATTGAAAACAGCTCTTTGAAGAAATTTCAGCTGCCTTAAATGCCTCCTGCATAGTGTTTTCAACTGCACATATTTTTGCAGAGATATTGACATTGTATTGATATTGCTTCTTCATTCATAGTTGCAATCAAGATTTGAAGTGTAAATTTGAATTGTTGGATTGTTGATTTCCCTCCATCATTTGAGAAGCACACTTTGTACTTTGAGAGTTCCTTGAAGTCATTTGTAATTGTTTGAAAGAGATTGAATCACATTGTAAATGGGTGCATTTTCAGTTGAAGCCGACTCCCTTCATTTTTTAGCCTAATTTTTTGAAATGGCTAAAATCAATGAGGCATTAGTGTTGTTGAATAACCTCATTCATTCTAATGTTGATGATATGATAAAAATGAGCAAGCATGATGTTTGTAACATTCAAAATTGTTTGCTAGATGCATAAGAAAAGATTGAGTTTTTGCAGTTGGAATCTAAGCTCCAACAAGATGAACTTCAGCAAAAGAGTCACCATTCTGAACCTGTTTCTGTTCAGAAGATTGAGAAGGACTCTCATCATAAGAAATTCAGTAAAGTTGCAATTGATTCCCATTCAGTTCCTTGTACTAGAGCAGATGTATATGTAGATGCAGCAGCCCAACCTGCACTTCCTAAGCCCATCATCAGACCTTGGGAAGAGCTTGTCCACAACAAGCACAAAACTGTTCTTGGATATGACAAGGATGTGTCCTTTCATATTCCGGACTACTCCAAGCCCATTCAAATTCAGAGTGTCGGATTTCTTTATGACCGTTCACCTGCAGCTGTTCTAGATCCTGTTCCACAACAACATCAGATTGTAAAATGCCAACACTGTGATCGAGTTTGCCATATCTAAGATCACTATTTTGATCTTCATCCATGTAAGCATTGTGGTCGACACACTCATTCTTCAGACAGATGCTTTAGACACAAGCCTCCTGCAAGAACCAAGATTGATCTTGGATGGATCTCTTTTTGACAATGGGCATCAGCGGCCAAGAAGATGTTTACGACACATGTTAGAACTTGTTCACAGATATTGAGCAAACTTGCAGTTGAGTTTTCACCATCATCTCACCTTGTCCCTGACAGGGGAGAAAACGGTGGTCATGTACAAGATTCGACATCAAATCAAGCGAACCTGAGCCACAATCTCTCATTCTAGATTCAGAGTTGTAGCTAGAGTTCAAGCGAGCATGAGCCACGATTCTTCATTCCAGATTCAGAGATGTAGCCAAAGACACGGATGCCCATGAGCATACCTTCGGTTGGTGGATAACCTAAAACCATCATCTTTGGTTGGTGGATAACCTAAAACCATCACAAGTAGTAGACCTCCCTTCTTTTAGGTCGAAGGTCTCCCTTTCATATATGAGGAACACTTCCTCTAGCAGAAGCCTTCAGCTTCTTGCCAGATTTAGTTGAGTTCCAGGAAATGCTTCAAGCATTCTAGAGTTGTTGGTAATCCTAAAACCATCACAAGTAGAAGACCTCCCTTCTTTTAGATTGAAGGTCTCCTTTTTATGAGGGAAAATTCCTCTAGCAGAAGCTTTTAGCTTCTTGCCAGTTTTGGAAGAGTTTCGGGAACTGCAACAAGTTTTGCATTCCAGTGTTGGTGGTCATCCTAAAACCACCTCTTTCTTCCAACATTTCAGAGAATTGATTCAGCCCAAGTGCTACCATGTATACTTTGTACATTTGTATTACAACTCTCTTCTTGGACTCACACATACCCCTTTGGATTAAGGGGGGATGTTGGAACATGTAATTTTACATGGGTAGGTGTGGAATGTGAAAAGTCACAATGGAGTCCAAGTGACCTTGGCATATGAAACCAAGAGTCACACCATTGTACTATAAATGTACATCTTTGTATAATGGAAAATAAGAAAGCCTCACGCTTATCCTTCATTGTGTGTTGAGTCTCTTGTGTGTGTGTGTTCATCTTCCTCATACACCATGTGTGTGCTTTAACATGGTGTTTAACATTATGCTTGAGATTTTGTAAATATAGTTGCTATGAGGAAGCTACAATTTGTAATTTCATAAAAATACTTTTGTTTCATGACTATTTATTTTAATTGAAACAATGTTTTTTTTTCTATGAGGTATTTAAATGTCGAAACACACATTTATGTTGGTTCTTGCTACTCTTAAGGGATTTGGAAAAAAAGTGATGTTGATCACTAATTCTAGGATTTCGCAATTTTACAGTGAAGTTTGGGATTTTTCCTTTTTATTACTATTGTAGGAGATAAATAGTGCTCCTTCTTTGAAGTTTGAGATTTTTCCTTTTTACTATTGTTGTAGGAGATATATAGTGCACATTCCTTGTTTTCAGTGTGCCACTACAATTATAGTTTAAATGGAGTTAATGGCTGGTTAATAAAAGATTTGTGAGCCAAGGACTATTTCCTTACCATCTAATTATGTAGATTATAGTTCACTTTGAACCTATTCTATATGCTTATATTAATAATCTAGTCATATTATTCTCATTTTTATTTTCCTGCTCCTTATATGAATGAATGAATAACATAGAATTAACTCTTCTGTGGTCATGTATTCAAGATGACTATTATGCACCACTATGCTTTAATTGTTTATCAATTCTGACAATTTGTAATTCCCATAAGATATTTTTACTTGTATTACTCTGTTTGTTGGATACCAGCAAGCCTAGGGCTCAAATAACTTTTTTTTTTTCTAAGTAAAATTATCTATTAACAAGCTGGTAAAATTACATCTGGACCGTAGTCAGAAACAACTGCTCATGAGGTAGAAAATCAGAAAAAACAGTGTTGTAGACTGTCGATGCCCACGCAGGGGACCATAACCATGGTTTTCTGTAGCATACTTTGACCCCAGAGATACAAAGGAGGGCCATAAATATAGCAAAACTTCCAAAGCAGAAAAAACCCATAGGTTTGAGAAACATAGACATTGGAATAACCAGACAACAAACCCATTTAATTTTCCGGGGGCTCCTCTTCGATTTTTCACCATCCGGAGGCAGGCGTGCCTGAAGCAGGTTTGTCAGGAGTAGCTTGGGTGACATGCTCGGCGGAAAGCATTTCTTCATCTACGACAGGATCAGCAGGGCGAGGCGGAGGCGGAGCCTGAAAATTGCGCTCTTCGAGAATGAAGACAGAAAACTGAGTGTCCGGAGCACAGACAGTCGCAGCAGGAGCCGAAGGAAGCGAGTCATCCCCAGGAACGTGATCTTCAAGGAAAACCACTGAAAGGATGGCGGTAATGCGAGGGCGGTTGAGATTGATGTTGAAGGTGAACCGGGCCGTGCCGGTGGTTGGGGCATAGGAAGCAGGAGGCCTGTGCGTGTGAGGACCCCAGAACAAACGATGGCTATGAGAGCTCCCTCGACCAGAACGAGTGCGAGGATAATGACTTGAGCCTTCCCCAAAGGAAGAAGAGTCAGGAGAGGGACTGGCAGGAGAAGGGCGGCTCCTCGAGCTACCCCGACTGCTTCTCATTCGATGGCGAAGCCTGGGCATGTTGAAAGGAAGCGGAAGCCTGAGAGCCTTCCAAACCACAGAGAGAACCCTCGTGAGGTAGTCCTGAAAACACAACAAATGCGGCACTTGATCAACACTCCACCAGGCACTGAGCAAACCACGAACCTCTCTTCTACTGAAATGCTGCAAGCGCTGGTCGACACTATCCCTCCGGCAGACGCTGCAATTTTTGACAACAGAATGATACATGATGGGAGCCGAGAGCAGGTTTAAAACATGATGCGAGTGAATGCCACCCACAGCGCGCCGAATCACCGCAGGCTCCCAACCCGTCCTTCCCAAGCGAATCCTATCTGCAAACGTGATTGCCATCATACTGTGAATCCCGCTCAAGCATGCGGAGGAATGCCTCACCACAGCTGGAGACGAGCGAGAACCAGAGTTTGCAGGGCGAGCAGCGTTGGAATGGGGGAAGCATAAATGGTTGTTTGCGTTGGGCATAATGCCATTTAACACGTCGTACCCATGAGGCAGATGGCGGCAGAGAGGAGCAGCCCGCCAGCCCATCACATTAATTTTCATTTGTAACACCCGCATCCGGGGGATTGGCATCCCTTTGGATAAGAGAAAAACATTCGTGTTTGTGTTCATGATTCTGAATAATGTCCAGGCTGCCTGAGATAAGAGCATGGTCATGATTGACTCCGAGGTTGGCGAGGAGGTCAGCCACCTTGTTACCTTCACGTTTTACATGCTGGAAAATGATGGCCCGATTGGTATGGAGCCAAAGTTCAATTGCTTCCAAACGAGCCTCCAATCTCCAGCTGTTGGCAGTTTTGTGCGCTCTAGTGCCGTTGAGGAGTTGATTTGCCATAGCAATGAGGATTTGGGAATCCCCTTCAACTACCAAAGGAAGGAATCCAAATTTCCTAGAGAGGAGGAGGCCTTGCCAAAGTCCTTCTAGTTCAGCAGAGTTGTTCGTATCCCATCCAATGTTGCCATAAAACATTAGTAAGGAATCTCCTTTGTGGTTTCTGAAAATGCCTCCAAACCCTGCAATTCCGGGATTGCCCTTGGAGGCACCATCGAAGTTGAGCTTGAAATAGCGCTGAAGGGGAGGGAGCCAGGCAGAATTGCTGATAGTGTGGCTATGAGATTGTCTCTTGCTGACCATACTTGGAGGATGAAGAAAGTTCCAATTATCCCAAATGGCTTTTTCTTTTGCTAGAGTGGGGTAGTCCTCCGGAGTCCAGGGGCGCAAATCCAGAGTCTCTCTAAGATTAAGACATAAGTTATTCCATATAATGTCCATCGGGGTGAATTGATTTTTGAATATGCGCCTGTTCCTTTCTTTCCAAATGGTCCACAGAATCAAACCTGGAAGAAGCCTCCATAAATGATTGAGGATCTCACTTTTATATGGGTGCTGGTCCCAGAGTTGAAGGGAGGTGATTATGTCTTCGGATCCTTTGCAATTTTTTTGACATCTGAAACTGGCTTTCTCCCATATGTGGTTGGCGAGAGGGCAAGTATACAGTAAGTGCTGAAGCGTTTCCTCTTGAATACAGCAGTTGGGACATCTGGAAGGGCCATGAATGGTACGCTTCCTGAGGTTGTCCCATGTAAGAATTTTGCGATGACCCAGAAGCCATAAGAAGAATGAGACTTTGGGCCAGTTTCCAGTCGCCCAAACTTTGCTCCATATAGGATCGGGAGGATGCTGGTAGTTGCAAATTATTTTGTATGCCTCTTTGGTGGAAAATGAGCCTTTTGGGGTGTACCCCCATCTTAATATGTCCTGGTCATCCGAGAATCTTATGCGCCTTTTTTGAAGCTCCCGAGCCAAAGTTTCTTTAGCTTGGTTATCGTTGATTCTGATCAGTCTCTCTGTCTGTTTCCATTGCGTGTAACCCTGCTCTGTCTCCTGAGTCCATTGATGCCGAACTGTTTCTTTTAGCTGTTCTTCCCAATCTTGGCTAGGAGGCTGATTGTGAATGCTGGTGAGTTTTGGAAGCTGCTGCCAAGCATCTATCCAAAATCTGGCAGAGTTGCCATTCCTTACTTCCCAGAAACTATGATTTTGGATTAGCTTATAGTGCTGACGAGCAGCATTCCAAATTAGA